>JAZKJV010003290.1:0-383501 GCA_037367405.1 Ottelia alismoides | reverse complement strand
TGCGACCAGGGTCGAACACAAGGAGCACGTGATGGCCTTGCGGCCTAAGAAGTAGTCAAAGAGAAGAAAAGAATATTTTTGGTGGTTTTTATTTCTTTTTATATATATATTTTTGGATTTTTAGAGATTTAAGAAAATACGAAAAACTAATAAGCAAGGCAATTCAACAATTTATTTAATGTATCAAAAATCAGTCAAAAATTCCAATAAAAATATTTTTGTGTGTTTTATGTTTTTCATGGTTTTTGGTGAATTTTTGGGATTTTTTTTATTTTTATATGATTTTCTAAAAATGAAACAATGATAGAAAAAAGGAGGTACTGTCCAGTAAGGATAGAAAGGCCACTTTAAAATGTAAAAAGGGCCTCCCAGCTCCTGAGGGTAATTTTCCTATAAACTAGAAAGTTTAAGGAAAATTTGGGCACTGGTTTTATGATTTTTGGATTTTTAAATTATTAATTAGAATTTTTATAAGTTTTTAGGGGTTTTGCAATTTTTATGAGTTTTAGATAATGAAAAATAACCAAAATTGGCTAGAAAATCAAACACCACAAAAGAAACAGTAACTATTTTTTGTAATTTTTAGATAGGTTTTAATATTTTTTTGAGATTTTCAAAGTTAAACAGTAACGAAAATTGATGTTTTTGAATTTTTAAAAATATCAAAACAAAACAAAAATGTCTCCAAAAATTCTAGAAAATTTTACACTATGGCAGGAGCCATGTGTCCAATTTTCATAGGATTTGGAATTAATTTTCTATTTTATTCAAAAATAACAAGTAGGTACTGTGCACAGGGACCTGAGTGCAAATACCAAGAGTTCTGGGGGGTCCGGTGCAAAATACCCAGGAAAACACGCGCGTCGCGCGTGCTTGAGGCACTCAGGGACCTAAATGTAAGGAAAACAAGTTCCGGGGGCTATTTGGTAACAGGTATCAAAAGTCTGAGGGCTTGTTTACAAATTACCCAATAAAAACGCACATGCACAATTAATTCACGCACAGGGATATAAATGCAATAATCCAAAAGTATTCATTCATTCGATAACCAACCCGAACTACAGGGAATAAAGTGCAAATAGCCCAACAAAGCACGTGTCGATGCACGTGCTACACCATACACAGGGGCATAAATGCGAATGAAATAAAGCACAGGGTCCACTATGCAATTGTACCAAAAACTAAACAACTAAACTATATATTTACAAGACTAAATGCGAAATAAAGTAAAAGGAAGGGCCTAAGGGAAATTTACCCTTTATTAATGTAGATGACTGGATGGGCGCCACGTGGTGAATGGACGGCTGAGATGCGGGTGGCGCCCAAGGAAGGATGTCCTCGTCCTGATCGAGCGGTCCAGGTGTAGCCACGTGGAAGATCGAGTGGCTCTGAAGCAGCGTAAGAAGGCGCCTCTAATCGGACGGTATGGATCGCCTCTCCAAAGATCTGACGGTGACGGGACCTCCTCAGATGGACAGCTGAGATGTGAACTGGAGGTCGAAGGGGATCCAGCGGCTGCTGAAGGTCCTGGAAGAACTGTCGGCCGGCGAACTTCGCCGGCCCAATGCGCGCGCTCCTGGCCTCCTCGCGGGGCTCTGGTGATCGGGGAAGAATCGTCGGGGGCCTCCGCGTCAGATGGGACTCTCCGATGGAGAAACGGAGCTCTAAGGAGCCCGGTCAGCTCCGGCGGAGAAGCGGCTCCTGGCTCGAGTCGGGGGACCTCAGATGGCCCTCGTTGTACCTGCAAAAGGGGTCCAGAAGACTCGCGGGTCGAGGGCAAAGTGCCTCGACCCCATTAGTCGTGGTGAAGGTGGTATGGGAGTCGGTGCGGGCGAGCTCCGGCGAGGGGGTAGACGGAGGAGCTCGAACCCCAGCTCCTGTACGAGCTGGGTTGAATGGGAGTGCGAAGAATGTGTGAGGGAGAACGACGAAGGCTATGGCGCAGCCCGATGATCGAACGGATAGGTGACGTGACCGGAATCGAAGGTGGTCGGCGGAGCGGCGAATTGGAGGTAATCGAAAATCAACAAAAAGGAAAGGGAGATGGGTCTACCTGGGTGATGGAATCGACTGTGGGTGAGCTGGTGATGCTCTGGGTCGTGGCCTTGCGGGTCGTAGGGGCCCGAGGCTCGAGCTCCACCTCTGGGCGGAGCACGACGGCAAGAAGACGCCGGATCAGTGGTCTCGCACTCCCTCCTCACTGCAACACCACGGGGAGCGAGCTGTCACTCTCGCCGATGCGATGGAGGTCCTTAGGTGGAGAATGGAGGAGCCAAAGATGGGAAATGGAGTGGCGGAGCTCGAGCTTTATATGGTGGAGGGTCCGGGAAGATAAGAGCGGGTAGGGCAATGGAATGTGCGGATCCCGAGGCAGGGGCTCCGGCGAGGATGTCGGATGTGCTGGAATCGATACGGACCCGGGGTTTAGGAGAATGGTGATCGGGTTTGGGCGCAATAATTGGGAGAAATCGGGTCGCCCGCCTAAAACCCGTGCAAGGTGGTCCTGGGGGGGAAGCTGACCGGGCGGTCAACAATCCCCCTGGACCAATGGGAAGCGGCCGCGTGGCAGATATTTGGAAATTAAATTAAAAATAGCTAATTGTCGAATTATTAAAAAGTCAAAACATGAAATATTTTTATTTTAATTTTTTTCTATTTTTAGTGATTTTTAATTAATTTTTCAAAGTAAAAATAAGGTATTTACAATATAGTACTATACATAGATATATATTTTTTTTTGAATAGAAGATGAGGGTGACCTCCCGAGATGGGATTCACCTCAATAATAATATATTAAAACATAATAAAGTGTACATTATCCGGAGACCCAGAATCGATATAGAGAGTTACAGTGGGCGAGTACATTCTCAGGGTAGAATCTTTGATTTTTAAAAATAAGATCATTCCTCCCAACCCAAATGGCCCATAACACTGCAAAAGGGAAAGCACAGTCATCTGTTGAATTCCCTCCCACGGATCTCACTAAACTCCAGAAATCCATAGTACCTCCTGACGACGCCTACGGTGATCCAACCTCCTTCCATACGTGGTCAGATGTCGGGCACCTGAAAAACAAATGATCTGCATCTTCAACCTGCTCTCCACATCTGTCACACCTCGTGTCCGGAATGCCCAAAAGTCTTCCTCTCCTTGCTTTATCGCACAGTCTTCCCCTTCGCAGACACCAAAGGAAGACCTTAACCCTGCATGGGATCTTGCTAGCCCAAATAATCTTCATATCCAAGCAAAGGTCTGCATCTAGGGCCTCAGTGGTCCCTTTGAATTCTTTGTATGCCTTCTTCGTTGAGAACCTACCATCCACCCATACAAAATGGTCCCTACCATAAGTGATGCAATCATGCCTCGGCAGTTCCAACTGCATCCTTGATAGCTCCTCTAACCACCGGCTCGAGAGAGCGGACATGAACTGTGGATCCCAAGACCCTGATATCCCAACTTGCATTAGAGAGCACTCTTTCGTCGCTGCTAAAGCAAAAAGCCTTGGAAATCTATTACTTAGTGGCCCCTCACCCGTCCAATCATCCTGCCAGAACCTGAAGCACTCCCCATCTCCAACCTTTGGTTTCAATTTCGGGGCCAACAAGGGAAGGACTTCTCGCACACCACCCCATAGAGGGGACTCGAACCGTACTTTCTCTGCCTCGAGGGAGCCTCGCACTTTGTATATCTCGCGCAAAAGTCTGGCCACCAGCTTGTCCGACTCTCCCCAGATCTGAATGACCCACTTTGCTAACAGAGCTTTGTTCATGCTTGCGACATCTCGAATCCCTAAACCTCCTTCACTATGCGGTCGAGTAATCTCTTCCCAACTGACTAAGTGCATACCTGATCTTTGTTGCTTTCCATCAAACCAGAAAAATCTCTTCATCATAGATTCGATCTTCTTACATAGATATATATATATACAATATGGGGTTTTTAATTTTGATTTTTAATTTGTTATTTTTATACAATTTTATTCCCATTTTATATTTTATTTATTTATATCATAAAATAAGGAATAAAAAGATATTTTTATTTTATTTTTATTATTTTTATACATAGGTGAAATAAATAGATATGTACATATATATACATGGTATATTTACAAAGTATTTTTGATTTTTAATTTTGCTCTTTTTTTTGTTTTTTTTGTTTTAATTTATTTTATTTATTTACACCATTAAGGATAGAATATATACAAGATTTTTGAAAATTAATTTTATTTATTTATAAGGCTAAATAAATACAAGGTGAATTGACTATATATATGGGGACTATGTACATGAGTGGTGTTTTTGTTTTCTTTTTTAATTTTTCTATTTTTATCTTGTTTTTATACAAATATTTACAAACCCTTTTTAGTCTATTTTTGGGAGGAAAATATTTTTATTTTATTTACATATATATTTACACACATGAGTCCCTATCTCCCTCTACTTTGGCTTTTATGCGGTCAGGCCCATGCTGAGCCCTCCCTTGGGTTAGGTTGCTCAATATTTATTTTAAATATTTCCCTCTTTTTCTTTTTACTCTTTATTCTTTTATTTTTGCACAAAAACATGCCAATTATTAAACTTTATACAATGCATGCTTTTGATAATTATTTGTATTTACATGAATATACATGCATTTGCAAAGGTTTTTGTAGCTAAAATATAAGAATAAAGAGTGATGAATGGGTATTCATCACCCCCTATACTTAACTTTTTCTAGCCCCTTAGCAAACACTTATTTGAAAAAGAAGTGAAAAAGAAAGAAAGAAAAAGAAAAAGAGAGGAATATACATGGATTAAGGATGATTATTAAACTTGCCTTCATTAAATTGAAATATGGAGCTCGATCAGATCTTTGGATTATTAATGTGTCGGAACCTTATTTAGACTTAAGCTTAAAACTCAACAGCCTCTAAGTTCCACCAATCTATGGACAAGACTCCTCAATAAACCAGATCAGAACAAGTCTACATACACAAACTCTAATGACCATGAATCTTTCCATGCAGTGTAAGTGATATGTAGCTCCCCACCTCAGAAGTAACAAAGAAACAACCTCCCCCAACCTGGTAACTCTAATGCCTCGGTCTAGCAACTCTTTCCTCGAGAAGCGGGGTATTCCCTTCTAAGTTCAAGTGCAACCGGCTCAAGAAGAGGGGGAATAAGAAGTATAGACTTTTGGAAGCTCAGCCAGTGTAGCTAAGTCTCCCGCTGCAAGCTTCATGAGATGTAACATGGATACCATAAGCTTTTGTTTTATTTGACTATATACACTCCGGTGGGGTTATTAAATTTTCAATCCGACCCACCACTTTTTTGGAGTTCTTTTTGCATTTTTTTTCAAGTGCCTCTGTACAACATATCTACATGGTGCAACATATAAGAAATTTTCCTCTTGAGCCAGTAGACTATCCCTCTTTTGAAGCTTTATTGCAACCCACGGCTTCTGTCTTTAGCCTTCATCACCACTAGACCAAGTTGAGGCGCACTTCCTTCACTAGAAGAAGAAGAGAGGTTCCGCCTAGAAGTACTACCCTCATATGCTACCCCAAGCCAAAGGAAACTGCCTCCTCACCACCTCATCCGTGGAGAGCTATGTGTAAGGTGCTGGTGCAAGTCAAGCCATTGTCTCTAAGAGTCATGCGTGTGTTGTTAAGTGCTCTACTTAGGCTCATCAACATGACATATGCTCATAGCCTAGTGGACTCAAAGAATTAAGTCCTTATGGACCTGAAAAGCCTTAACCCTAAGCCCTATAAGGTTCCTCTTAGAATTAGGTGGATTAAGATCTTAATCAAGCTCTATTTCTCAATTTAATTCTAGGCTAGTTTAAATGTCAACTATCATCCAGAAAAACTATATACATATATACACAAAGATGCTATTTACACATATTTACAATCGTGCAAAATTTTTGAAAAATGTTTTGAAATCGTGAATGGATGAATGCATGAAGTGCAAGTTTTGCAAAAGTATTTACAAACATTTACACAAGATTTTGCAAACTTTTGATTTTCAAAACATTTTGGAAAATTTTTGTACTATATACATAATTTTGATAAGAAAAATATTTACAACAGCTTTACACAAAAACTTTTTGAAATATTTTTATAAAAATAATTTGTACACGAGCTATGTATGTGCAAATAAAAGAATGATTATTTACAGGAAAAAATTTTTAATTTTTGTATTTTTTTGGGTTTTTAGCCATTTTATTTATTAACACACTCACACAAAGTACGAGTTATGGCTAAAGTATATATGAAATATATACACACACCCCCTATACTTAGCTCGAACGATGTCCTCAGAGTGATCAAGAGCGATGAAGAAGACATAACTCGTGCTTAGTAACAGGGAAGTGAAAAGGAATGGCTAGATACAGAGATGAATGAATAGAATGAGGAGAACTCGGTGGTTTCCCCCTATACTTAGGATTAAATAATCCTAAGTATAGAAAGCTGTACATGAAGGGAAAATCGAGTGAAGAATGTACAAAGTCTGCCCCCCTATACTTAGGGTAAAATATCCCTAAGTATAGGCAGCAAAACAGGGGCAGAACGAATGAAAAGAATACCCGCAGGTCCTACATCCCCCCCTATACTTAGGGTAAAGTACATGATGAATCCACATTTCATCATCTTTATTCTATCATTTTGGCACCAAAAACCCTAGCAAATGCCTGTAAATAGCATTAATTACATCATCTTAGCATTCATGCATGTGCATCTAAATAGTGTATAAAATACTGTAATTAAAGCCAAAATTATAGAATAAATAAAGAAAAGAAAAAGAATAAAATATTGTAAATATTTTATGACCCGAAACCCCCGAAACCTAGGCAGTTTGATGAATAGGTCGACCAGGAATAAAGTAGGGGGAGATAAGGGCCAAAATACGGATAAAATACCGATATTTCTATTCATTCTTTATTCATTTTGGGACCTATTTTTGGTTCCACTTTTTATTCATCAAATAAAGAAACTTTGTACATGAAATTTGTAGATAATTCAATAAAGAAAAATACAAAATTGATTTCACTGAAAAATAATGTACAGATAAAAAGTTATGATTTGAATAAGAATCCAAAACTCCAACTTCCCAGACCCTTATCTTGCAAACAAAAACTCCAAATGCAGCATACTCACCTTTAATTGTATATAGAATAAAATAATCTATTTAATGGCGGTGGTTTCGCATTTGACGGAGCTACGGTTTGAAAGTTGAGTTTTGGACCCTTAATGTATACTTGTACATATTAAAATATTCAATTTATTATTTATTTATTATTTTTATAATTTTATATTTTTATAATGTTGTAAATATTACTTATAATAATTGTGAATATTAAAATCAGAATAAAAATGTAAATAAAAATCAAAATAAAAATACTTATATACACAAAACATAGATACAATACCTATGTACATACCTATACATACCTGTTTATAATTTATTAATTATACAAAATAAATCAGAAAAATAAACTAAAAATATATTTATGTATATAAAAGTATTTTATAATTTTAGAAAATAATAAATAAAAATAATAGAATTAAAATACACAAAATAAAAATAAAGTAATAAAGTATATAGGTATTATACCAATAAGGGGTGTAAATATAAACTTATAAAAATATGCCTCATAAAAATAAATAAAAATCATAATAAAATACTACATAAAATTTTAAGCATTTTTCATTTAATAACCACAATTTAGTTCGACTATTTTCTATTTTTAATCGAATTAATAAAATTATTTTCCAGTCTTTTCCCTGGTTGGTCCACGTGGACCAAACAGGAGCCTCCGACTGTTGACCGGCGGGTCAACTGTCTGTCCTTGACCCCTAGGGCTGCGAATGGCCTCGATTTTTGCCCGCTTTTGCGGATTTTTTGAGGCCACATCTTTCTTCCTTTGCCGTCGCTTCCTTCATGGGACTTGTTCCCTGAAGATCCATCTCCATCGCCGACCTATTGGATCCTACCAGATCTTTGTGGTGCACACGTGATCGCCCCTCGAAGTCACGCGCTCGCCACTCTTTAAATACGAACCCCCTACTTCCATCCTCGGTTTGAGTCCCCTTGGTCCACCCCTCTCTGCCTCTCTGGTGCTCTGAGCCTTGCCGGAGGTGACAGCTCTGCCGCGAGCTTCTCAGCTAGGGCGAACGAGGTCGAGGTCGACTCCAGCACTTCCGCCAACAGTCGGCGTCGAGGTACCCTATCCCCTCTGGCTCCGGCCATCGAGGGCCGTTCCCTCTCATTTTCTTTCATGCATTTCGTTTCTGTTAGCTTTAGGATTAAAATCCCCCAAAAAATCCAAGTTCCTTCGCCTACATCGCTCGACTCACCACCTTGGCCGGAGCGCAACTCCGGCCGTTCGTCACCACCTCGCTTCACGTATCCCCACACCCATCCAGAGGTCCAGGCATTTTGCCCTGGACCTTCTTAACCTTTTTGCTGGTCAAAGCACGCCCAATCGTGCCTGGAGGCGAGTTTTGAAGCTCGCCGGAGCTCTCGAAGCCCCCGTAGCTCCGCCAGTCGCCCGCGAGCACCACGGCCTTCGTCGTGCCCTTTTGACGCCTCCAGGAGCTAGAGGAGGACGGAGCACGGAGATCTGGAGCAAGGAAGTTCGCCTCACCGGCGCTCCTCCTTGTTCCTCCTCCGCGCGCCTGCACCGTTGGATCACGGCGTCCCCTCCAGATCAAGCAGCAGCCGTTGGATCTCCACGCGCCTCGACCGTTGATCATCTTTGGAGATTTGATCTCAGACGTACATCCACGAAGCGTCATCGGCCGTCCACAACGCGCCACGTGTCTAAGTGGCTTCTTCATCGCCGTTGGATCGAGCGCCGAGGGTATTTTGCTTCTACACCCTCACGCATTTTGTATTTATATTTTAGTTTTAAAACTTTCATCTGTAGTGTAATATTTTTGTAATATTTGCAATTAGAACCCCGTCGTTTTCTTATTTGCATATAGGTCCCCTGCCACGTCACCTCACGTGACCAGTTCACGTGAGGTGTGGGCATTTTGCAAGGGTACCCTCGGCCTTTGGTGTATTTTGTTTTAGTACCAAAACTTTCATATCATGTGTTATATTTTTGGAAATATTGCAAGTAAGCCCCCAGCTTTTGTGGAAATACATTTTAGTCCTCGCTAGGCGCGTGCAAGTCACGCGCCCTAGTGGGAAAATTGCTAGAACACCCAGGCGGGTTTTGTAATTGACTTTTGGTGCTACAAATTAAATATTCAGTTCAAAAATTTGTGGATATTTTGCAAGTAGCCCCTGGATGTTTTGAAAATTGCATGTATACCCCTGCCATGCCTGTTTAATATTTGGATGCCTGTTTTAATTATTTAAATTATCATTTCGCCTCCAAAAATTCCACAAAAATAGGCTTAAGCTCTTGTTTACTTGTACTTGCATGTCATATTTTTGCATTGCACTTTTATTACATTTTCATATTTATTAAAAATCAAAAACATGCATTTATTTTACTGTTTGCATTAGAAAATCCATAAAAATTATAAAAACTTTTTGAAAAATTCCAAAAAAATTATATTTTGTGTGTTTTACCATTTTCTAGTGTCAGTCCAAAAATCACTAAAAATCTCAAAACAAAAACCTTAAGAATTCAAAAATACATAAAAACTTCAAAAATATATATATAATCAAAGAAAACTTAGAAAAATATAAACTCAGTTCCTATTTGTTCTATATTCCATTCTCTTTATTCGAAAATTAGTGTGAAAAATTTTGGTTGCTGTTTGCTAAGTTTAATTCCTATTTTACTCACAGCCAACACCTTTTTCACTGTTCTATCTTATTTCAGTATTTAAAAATACCAAAAACACTTTGAAAAATACCTAAAGTCACAAAAACAGTAAAAGATCCTAAAAATACCAAAAACATTTTATTTCTGAATTTTTGGTGATTTTTGCATATTTTTATAATTACTCTACCATGTCTTTTATTACATTGTTTTAAATTCCAATATTGAAAAAGAAACAAAAAAATATAAAATATAAAATTATAAAAATCAGAAAATTAAAAATCAAAATACAAAAATATAAAATTAAAATTAAAAAAATTAAAAATTAAAAACCCACAAAAATTTATTTGCTTGCTTGCTTAGTGTAGACACTTTCACATTCACTCACTCACGCACAATTGTTTGAATTACCCTGCTTGCTCCCTGTGTTCGAACTCTCTTCATACTTGCCCTTTACACCAGTTGTGCAGAGTTAAAAATAAATTTTAACTCCACATTTATTTCTAATTATTGATCTTTAGTGTGCATTAATTGTTGATTAAATACAGGTTTCATTTGAGAGTCGCCACAGTGACGGTTGTCTCCGCCTTGTGTGAGACACCATTTAGGCTCTCTTGAAATCTGCGTTTATCAAATGGCGCCGTTGCCGGGGAGCAACAGCGAGTAGTTCTCATTTTTGTTTGCTTGTGATTGTTATCTACCATAGCTTCAGTTATCTCTCTTGCACTTTTGATACATATATTGATTGAGCTATTCTGACCATACTTTCTTGTCTTCTTGCGAGGGACCGCGGAGCAAGGCGGATCGCTTAGGTGACCCGGAGCATCCTTGGGAAGCGGAGCCGGCTTTTCTTTAGCTAAGCCGGCAGGAGAGAGCAGGAGGAGTGAGAGAGTGATTAGTTTAGCTTGCATTTATTTTTGTGAGAGAGTGATTAGATAATTTGTAATAATACAGGTACTTGGACTTTTGGACACTTCGGGCCTAATTTCCGGGTGTTTGTTCACCCGGGGGCTCACCGCGGTTTTTACCGAGTTTTCGCCGCTGTCATTTGCCGGTTTTGATTTCATTTTCACTTTCCTTGTGGATTAAGCCCTTAGATCTAGGCCTGCTTGATCGATTAAATTAGGTCCAAACACACTAATAACCTTTGCATGTACCTATAGTTTGTACTTGGACTTAGTTTAATTAAACAGTTAGCTTCCTTTCTTAGATCCGCCGCGCCGCGAGCCCTCTCCATCAAGCGCTACTCCTGAACTCGATGTGTCGAGAAGAGGAGGGGAGGGTCTAGACCGGACTCTTAGGATCGACGATAGGTGGTTGAATTGTAGTTCTTCACGCTAGCAGTTGCTTATCTTAGGACGATTTCCGCATTGCATATCGGCATATAGACTAGGTTTATAAAATTCTACTTTGCATCCCGCATGGAGAGAGCTGGGATTTGCTGTAAGTCTTCTTACTTTGCATCCATCATTTAGGCACAAAGGTGAGATTTCCATTTTTGTGTCGACTTGCACGGCTTTTCCGACTCTATTCTCCCTCTGTTTTTGGACAAAGTAGGATCAAGAAAATACAAAAATCGTTAGGCGCTTATTTGAATCTACTCAAAAGAAGCGATAACATCAAAAAAATTAAAAAAGGGACTGCTAAGAAAACCTTGACCAAAAATAAAATTTGTAATTGGATCCATTGATTGGGGAGAGTAATACCCTCACTTGTATTCAGGTTGCATGGGAAGGTCTCCTTCCAAGTGAGGTGAGCGCTTCGTAAGGATTAGAGCCAAAATCCCAGCTTGTGGCTGCCTTGTGTATCGCATGGATTTCCGAAGTATTGGCGCTTCTATCGTACGTGGACGAGTAGGGCTTGGTCAACATTGGTGACTCTCTATTGTGTAGAGCATCGACCTTGTCCGAAGTATCGAGCCTAGACCACGCCTTCACGGGGGTGTCTGTCTCATCGTCTCGCGTCCGAGTAGGTTCTTGCACGCTCACGGGTGATTCCGTTACGAGCGAGTTCTGAAGTATCGGTTTTGCCTATTGGCTTCCTCTCTTATTCTTTGGCTGAGTAGGGATCCAGGAAGGGTTACAAGGACCTTAAAAAGTGCAAGCTACATGTTACACAGGAGGAGGACAAGTACAGGATACTCTTCCGGCAGTACTCTCTCTCCTTTAGACGTAGCGTTCTAAGGACTCGTGAAAAGATTAATTCCTGAATTCAAGCTAAAACTGAAAAGATAAAAGCCGAACCTTCACGGCTTCATGTGTTGAGTTGGTGAATTCACCCCTGTCTTGTGTTTGATTGCTAGTTTTATCTAAGGTCAAGATCAAAAACACCGCACAATCGTGCGCAATTTTGTTGCATCTCATTTCACTCTTCTTCTTCTACATTCCCTCTGCTCTTCCCAATAATCAAAATGATGGGACGGAGATCTCTTAGGCCAACCTTGTCGGCACCACTATCCAGCACTCCTCCTCATTCATCTAGGAATACCTCGGAGAGTCCGCTCTCCGAGCTTGAGTTTACATCCACCCTGTTCCCCCTCGACCACCCTTCCCATTCTCCTTCTCTCAGTCCAATTGTTTCAAAATTCAGTGCATCACAGAGTTCAGCTCATTCGACAGCACCTGAGATGGCCTCTTTTGCTTTTTCAGAAAATCCAGTGATGGCAGACAGAGGCGAGGACCCAGATGACCATGATCACCCTCCGTTCATATTCGATCAGGAGGCCATCAATAATTCTTTGTTAGCGTCCCTGGAGACTATGCAGAGACAGATCCGTGACCAAGGTACCTTCATGGGTGATTTGATTAGAGAAATTGCTCAGATGAGAGAAAACCGACCAGGGGGCGGTGGCGGTGGAGGAGGAGGAGGACCAGATGCAGGAGGAGGCGATCCAGACACTGAGAGACCGCCACAAACCATCATGAGGGAATTGCACAACCCAGCAGCATCCCTCACTCATCGCTGGATCCGACTACCGCCCATCCACGGAGATTTCGAGCTTCGGCCCCATACTATTCAGCTCTTACCTAAGTTCCATGGGTTGCCGACCGAAGAGCCGCACCTCCACCTCCCAGAATTTGAGATGATATGCAGCACCATCCATGATAGGCTGCTGACTGAGGACACGATCAAGATGATCGCCTTCCCATTCTCATTGGTTGACAGAGCCGCATATTGGCTCAAGCATCTAGGGCGGTTCATCGACACTTCGGTAGATCTCCGGACCGTATATTTGAAGAAGTACTATCCTCTCGGCCGGACCAATGCAGCTAGAGCCATGATCAGCAATTTTGTCATGATCCCAAATGAACAATTCCATGAAGCCTGGGATCGATTCAGAGAGCTCATCGACCGGTGTCCACATCATGATATATCCAAGCCCAATCTGGTTCAAAGTTTCTTCTGTGGGCTGACACCGGAGCTGCAGGGGCTTGTCAACGCCTCCTGCGGTGGATCATACTTCTCCAAGGGTGAGGACGACGTCTGGGACATCTATGAAGGTATGGCAGAAAATTCAACTGTGATGACCCAAGCCGGAGTCTACACACAACAAAAACCACCGTAGGGAGGTGGATCATTCCAGAGGATCGCCCGCATCGATGCTGGTCCCAATACATCATCGGTAGCCGCAGCCCAAGCCGAATCAACCGCAGCCGACATGGGCATTATCAGTGAGAAGTTGGACCGCATGGAGATCCTCGAGAAGAAGCAGAACCAAGGTCTTGCCCAGATGGACCTTCTCACCAAGACTATGAGTGACCTGAAAACTCAAATTCTATGCATTCAGGAGGCACAAACTCAGTCCCAACAGCCTCCTAGGTCACGGGCCGACTCCGACAGTAGCAGTTCCAACCAACCCTCTTCCTCATACCGCCAGGTGAATCATATCCAGGCAAAGCCGTTTCCACTGCTACAGTACTACCCATCGCAGCCGCCATCTTCGGACACACAAATGGTGGTCTATCAACCGGAGCAGCCACTGGCGGTTCTTCCTCCACCCTCCTTCGAGCAGGACCCATTGATGGAAGTTAATGGGATATGGTACGACCGGTACCCTCAGCCTGGGATTCGTCGTGATCATCCCGGATTCCGTTGGGGCAACGGTGGCTCCTCATCCCAACAGCAGAACCCTGCTCAAGGACAGCAGAACAGCCAGCAACACCAGCAGCAGTATCAGAGTGGTCCTCGTCCCGCTTATCAGGGACAACAATGGAGGCAACGACAGCAGCCTCAGCAATCTTATCCCCATCACCCCCAGTATCAACCGCAGCAGCAGCAGCAGCCCCACTTCCAGCAGGGACAACCATCCGGTTCTCAGGGTCCCACTTTTGAGAACCCAGCATTAGATGATCTTGCCCGCTTGCTCTCCAAACAGTGAGCATCCTTCAGGCAAGAAATGGATGAATTCCGGCAGGAAATGAGAGAAATTATCAAAGGCAAGGCCGCCATACCCGCTCAGATTGAACCCAATCCGAACAATCTGAAAAGGAAATCTGAGCAGGTAGAGTTTACAGAGGATACTTCTCCTAGTGACGATTTGAATGATATGTCCCATTTTTTTGAATAATGCTGATTTTGTGACTACTAGGAGCGGTAGGATGCCCGCCGGCGACGCCTCTTCTGAGCGACAACCAGATGCAGCACTAGGAGCGCCAGAGGAGCAGAATAGCGGTGCTGATGCCGCTAGTAATGATGTTGAAGACGATGGTGCTGAGGCCACCAATGATGGAGATCCAGACGACGGTGCTGATGCCGTCGTGATACCAGAGGCAGACGGTGGTGCTGATGCGACCATTTTGGATGCTGAACCAGAGCGCGGTGCTGATGCCGCAGAGACAGGTGCTGGTGGTGGTACTGAAGCCACCACCTCTACTTTTGTTGAGCCCCCAGCTGTGATGTTACCACCTTTTGTATCTATGGACTGTGGTGACAACAAAAAGAACAAAAATAGGAATAAAGGAAAGGTTTCTGTTGACATTGCGGATCCATATGTGTTGCATGATGATGATTGTGTGGATCTTTCTTCCTCACTGGTATAGGAACCTATTCCTAGCCCTCCATCTGTAGAGGCCCCTACCATCCCCTTCCATGAGGCACTCCGCCGGGCGAAGGGGAACAAAAAAGAAAACCCAAAAAAGAGCCAGCAGGTAGAGATCAGCAACCAGATGATTGACAGGTTCCACATTCAGCTGACTCTACGAGAAGCATTTGAGCATATCCCCTTCTTCAAAAAGAACTTGAAAGAGACAACTACTGTCCGCAGGAAGAGGAGGCACAGAGATCAAATCCATATGCTCACTCATGACACTTGATGCGCCATTCAGAACACATTGCCAGCCAAGAGACCTGATACAGGAGCCTCCTATGTCAGATGCAAGATCCAGGAGCAGCGGTTCGATCGTACGCTATTAGACAGCGGGTCTTCGATCAACTTCCTTCCGGCAGCCTTACTCAAGCAATTCGAGTTTGGCCCTCTTCTTCGAAGTAGAACGTCCCTTCAATTTGCTGATAGTTCGATTAAGAGGCCGAAGGGGTTGTTGAAGGATGTGGTCGTTACCATTCAGGGCATGAAATTCCCCGTGGACTTTGTTGTATTGGACATGGAGATCCCTGAGTCGGTAACTGATGCCCCCATCATACTTGGACGCCCATTCTTGGCCTCTGCCAAGGCGGTATCCGACCATGACAGTGGGACGGTATGTTTTCGCGTAGAGGGTGAAAGCATACAAATAGATACAATCGACCAGATCAGAGCCAGAGAGTTGGCACGCTCAGAGCAATCCAGTGAAGCCGAGCAGATGACAGAGGACGAGCTAGACATCCACCGGGTGTGTGATTTCGTGATGACTGATGATGAATCCAACTGGACAGATCCTGTAGCACTGACCCTCGCCTTGCCTACAGATTCACTATATCTCAAGCTCATGGCAGTCGAGAGCCGGGAGAGCACATCCCTGGATGAGGGTACACATGAAGCTGACAGTGTTGTGATGAGTGGTGCAGATGATTTTCATTCGTGTTCATCTTCTTCTGATCCCTCGGATTCAGACATTGACTGGGATGATTTTGATGAATATTTACCTTGTCTGATTCCTTCTGAGCCAACAGCCATGACAGAGTGCGAGCCCGTACAGTTCACTGATGATTTAGTCGGCCGCCCTTCGTCAGAAGTTCATGCACAGTGAGAGTACTCACACGCAGACCTGGTCGCCTTTTGATAACACGCCCGACCACTAGGGTATAAGGTACAGAAATAGGTCGTTGTGACCCCAAGCGATCAGACAATGTATATCAAGAAAAATGAACCACTCGAAATACGCAAAATCAATCAAACACACAGAAGCGGTCCTGCTAAATGTTTAACCTGGTATAGCACCCAGGGTCGAACTCAAGGAGCACGGATTGGCTAAAAAGCCTACGAAGTAGTCAAAAAATCAGAGAAAAAGGGAAAACATTTTTAGTGGTTTTTAATTGTTTTTAAATTTTTTTGGATTTTAAATATGTAAAGAAACTAAGGAAAACAATCACAAGCAAGCTTTGACAAATTATTTTATGCACTAAAAGGCAAGCAAAAATTCAGGAAAAAATATTTTTATATTTTTTAGGTTTTTTAGTGTTTTTGGTGAATTTTTGGGATTTTTATAATGTGTGTTTTATTTTCTAAAAATCAAACAGTAGCAAAAATGCTGGGTACTGTCCAGCCAGGCCCAAAATCCCTAAATAAAATATCTAAGGATCTCAGAGGGACCTGGAGGTATTTTTCCTGTAAAATAGACAAAACAAGGAAAATTTGAGCACCAAAATTATTGTTTTTGGGTTTTTAGATTTTTTAATATGATTTTTATGAGTTTTTGGGTGTTTTTAAGTTTTTATGGTTTTAATCAATGGAAAATAGCCAAAAGTGGCTAGAAAATCAAGAAGCATGAAATAAACAGTACCTAATTTTTATAGAATTTTTAGGGGGGTTTTTGTATTTTTTTGGGGTTTTTCAAACTAAACAGTGCCAAAGATGGATGTTTTTGAATTTTTAAAAATAGTAAATAAACTCAGAAATGTCCTCAAAAATTCTCAAAAATCCTACACCATGGCAGGAGCCATGTGTCAAATTTTCATCGAATTCGGAGGTGATTTGATATTTTATTCAAAAATCACACGAGGGCACTGTGCACATGGACTGAAGTGCAAATGCCCGAAGTTCTGGGGGTCCAGGTGCAATTAACCCAGCACCGCACGCGCGTGGCGCGTGCCTGGGGCACTCAGGGACCTTCTGGTAAGAAAAACAAGTCCGAGGACCTTTTGGTAACTCGTACCAAAAAGTCCAGGGGCTGTGTTACAAATAACCCACTAAAAGACGCACATGTGCAATTAAAACACTCACAGGGGCATATATGCAATTACCAAAAAGTTTTCATTCATTAACAAACAACCAGAACTACAGGACTAATGTTGCAAATACACCAAATATACACGTGACGAAGCACGTGGCTCACACATACAGGGGCATAAGTGCAAATACTGAAAAGTACGAGGTCCAATGTGCAAATAACCCAACATAAATAAAAGACGCAAAATATTTACAGGACTGAAACGTAAAGCATAAACTAAGAGGGGGCCTACGGTAATTTACCCCTTTATTACGTCGACGGCTGGATGATGGACGCGTGGCTGATCTAACGGTCCTGGACGACGGGCGCCTCTCTCCTTCCGCACGTGGGCCTGATCGACGTCAGTAGAGGAGACACGTGGAAGATCTGACGGCCTCGGGTGCTGGTGTCTCTCTTTCTGCGCTAACGGTCCAGATCGTCCCTCGGGCTGATCAAGCGGTGGCTGCAGCTCCTGAATGGAGGGACGTGATGCGAACTGGGGAGTGATGAATACCCATTCATCACTCTTTATTCTATTATTTTAGCTACAAAAACCTTTGCAAATACATGTAGATATGTGTAAATACAAATAATTACCAAAAGCATGCATTGTGTAAAAACTTATAATTAGCATGTTTTTGTGCACAAAATAAAAGAATAAAGAGCAAAAAGAAAAAGAGGGAAATATTTATAATAAATATTGAGCAACCTAACCCAAGGGAGGGCTCAGCATGGGCCTGACCGCATAAAAGCCAAGTAGAGGGAGATAGGGGCTCACATATGTGTAAATAAATAAAACTATATATTTTCCTCACCCAAAAATATGTTGTAAATATTTTGTATATATTTTTTAAAAGCTATTAAAAACAAAATAAAAAGATGAAAAGCAAAAAGATCAAAAATACCCTTCCTTCACCATGTGTATAAACCACACCATTGTATTTATTTAACCCTATAAATAAATTCAATTATTTTCTAAACTTTTTGTAAATATTCTATGTTATATTTTGTAAATAAAATAAATAAAAAGAAACAAAACAAAAATCAAATAAAAATTACAAAATTAAAATACAAAAATACATTGTATAAATACCATGTATATAAATGTACTCAACCATTTATTTCACCCTTATATATAAGTGATAAAAATAAAATAAAAATATTCTTTTATTCCATATTTTATGGTGTAAATAAATAAAACACAAAATGAGCATAAAAATACATAAAAATAACAAATAAAAAATCAAAAATAAAAAATCCATATAGTGTACATATACCTATATATATAGAGCTACCCTATTTTTATTTCCAAAAATTAAATAAAAATCACCAAAAAATAGAAAAAAATAAAAGAAAAATATTTCATGTTTTGAGTTTTATTTAATTCGGCCTATTTCTGCCCTAAAATAAATAAACAAAATTCGAGCACACGTGGCCGCTCCTGATTGGTCCACGGGGGACTGTTGACCCCGGTCAACTCCCCCGCGGACTCCTTCCTATTCTGGACGATGCGTGCCGCGCCTCCTTCGCCGATTTTCCCACGCGACTCCAGGCTGTCCCCCACGCATATCTCGCGCCCGGATTCTTCGCCGTTCATCCCTCTCCCTCGCCCGATCCTCCGCCATCAAATCCACGCCTTCCTTAGCCGTCCACCCTCAACCCTAGTCGACGCTGTCACCATATATATTCTTCCCTCCGCCGCCTCCGCGCCCCATCTTTGGATCGCCATCCTTGTTCCCGTGACCTCCAGAGCATAGCCCGAGGTGACAGCTCGAGGTTGACCCTGTTGCAGTGAGGTGAGGGTGTCCCTTCCATCGATCCGGCGTTCTTCGCCGCCGTGCTCCGCCACCAGCGTCGAGCATCGAGCCTCGGGCCGAGACGACCCTCGAGGCTACGACCAAGAGCACCCCCTGCTCTTCCCCAGTCTCTCCGACCACCCAGGTAGAATCCTTAGGCCGTAGGATAGCGTAGATTTCGATTTCTTAGTTACTGTTAGCGTAGCTCCGCCGCCATCGCCAGCCAAATCCGATCACCCATCTTCCATTCCGACACCGCCATCATCTCCGCCAGACCTCTCCGCACCTTCTTCACCCCTCCACACAACCCAGATCGCACAGGATCTGGGAATCGCGCTCCTCCGCCGACCACCTTCGCCGGAGCTCGCCATTCCGACTCACAGACCACCTTCACGCCGCCTAACCGGGTCGAGGCACTTTGCCCTCGACCCGCGAAGCTTCTGAACTATTTTGCAGGTCAAGAGGAGGCCGTCTGAGGCTTCTCGACATCTTCCCAGGAGCTTCTTCTCCTCCTACCTCGCTTGAGCCTTCCAAGGCTCGGCCGAGGCATCGGAGACCCGCAGCAGCTGCGCAACCTCACGCCGGATCTTCTCCGACCTTTAGGCGCAGCAGAGGAGGGCCGGAGCACACGCAGGAGGCCGGCGAACTTCGCCGGCCATCAGTTCTTCCTCCATCTTCCAGAGCCGTCAGATCAGCCGTGGCGCTCCAGATCAGATCTCAACCGTTCGTTCGGGGAGCAGCAGATATCGTCAGATCAGCCACAGCGTGATCTCAGCCATTGATTCACCGAGGGTTCTTCCACCACGCACGCGGACCGTTCGATCCCCACGTGGCGGACCCTCCATCGTTCGATCAGGCGAAGCTTCTCAAGGTCAAAGGCGCCGCTCATCGTCACCATCCGATCTTCCACGTGGCGCCTATCCAACCGTCGCCAAATAAAGGGGTAAATATCGTAGGCCCCCCCTCTTAGTTCTTCATTTCCTGTTTAGTCCTGTAAACATTTTTAGAAACTTTTTCACGAAGGGATATTTGCATTTGGAACCTTGTGCTTTATTTTTATTGCATGTATGCCCCTGTGTGTGTGTGAACACGTGCGTCGTCACGTGTGTTTTGGGCTTTTTACACATCTTGTCCTGTAGATCTGGAGTGTTAATGAATGCATGAATATTTTTGAATAATTGCATATATACCCCTGTGAGCATTGTTTATGCGCATGTGCGTTATTTATTGGGAATTTTGCAACCATACCCCTGGGCTTTTGATACGAGTTATCAAATAGCCCTAGGACTTGGTTTTTATTGCAATTTGGTCCCTGTGTGCCCCAGCCACGCGCGAAGCGCGTGACTTGCTGGGTATTTTGCACCAAGGCCCCCAGATCTTTGGGTATTTGCACATAGGTCCCTGTGCACAGTGCCCCACCTTTATTTTTGAATAAAATATCAAACGACCTCCAAATCCAATGAGATTTTGACACATGGCTCCTGCCATGGTGTGGGAATTTCTATGATTTTTGGGGACATTTTTGATTCCATTTATTATTTTTAAAAATTCAAAAACACTCTTTTTAGTCACTGTCTAACTTTAAAAATACCAAAAAAATATAAAAACATCTCCAAAAATTCTAAAAAAATTAGGATTTGTTGTTTGCTTGCTGGTTGATTTTCTAGCCAATTTTGGCTAATTTTCATCACTTAAAAACCCTAAAAATTGAAAAACCCCTAAAAACTCATAAAAATTACAATAAATAAACTAAAAATCCAAAAACAATAATTAGGGTGCCTAAATTTTCCTTATTCTTCATAGATTACAGGAAAATTACCTCCAAGGTTGATTGAAACTCTTAAATATTTTATTTTTGAGTTTCTAACCTTGCTGGACAGTACCTTGGTGTTTCTGCCTTGTTTGATTTTTAGTAAATAATTTACTCACTAGAAAAATCCTAAAAATTCACCAAAAACAGTAAAAAACATTTAAAACCTAAAAATCAATTTTCTGGAATTTTTGCATCATTTTTGGTGTGTTTAATAAATTGTGGAAGTTGCCTTGTTTTCCCTTCCTCTTATTTTCTCATCATTTAAAAAATCTAAAAAAAAATATAAAAACAAATAAAAACCACTAAAAAGTACTCTCTTGGATTCTGACTACATCGTAGGCCGCAAGGCCAATCTGTGCTCCTTGTGTTCGACCCTGGGAGCTATACCAGGTTAATCCTATAGCTAGATCGCTCTTTCTTGTGCTTGCTTGTTTTTATCTGATTTGAGTGATTGATTTTTCTTGACTGACTCAGCCCGAGTGATTGAGGTCGCAACGACCTAATTTTCTGTACCTTTACCTCTGTCATTTGGCCGGTCGTCAGGGAGCTGAGGGCGATCGGACGGTGCTCGAGGATCCTGGAAGAACAGTTGGCCGGCGAGCTTCGCCGGCCTCGTGCGAGCGCGGTGGTCCTCCTCGGCTGCCTCTGGATATCGGAGAAGATTCGCGATGAAGTTCCGCAGCTGTTGGTGCCCTCCGATGGCCCAGCCGAGCCCTGGAGGGGCTCCGGCGAGGTCGGCGGAGGGAAGCTCCTGGCCTGGATGTAGGGAAGCCTCAGATGGCCTCCTCCGGACCTGCAAAGTGGGTCAGAAGCTTCGCGGGTCGAGGGCAAAGTGCCTTGACCCGATGAGGCGGCGTGAAGGTGGTCGATGCGTCGGGATGAGCGAGCTCCGGCGAGCGACGGACGGTGGAGCTCGAACCCCTGCTCCTGTGCGAGCTGGGTTGAACGAAGGGGCGGAGAAGGCGCGTGGAGGAAAGGCGATGGTGAATGTGGGTTCCGATGATCGAAAAGGTATGCGAGATGGCCGGAATCGACGGAACGCGGCGGAGCTACGATTTGGGGATAACTCGAAATTAAGCGAAATGGGAAAGCTAGAAGGTTACCTGGGCGGTGTGGTAGACTGTGCTGGAGCTGAGGTAGCTCCCGGTCGTGGCCTCGAAGGTTGTCTGGTCCTGAGGCTCGAACTCCTGCACTGGGCGGAGCACGGCGGCGCGCAGTCGCCGGATCAGTGGTCCGGCCACCCCCTCCTCGCTGCGACACGGGCAATCGAGAGCTGTCACCTCAGGGACTGCTGTGGAGGTCACGGGGACGAAGGGTGGAGAGCCAAAGATAACCAAAGAATGCAGCGGAGTTGGGTATTTAAGTGGCTCGGGGTCCGAAAAGATGAGCTCGGGTAGGGTCACGGTGGTGCGCGGACCCCGAGATTGACGCCCGGCGAGGGTGTCGGATGTGGGAGGTGACAAACGGAGCCGGGGTTTGGGTGTTAGGCAATCGGGTCGAGCGGGTATAAAATGGGGAAATCGGGTTGGCCGCTCGAATCCGGAACTCTGTGGTCCAATGGGGGGAGTTGACCGGGGGGTCAACATCCCCCGTGGACCAATCAGGAGAGGCCACGCCATAATTGATTTGAAAATTCGAAATAAAATAGGAAATGACCGAATTATTAAAAACTCAAAACATAAAATATTTTTATTTTAATTTTTTTCTATTTTTTGGTGATTTTTAATTAATTTTTCAAAATAAAAATAAGGTATTTACATAATAGGGCTATATATAGGTATATGTACAAAATGTAGGTTTTTGCTTTTTGATTTTTAATTATTATTTTTATACAATTTTATTCCCATTTTATATTTTATTTATTTATAGAATAAAATGAGGGATAAAAGGGTATTTTTATTTTGTTTTTATTATTTATATACATAAGTGAAATAAATAGTTATGTACAATTATATACATGGCATATGTACAATATATTTTTGTAATTTTAATTTTGTTATTTTTATTTGATTTTTGTTTTGATTCTTTTTATTTATTTTATTTACAAACTATAGCAGAGAATATTTACAAAAAGTTTAGAGAATAATTTTATTTATTTATAAGGTTAAATAAATAAGGAGGCATGGTCTATGTACATGGAGGAAGGATATTTTTGGTCTTTTTGATTTTCAAATTTTTATTTTGTTTTTATCTTTTCCAAATATGTACAAATATTTACAAGAATATTTTTGGTTGAGGAAAATATAATTTTATTTATTTACATAAATATTTACACCAGAGCCCCTATCTCCCTCTACTTTGGCTTTTATGCGGTCAGGCCCATGCTGAGCCCTCCCTTGGGTTAGGTTGCTCAATATTTATTCTAAATATTTCCCTCTTTTTCTTTTAATCTTTATTCTTTTATTTTTGCACAACAACATGCTAATTACAGGAATTTACACAATGCATGCTTTTGGTAATTATTTGTATTTACATATATCTTCATGTATTTGCAAAGGTTTTTGTAGCTAAAATATAAGAATAAAGAGTGATGAATGGGTATTCATCACCCCCCTATTCTTAACTTTGCTAGTCCCTTAGCAAACACTTATTTGAAAAAGAAGTGAAAAAGAAAGAAAAAGAAAAAGAGGATGTACATGGATCAAGGTTGATTATTAAACTTGCCTTCATTAAATTGGGATATGGAGCTTGATCAGATCTTTGGATTATTAATGTGTCGGAACCTTATTTGGACTTAAGCTTAAAACCCAACAGCCTCTAAGTTCCACCAATCTATGGACAAGACTCCTCAATAACCCATATCAGAACAAGTCTACATACACAAACTCTAATGACCATGAATCTTTCCATGCGGTGTAAGTGATATGTGGCTCCCCACCTCAGAAGTAACAAAGAAACAACCTCCCTCAACCTGGTAACTCTAATGCCTCGGTCTAGCAACTCTTTCCTCGAGAAGCGGGGTATTCCCTTCTAAGTTCAAGTGCAACCGACTCAAGAAGAGGGGGTAGAAGTATAGACTTTTGGAAGCTTAGCCAGTGTAGCTAAGTCTCCCGCTGCAAGCTTCATGAGATGTAACATGGATACCATAAGCTTTGCTTTATTTGACTATATACACTCCGGTGGGGAATTAAATTTCAATCCGACCCACCACTTTTTGGAGTTCTTTTTGTATTTTTGCATATTTTTTTTCAAGGACTTCTATACAGCATATCTACATGGTGCAGCATATATACAAGAAATTTTCCTCTTGAGCCAGTAGACTATCCCTCTTTTGAAGCTTTATTGCAACCCACAGCTTCTGTCTTTAGCCTTCATCACCACTAGACCAAGTTGAGGCGCACTTCCTTCACTAGAAGAAGAAGAGAGGTTCCGCCTAGAAGTACTACCCTCATATGCTACCCCAAGCCAAAGAAAACTGCCTCCTCACCACCTCATCCGTGAGAGCCATGTGTAAAGTGCAGGTGCAAGTCAAGCCATTGTCTCTAAGAGTCATGCGTGTGTGTTAAGTGCTCTACT
The DNA here is from genome assembly GCA_037367405.1 of Ottelia alismoides. Classification (NCBI taxonomy): domain Eukaryota; kingdom Viridiplantae; phylum Streptophyta; class Magnoliopsida; order Alismatales; family Hydrocharitaceae; genus Ottelia; species Ottelia alismoides. The sequence goes on along the minus strand of JAZKJV010003290.1, from coordinate 359,244 downwards.
TAGGCTCATCAAGATGACATATGCTCATAGCCTAGTGGACTCAAAGAATTAAGTCCTTATGGACCTGAAAAGCCTTAACCCTAAGTCCTATAAGGTTCCTCTTAAAGTTAAGTGGATTAAGATCTTTTTCAAGCTCCATTTCTCAATTTAATTCCAGGCTTAGTTTAAATGTCAACTCTCATCCAGGAAGAACTATATACATATATGTACACAAGATGCTATTTACAAATATTTTACAATCATGCAAAATTTTTGAAAAATGTTTTGAAATCATGGATGAATGATGCATGAGGTGCAAGTTTTGCAAAAGATATTTACAAACATTTACACAAGATTTTTGCAAATTTTTGATTTTCAAAACATTTTGGAAAAATTTTGTATTATATACATAATTTTTATACAAAAATATTTACACAAGCTTTACACAAAAGATTTTTGAAATCATTTTTACAAAAATACTTTATACACTAGCTATGTAAGTGCATGGTAAAAGAATTTTATGTACCTGAAAAATTTTTAAATTTTTGTGATTTTTAGCCATTTTATTTATTAACACACTCACACAAAGTACGAGTTATGGCTAAAGTATATATGAAATATATACACACCCCCCCTATACTTAGCTCGAACGATGTCCTCAGAGTGATCAAGAGCGATGAAGAAGACATAACTCGTGCTTAGTAAAAGGGAAGTGAAAAGGAATGGCTAAGTACAGAAACGAATAAATGAATAGAATGAGAGGGACTCGGTGGTTTCCCCCTATACTTAGGATTAACTAATCCTAAGTATAGCAAGCTGTACATGAAGGGAAATCCGAGTGAAGAATATACAGAATCTGCCCCCCTATACTTAGGGTAAAATATCCCTAAGTATAGGCAGCAAAACAGGAGCAGAACGAATGAAAAGAATACTCGCAGGTCCTACATCCCCCCTATACTTAGGGTAAAGTACACCCTAAGTATAGCATAATCATAAGATGAGAAAAAGGGATGTGGGACTAAAGAATAGAATGATATGGACAACTGGATCTATACAGGCGGAGGAACAGTGAAAATCAGGCGTGAGATGCAAAAGATGTGAGTCAAGAGACCACATCTCACGCAAAATGAATAGGGGCAACAATAACGTCCCGCGGCTCATGATCTAGAAATGGCTTGAGCCGCTGGCCGTTCACTCGAAAGGTACTATCAGAAGACAACTCGGATATATCAATGCTACCATTGTCGTGTACCTTTCTGACCAAGTAGGGTCCCTTCCATTTGCTCTGTAGCTTCCCTGGAAATAATCTAAGCCTCGCATCAAACAGCCATACTCTCTGTCCAATCTCAAAATGCTTGTGGCTGATATGAGAATCATGCCACTCCTTGACTTTCTCCTTATAATGTAGGCTGCTTGAGAAAGCTGCATCTCTAAGCTCCACCAGGGCAGCTAACTCTGCCCTCCTCTGGTCTCCCATACCATCTGGATTCATCAAAATATCTGTAACTGCCCAAAGTGACTTGTGCCTCAGCTCAACAGGTAAATGGCACGGCTTGCCATAGACAAGGCGAAAGGGAGATGTACCCAATGGAGTCTTGAAAGACGTCCTATATGCCCACAAGACCGAGTCCAAAAGTTGTGACCAATTCTTTCGGTCAGGGCGGACGACTTTCTGCAAAATATTCTTGATCTCCCTATTCGACACCTCAGCTAGACCATTCGTCTGTGGATGGTAAGGTGTGGCAACACGATGATCTATGCTGAACTCGCTAGCAAGGGCCTTTACCTGGTCGTTGATGAAATGAGATCCCCCATCAGAAATCAGAACTCGTGGAACCCCGAACCGCGTGATGATATGCTTCCTCAAAAATCTGCAAACTGTCCTCGCATCAGCGGCTCGGGCGGGGATAGCCTCCACCCAACGACTCACATAATCAACGGCCAACAGAATGTACTCAAATCCCTGACTCTTAGGGAATGGACCCATGAAATCGATGCCCTATGCGTCAAAAACCTCACAGAAGTGAATGGGCTGCATCGACATCATATCACGCTGTCCACAAGTGCCCATCCTCTGACAGTCAGTGCACCTCTTCATGAACTCATCAGAGTCCTTGAAGAGGGTAGGTCACCACAAGCCGGATTGGAGCACTTTCTGTGCCGTTCTCCTCCCAGAATGATGTCCTCCTGCCTCAAGCTTGTGGCAGTAAGTGAGGACGCTATGGTGTTCCTCCTGAGGAATACACCGACGCCAGACGCTATCCCTCCTTCGTGGTAAAGGATGGGATCCTCCCAGTGGTAGGACTTGGCCCTCGCAAGGAAGGTCTCAAGCCTCTTGCCTGGGCCAATCTTGTGGGACTTTCCCTGCAACGAGAAAGTTCACAATATCGGCATACCACGGGAGTGAGGCGATAGCAAGGATCGCCTCATCTGGGAAGGTATCTCGAATGGGATCTATCTGCTCAGAATCCTCAGGCTGCTCTAGTCGGGAAAGATGATCCGCCACCACATTCTTGACTCCAGGCTTATCCTTAATCTCAATGTCGAACTCCTGGAGTAGAAGGATCCATCTAGTCAGTCTGGCCTTGGCATCCTTCTTTGCCATGAGGTACCTGATGGCGGTGTGATCTGTAAACAAAGTCACTCTAGATCCAATGATATACGACCTGAACTTATCTAGGGCAAACACTACGGCTAGCATCTCCTTCTCTGTGACCGTATAATTCTGCTGGGCGGAATCCAATGTGCGGCTAGCATAGTGTATGGCAAACGGAACTCCATCCCTCCTCTGTCCCAGCACTGCCCCCACGGCAAAATCGGAGGCGTCCGTCATGATCTCGAATGGGAGAGACCAATCAGGCGGCTGGAGAACAGGAGCCTCAATAACATGCTGCTGGAGAGTCGCAAAGGACGAAAGACACTTGTCATCGACAAGGAACTCGGTGTCTTTCGTCAAGAGGTCAGTCAACGGTCGGGCAATCTTGCTGAAATCCTGAATAAATCTCCTATAAAATCCAACGTGCCCCAGGAATGACCGTAGCTGCCTCAAATTGGACGGCGGTGCGAGTTTTCTAATGACATCAACCTTGGCCGGATCAACCTCCATGCCCCTGTTGGAGATGATGTGGCCAAGCACCGTCCCTTGAGTCACCATGAAGTGACTCTTCTCCCATGACAGAACCAAATGAAACTCGATACATCGCTGGAGTACCCGGTCTAGGCAGTCAAGACAAGAATCGAATCCGTCGCCGTAGACCGAGAAATCGTCCATGAAGACCTCCAAACACTCCCCTACCATGTCCGAAAAGATCGACAGCATGCACCTCTGAAAATTCGCAGGGGCATTGCATAGCCCAAATGGCATGCGTCGAAAGCATATGTGCCGAAGGGACAGGTAAAGGTGGTCTTCTCCTGATCCTCAGGAGCGATGGCCACTTGGTTGTAGCCCGAGTACCCATCCAGGAAGCAATAATGGCTCTTCCCTGCCAGTCTCTCAATGATCTGGTCAATAAAAGGCAGGGGGAAATGGTCCTTCTTGGTGGCTTGGTTGAGTCTCCTGTAGTCAACACAAATCCTCCAAGAGGTGGGTACTCGTGTAGCGATCTCCTCTCCCGACTCACTGATCACAGTCGTGATGCCCGTCTTCTTGGGCACCACATGCAAGGGGCTGACCCACTTGGAGTCGGAAATGGGATAAATAAAATCTGCACTCCACCATTTTGATATTTCCTTCATCACGACCTCTCTCAGGTTGGGGGTTCAGTCGCCGCTGGAACTCACGCGACGGCTTCGCCCCCTCCTCAAGATAGATATGGTGGGAGCACACTGCTGGACTAATCCCATGGAGATCCGCTACGCTCCATCCGATCGCCTTGCGGTTCTTTTCAAGAACCCCCATCAGACGGGATTCTTGCTCTCCAGTCAACTCGGCAGAGATGATGACTGGGTACATCTCTGGATCGCCCGCAAGGAATCGATACTTCAGCGAAGTAGGGAGCGGCTTCCGTTCTGGAATGCTGGGTGCTGGCAAATCTGGCTGCGGAAGAAACTGAGTGAAAGCTGCTAAGTCTGCCAAATCTGCCTGGGAAAGTGAAAGCGTACTCTCGCAAACTGGATCGGGAGAAGGCTGCTCCACTGCACTGTCTCTGCTCGGCTCTACATCTACCTCCTCCGCATCTATAGGCTCAGATGGACTCAAGTCTGGCATCTGATCATAGCAATCGGCCCAATCAGACTCTGAATCCGAGGGATCTGTATCAACTGCGGTGGCATCAGTACCACCAGAACACAAGGTGGCCTCAGCACCACCATCACTGAACATCGTGTCGCGATCAAGGACCGGCTCTGCTGCCTCTATGGTATCCTGAACAAGGGTTGTGCTCTCCAAACTCTTCTCTGCTATCATCTCGGCATCAGCTGTATCTGAATATGAGAGGATGGTCTGTGCTACAGGATCTGCCCAAGCTGCCTCATCGTCTGTGATCACAAAATCACAGTCTTGGTGGATGTCTGGCTCTGTGTCTGTCAGCTGCTCTGAATCGGTACTCGCATCTGAGCGGGCTCTATCTCTAGCTCTGTAGTCCTCGACCGTATCTATTTGTATACTCTCGCCCTCGACGCGGAAGTACACCTTCCCGCTATCATGATCAGTCACCGCCTTGGCTGTGGCCAAGAACGGACGACCAAGGATGATGGGGGTATCGGCCACTGACTCAGGGATCTCCATGTCCAACACTATGAAGTCCACGGGGAATTTCAGGCCCTGAATCGTGACGATAACGTCTCGTAATAACCCCTTCGGCCTCTTGACAGATCGATCAGTGAACTGAAGGACTGTCCTGCTCTGTCGAAGAGTGCCCAACTCGAAGCGGTCGAGAAGGGCTGCCGGAAGAAGGTTGATCGACGATCCGCTATCTAGAAGAGTACGGTCGAACCTCTGCTCACTGATCTGGCATCTGACATATGGGCCCCTGAATCTGGCCTCTTGGCTGGCAGTCGGTTCTGGATCGCAAAACACGTGGCTTTCGTCAGCACATGGATCTCGGAAGTGTGGTTCCTCCTCCTCCTCCTGACTGTAGTCCTATCTCTCAAAGAACGCTGGAGAAGGGGGATGTGCTGCAAAGCCTCCTGGAGGGTCAGCTGGATGTGGAATCGGTCAATCATGCTCTGGCTGAACTCCTCAAGCTCTCTCTTTTTTGGATTTTCTTTTTTCTTCCAATTCCCCATCTGAAGGGCTCTAGGGAAGGGGATCACAGGGTCCTTCTCAGATGAAGGACTAGGAAAAGGTCTAGACGGTTCAAGGACCGGATCCACACATACATCATGCACCACAGTGGAACCAGAAGAAAGTAAACCTTTTCCTTTATTCATAACAGAGTTCTGAGATACAGGAATGCTGGGGAAGACAACATCTCTATCTGTACAAACACCGGTGGCCTCAGTACCACCACGGGCTGGCTCTGCTGCTGCTGCTGGTAGTAGACGTCTCGCGGCATCAGTACCGCGGGCTGGCTCGGCTCTACTGGTGGCGTCAGTACCACCTCCTCGAACTGGTGAAGCGGCGGCCTCAGTACCGCCGGTAGGATCAGCATCCTTGGTGGCATCAGTGCCACCATCATCATCTGGAGCGGCCTCAGTACCGCTCTCCTCCTCCTCATGTGGCGCCTCTGGAGTGTCCTCGTGGTGAAGCTCAGATGAGGCGCCGCCGCCTGCTGGGGTCCTACCGCTCCTAAGTGTGACAAAATCAGCATCAAATAGATCCGAAGATGTATCATCAAATGGGTCACCAGGAGTAGCTAACTCAGGATGTACTACCTGCTCAGATTTCCTCTTAAGGTTGTTCGGATTCGGCTCGATCTGGGCTGGTATGGCGGCCTTCCCTCTCACCAAGTCCCGCATCTCCTGGCGGAACTCGTCCATCTCCCGTCTGAATGTGGCCTGCTGGTCCGTGAGGAGGCGGGCGATGTCATCCAAAGCGGGGCTCTCATGGGAGCCCGGCGGGTAGCCTCTCTGTGGGTGAGGCTGCTGGAGCTGCTGTTGATGGTGCTGGTAAGAGGGATATGAGGACGGGTGCTGCTGCTGAATCGGGTGAGCCTGCTGCTCACGTCTCCATGACTGTCCCTGCTGCTGATAGGGACGAGGACCGTAGGATGATGGCTGGTGCTGCTGGTGTGCTGGGTGCTGCTGCTGCGGCTGCTGGTGATCTCTCTGCTGGGAGTACTGCCCTCCCTGTCCTGACGGCTGCTGCTGGGGCTGGGCACCACCACTCCCCCACCTGAATCCGGGATGGTCTCGTCGGATCCCAGGATGGGGGCGGTCATACCAAATCCCGTTGACATCCATCAACGGCTCTGCATCATAGGGGTCTGGCGGCAGTACTGCCAGAGGCTGATCCGGCTGGTAGACCACCATCTGCATCTCTGGAGATGGTGGTGACTGGTAGGTGGGCTACGGCTGCTGGTACGGCTCCGCCTGTACAAGGTGAACCTGTCTAGGCTGCTGCGAGGAGCTGGAGCGCTGGGACGAGCTGCTGCTGCTGCCGGTATCGCCTCACGACAGAAGACGGGGCTGTGAAGCCGTCTGTGTCTCCTGGAGACACATGAGCTGGGTCTTCATGTCGCTCAAAACCTGTGCCATCTGTTCCATCTGAGTGATGCTCTGGCACTGCTTCTTCTCTATCAGCTCCATGCGGTCCAACTTCTCGCTCATGATACCCATGTCCACAGCGGATGACTCTGCCTGTGCTGCTGCGACTGCGGACGAACTGGATGGACCTGCATCTACCCGTGCTATCCGCTGGTACTGCACGGGTCCTGGCTGCTGTGGCTGGGGTCTCTGAGTATACAATCTGGTCTGAGACATCACCATGTAGTTCTCGGACATCTCCTCGTAGATGGCCCAGACCTGATCGTGGTCCTTGGCAAAGTAGGACCCGCCGCAAGAAGCGTTCACCAGGCCCTGAAGCTCTGGCGTCAACCCGCTGAAAAAGCTCTGAACTAGGTTCGGCTTGGATATGTCGTGGTGCGGGCATCTGTCTAAGAGCTCTCGGAACCTCTCCCAAGCCTCGTGAAACTGCTCGTTGGGGAACATGGAGAAGTTGCTGATTAGGGCCCTCGCTGCATTCGTCCGCCCGAGTGGATAGTACTTTTTCAAGTACTCGGTGCGGAGCTGCTCCCAGGTGTAGACAAACTTCCCTAGATGCTTCAGCCAGGTGGCTGCTCTATCTGCCAGTGAAAAAGGGAAGGCTATCATCCGGATCGTGTCCTGGTCCACGTGGCGATCATGGACAGTGCTGCAGATCATCAAGAACTCCTGGAGGTGGAGGTGGGGCTCCTCAGTGGCTAGTCCGTGGAAACAGGGCAGTAACTGCAAGGTGTTCGGGGGGAACTTGAAGTCCCCCACGATCGCTGGCACTACCACCCAGTGATGCATCAGAGTAGATCCGGGGTTGTGTAACGCCCGCATCGGTTGTGGTGGTCCTCCTGCCGCGGCGGCTGCTGCTGCTGCTGCGGCTGCTGCGGCTGCGGCCTCTGCATCAGGCATCTCCTCAGGCTCGCTCTGCTCTGAACCTCGCTCTGCTCTGAGCCTCTCCAACTCTCGCCTCATCTCTATCATGAATGCCCCCTGATCGCGTAACTGCTGCTGAACTGTCTCGAGTGATGCGATCAGGGTGGAGTTGATCGCCCCCTGGTCAAATACAACATGCTGGTCTCCCTGTGGACCTCCGGGGTAATCGTCTGATCTGGCGGCCATAGCGACGTCTGCAAAATCAAATGAGCCCAACTCAGGTGCTGTCAAATCTGCTAATCTCTCCTCGGGCTCATGTCTCTCAATACCAGAAGAAAGGGGGTCGAGGGGGAACAGGGCGGAATCGTACTCGGGCTCGGAGAGCTGGTCTCGGCTCTCGCGGGCCAACCTAGATGATCGGGTAGACGTGCCCAAAAGCGGTGCAGCCAGAGGCTCCCTAAGAGACCGTCTACCCATCATCTTGATCTGGCGAGTAGTGCGGATGAGATCTGGAGAAACTATGATCATAAAACAAACCCCCGGTTCACCAACGCAATGCGAGCTGAAGACCGTGAAAGTTCGGTCAAATTATCTTGTCTATTTTATTTTGGTGAACACACAAAATATCAGAGCGCTTACGTGACCTGTTAGGATATCCGATGCTATCCCAACCGACTGGCCCGCACGGAAGAGTCGGTAATCAGTCGGGTCTAGCACCGGGAGGCTCTACCTAGGGTGCGGGTCACTCTCTCGCGCATCCAAACCATACAATGAGGGGGTTGCTCTCCCCAAGACAAAGTTTTTAGGGTGAGCGGTTTTTAAGATCAATAGTCTTAGCCAGTCCCAATTTTATAGTTTTTCTTTTTAATTTTTTTCAAAGCAATCAAAAGGCCTAACGAATTTTTCGGTTCTCCTGATTATTTAGTCCGAAAACAGGGGGGAGAAGACGAAAAAGCCGATGCGCGATAAATCAATGATGCATGCTGAGATTAAAATGCGTAACTTGTCTCCAGCACTCTACATGCAAGTGATCCGCGCAGAATTTAAAGACAGGAAATAAACTACCTAAATGATGCAAGCGGAAAAGCCGAGTCCTAGATGAGCAATTTCTAGCGCACAACCGTCTAACTCAGTCACTCGCCCTCGATCCAAAGAGTCCGGTCTAGACCCACCCCTCCTCTTCTCGACAGGTCGAGTTCAGGAGTAGCGCTTGACGGGGCAGGCTCGCGGCGCGTAGGCTCTCAGGAAAGTGACTAAGTTATTTTTATTATTTATTATTAGCAGGTCCAATTACGTTCTATGGGAACAGATAAGCAATTAGGTGTGTGGATCCTACTAATTACGTCACAAGCACCAGAAATTCCTAAGTCTAGGGGCTCGAGCAAAAACCGCGTAAACACCGGAAAAGGCAGAAAAAAATAGAAGAAAGCCGCGTCAAAAACCGCGAAAATCTCCTAAGGGTCCCCCGAGCACACCGGTGCTCGGCGAAACAGACCCGCTAAGTCAAGTCCACAACAGTTCAAGTCTCCGAGTGTACCTGTATTATTACAACAGTAAAATAGTTCTAAACTACCCTCACCCACTCAACTCTCTCTCTCGCTCTCTCCTGCTGCTCGATGAAGAAACGAGCCGCCTCTGCTTCGCTCGGGTGCACCGGCGCTCCTAGGAATGCCGCCCTCGCTCCTCGGGCCCTCGCAAGAAACAGAGAGAAAAGTGGTCAGTCCAAAATTATTGTCAGAAATATGAGAGAAATATATATATGCAACAAGTCTATACAAAAAGCCGCGAAAATCAAAAGCCGCGGAAAAAGCTAAAAAACGACTACTAAGCCGTGCTCCCCGGCAACGGCGCCATTCTGATAACACGCCCGACCATTAGGGTATAAGGTACAGAAATAGGTTGTTGTGACCCCAAGCGATCAGACAATGTATATCAAGAAAAATGAACCACTCGAAATACGCAAAATCAATCAAACACACAGAAGCGGTCCTGCTAAATGTTTAACCTGGTATAGCACCCAGGGTCGAACTCAAGGAGAACGGATTGGCTAAAAAGCCTACGAAGTAGTCAAAAAATCAGAGAAAAAGGGAAAACATTTTTAGTGGTTTTTAATTGTTTTTAAATTTTTTTGGATTTTAAATATGTAAAGAAACTAAGGAAAACAATCACAAGCAAGCTTTGACAATTTATTTTATGCACTAAAAGGCAAGCAAAAATTCAGGAAAAAATATTTTTATATTTTTTAGGTTTTTTAGTGTTTTTGGTGAATTTTTGGGATTTTTATAATGTGTGTTTTATTTTCTAAAAATCAAACAGTAGCAAATATGCTGGGTATTGTCCAGCCAGGCCCAAAATCCCTAAATAAAATATCTAAGGATCTCAGAGGGACCTGGAGGTATTTTTCCTGTAAAATAGACAAAACAAGGAAAATTTGAGCACCAAAATTATTGTTTTTGGGTTTTTAGATTATTTAATATGATTTTTATGAGTTTTTGGGTGTTTTTAAGTTTTTATGGTTTTTAATCAATGGAAAATAGCCAAAAGTGGCTAGAAAATCAAGAAGCACGAAATAAACAGTACCTAATTTTTATAGAATTTTTAGGGGGGTTTTTGTATTTTTTGGGGTTTTTCAAACTAAACAGTACCAAAGATGGATATTTTTGAATTTTTAAAAATAGTAAATAAACTCAGAAATGTCCTCAAAAATTCTCAAAAATCCTACACCATGGCAGGAGCCATGTGTCAAATTTTCATCGAATTCGGAGGTGATTTGATATTTTATTCAAAAATCACACGAGGGCACTGTGCACATGGACTGAAGTGCAAATGCCCGAAGTTCTGGGGGTCCAGGTGCAATTAACCCAGCAACGCACGCGCGTGGCGCGTGCCTGGGGCACTCAGGGACCTTCTGGTAAGAAAAACAAGTCCGAGGACCTTTTGGTAACTCGTACAAAAAAGTCCAGGGGCTGTGTTGCAAATAACCCACTAAAAGACGCACATGTGCAATTAAAACACTCACAGGGGCATATATGCAATTACCAAAAAGTTTTCATTCATTAACAAACAACCAGAACTACAGGACTAATGTTGCAAATACACCAAATATACACGTGACGAAGCACGTGGCTCACACATACAGGGGCATAAGTGCAAATACTGAAAAGTACGAGGTCCAATGTGCAAATAACCCAACGTAAATAAAAGACGCAAAATATTTACAGGACTGAAACGTAAAGCATAAACTAAGAGGGGGCCTACGGTAATTTACCCCTTTATTACGTCGACGGCTGGATGATGGACGTGTGGCTGATCTAACGGTCCTGGACGACGGGCGCCTCTCTCCTTCCGCACGTGGGCCTGATCGACGTCAGTGGAGGAGACACGTGGAAGATCTGACGGCCTCGGGTGTAGGTGTCTCTCTTTCTGCGCTAACGGTCTAGATCGTCCCTCGGGCTGATCAAGCGGTGGTTGCAGCTCCTGAATGGAGGGACGTGATGCGAACTGGGGAGCTGAGGGCGATCGGACGGTGCTCGAGGATCCTGGAAGAACAGTTGGCCAGCGAGCTTCGCCGGCCTCGTGCGAGCGCGGTGGTCCTCCTCGGCTGCCTCTGGATATCGGAGAAGATTCGCGATGAAGTTCCGCAGCTGTTGGTGCCCTCCGATGGCCCAGCCGAGCCCTGGAGGGGCTCCGGCGAGGTCGGCGGAGGGAAGCTCCTGGCCTGGATGTAGGGAAGCCTCAGATGGCCTCCTCCGGACCTGCAAAGTGGGTCAGAAGCTTCGCGGGTCGAGGGCAAAGTGCCTTGACCCGATGAGGCGGCGTGAAGGTGGTCGATGCGTCGGGATGAGCGAGCTCCGGCGAGCGACGGACGGTGGAGCTCGAACCCCTGCTCCTGTGCGAGCTGGGTTGAACGAAGGGGCGGAGAAGGCGCGTGGAGGAAAGGCGATGGTGAACGTGGGTTCCGATGATCGAAAAGGTATGCGAGATGGCCGGAATCGACGGAACACGGCGGAGCTACGATTTGGGGATAACTCGAAATTAAGCGAAATGGGAAAGCTAGAAGGTTACCTGGGCGGTGTGGTAGACTGTGCTGGAGCTGAGGTAGCTCCCGGTCGTGGCCTCGAAGGTCGTCTGGTCCTGAGGCTCGAACTCCTGCACTGGGCGGAGCACGGCGGCGCGCAGTCGCCGGATCAGTGGTCCGGCCACCCCCTCCTCGCTTCGACACGGGCAATCGAGCGCTGTCACCTCAGGGACTGCTGTGGAGGTCACGGGACGAAGGGTGGAGAGCCAAAGATAACCAAAGAATGCGGCGGAGCTGGGTATTTAAGTGGCTCGGGGTCCGAAAAGATGAGCTCGGGTAGGGTCACGGTGGTGCGCGGACCCCGAGATTGACGCCCGGCGAGGGTGTCGGATGTGGGAGGTGACAAACGGAGCTGGGGTTTGGGTGTTAGGCAATCGGGTCGAGCGGGTATAAAATGGGGAAATCGGGTTGGCCGCTCGAATCCGGAACTCTGTGGTCCAAGGGGGGGAGTTGACCGGGGGGTCAACATCCCCCGTGGACCAATCAGGAGAGGCCACGCCATAATTGATTTGAAAATTCAAATAAAATAGGAAATGACCGAATTATTAAAACTCAAAACATAAAATATTTTTATTTTAATTTTTTCTATTTTTTGGTGATTTTTAATTAATTTTTCAAAATAAAAATAAGGTATTTACATAATAGGGCTATATATAGGTATATGTACAAAATGTAGGTTTTTGCTTTTTGATTTTTAATTATTATTTTTATACAATTTTATTCCCATTTTATATTTTATTTATTTATAGAATAAAATGAGGGATAAAAGGGTATTTTTATTTTGTTTTTATTATTTATATACATAAGTGAAATAAATAGTTATGTACAACTATATACATGGCATATGTACAATATATTTTTGTAATTTTAATTTTGTTATTTTTATTTGATTTTTGTTTTGATTCTTTTTATTTATTTTATTTACAAACTATAGCAGAGAATATTTACAAAAAGTTTAGAGAATAATTTTATTTTATTTATAAGGTTAAATAAATAAGGAGGCATGGTCTATGTACATGGTGGAAGGATATTTTTGGTCTTTTTGATTTTCAAATTTTTATTTTGTTTTTATCTTTTCCAAATATGTACAAATATTTACAAGAATATTTTTGGTTGAGGAAAATATAATTTTATTTATTTACTAAATATTTACACCAGAGCCCACTATCTCCCTCTGCTTTGGCTTTTATGCGGTCAGGCCCATGCTGAGCCCTCCCTTGGGTTAGGTTGCGACATTCCAAAGGTGCATGTTGTCCATATTCTCGGACATGGTGGGTGACTGTTTAGAGGCCTTCATGGATGACTTCACGGTCTATGGCGATGGGTTCGACGCTTGTCTTGACTGCCTAGACCATGTGCTGAAGCGCTGCATTGAGGTCAATCTTGTCTTATCCTGGGAGAAGAGTCATTTCATGATGACTCAAGGGACGTCCTTGGTCACATCGTCTCCAACAAGGGTATGGAGGTCGATCGCTAAGGTAGATATCATCCAGAAAACTCAATCCACCGCACAACCTGCGTCAATTGCAGTCTTTTCTGGGGCATGTCGGTTTCTACCGACGGTTCATTCAGGACTTCAGTCGAATTGCCCGACCGCTCACTGATTTGCTGACAAAAGACACCGAGTTTATTGTCAATGATAAGTGTCTTGCGGCTTTCGAAACTCTCAAAGAGATGGTTGTGTCAGCTCCTATCCATCAGCTTCCTGATTGGTGTCTCCCATTCGAGATCATGACGGATGCTTCATATTTTGCCGTTGGGGCTGTGCTTGGACAGAGGAGGGATTGATTACCTTTTGCCATTCACTACGCCAGCCGTACTTTGGATGCATCTCAGCGGAATTACACTGTGACTGAGAAAGAGATGCCGGTCGTAGTCTTTGCTCTTGATAAGTATCGATCGTATATTCTCGGATCTAGAGTGACAATCTACATTGATCACACTGCCATCCGGTACTTAATGGCTAAGAAGGATGCCAAAGCACGTCTTACTAGATGGATCCTTCTACTCCAGGAATTTGATAATGAGATTAAGGACAAGCCTGGAGTCAAGAATGTGGTGGCGGATCATCTTTCCAGATTGGAGAATCTTGAGGAATCTGAGCCCAGCGCACCTATCACTGAGACTTTTCCAGATGAGGCGATCTTGGCTGTCACCTCACTCCCATGGTATGCTGACTTTGTGAACTATCTTGTTACCAAGACAGTCCCTCAGGGTTGGCCCAGGCGGAAACTTGAGACCTTCCTAGCTAAGGCCAAGTTTTACCATTGGGAGGATCCCGTCCTTTATCATGAAGGAGGGGATAGTATCTGGAGGAGGTGCATTCCGCAAGAAGAGCAGCAGAGCGTCCTCACATATTGCCACAAGCTTGAGGGAGGAGGACATCATTCAGGGAAAAGGACAGCACAGAAGGTGCTTCAATCCGGCCTATGGTGGCCTACTCTCTTCAAGGATTCTGATGAGTTCGTGAAGAGATGTACTGACTGTCAGAAAATGGGAACCTGCGGATAGAGAGACATGATGCCATGCAACCCATTCACTTCTGTGAGGTTTTTGATGCATGGGGGATTGATTTCATGGGCCCATTTCCTAAGAGTCAGGGATTCGAGCATATTTTGCTCGCTGTGGATTATGTCAGTCGATGGGTTCAGTTGCTAAAACTGTGTGCAAATTCTTGAGGAAAAATATTATTTCACGGTTCGGGGTGCCTAAAGTCTTGATTTCAGACGGGGGGTCTCATTTCATTAATGACAAGGTTTGGGCCCTTGCAGACGAGTTCGGCATTGACCATCGGGTTGCCACTCCATATCACCCTCAGACTAATGGTCTTGCCGAAGTATCGAATCGGGAGATAAAGACTATCTTGCAGAAAGTTGTCCGCCCAGACCGAAAGGATTGGTCATGGCTTTTGGACTCGGTCTTGTGGGCTTATCGGACTTCTTTCAAGAATCCATTGGGGACATCTCCCTTTTGTCTCGTCTATGGCAAGCCGTGCCATTTGCCAGTGGAGATCAAGCACAAATCTTTTTGGGCAGTCACTGAGTTACTTTTAGATCCTGAGAGTATAGGAGACCAGAGAAGAGCAGAATTGGCAGCCCTGGAAGAACTGAGAGATACAGCCTTTTCCAACAGCCTACAGTATAAGGAGAAAGTGAAGACATGGCATGATTTGCATATCAGCCATAAACAGTTTGTGCCAGATCAGAGAGTATGGTTGTTTGATTCCAGGCTGAAATTATTCCCGGGGAAATTGCAGAGCAAGTGGAAAGGTCCTTATGTGGTCAGGAAGGTACACGACAATGGCAGCATCGACATATCCGAACCGTCATCTTCCTCTACCTTCCGCGTCAATGGTCAACGCCTGAAACTATATCTTGATCATGATCCGCCGACCATTGACGTTGCCCCCATTCTTCTGGTATGAGATGTGTCCTTTGACTTATATCATCTGCATCTCATACATGGTGATCACTTCTATTCTCCGTTGTACAGATCATCTGTCCATATCACTGTTTTATCTGTTGCTTTATTTTCTTCTTTTCTTCTTTTCCTTTTCTATTTTCTTTATTTATCAAAAAGGTGCCGCCCCTTGAAGACAGTCTTCTATACTTAGGACGTACTTTGTCCTAAGTATAGGGGGGTGTGCACCCCGAGTTGATTCTATTCTTTTCGATCCTCTCCATTGTCTCCTCTTCTTGTCTATACTTAGGGATATCTTACCCTAAGTATAGGGGGAGACAATCTGAGTACGATCTGTTCATTCCCACCCTTGACCCTCCCTGCGTTGTGTACAGTCTGCTATACTTAGGATTATTTGATCCTAAGTATAGGGGGGACGGTCAACTTCTCATTTATTCATGCATTCCTTCATTTATTCATTTATTCTTTAGACTTGTCTATACTTAGTACGAGTTATGTCTTCTCTTTTCTCTCTGATCTATGAGGACATAGCTCAAGCTAAGTATAAGGGGTCGTATATACTGTGTATATACTTTAGCCATAACTCGTACTTTCATATTTTCTTAATAATATGGCTAAAAATTCTTTAAAATTCTTCAAAGACCTTAATAAAAAGGTGTTTTGTTCCTCAAAGTCTTTTTATATATACTGATTAATAAATCAGGTGAAAATGTTTTTTGCAAAATGTTTGAAAAATAGTTTGAAAATCTTTGTGAACATCTATTGAAAACTATTTTGAAAATATTTTGTCACATGTTTTCAACCTTTGTAAAAATATTGTGATTGTAAAACTTATTTTCTTTGTGTGAAATAAAATATTTGAAAAATAATTTGCAAAGGGTTTGAAAAATGGTTGCAAAAATATTTTGAAAAATCTATACATACTGTTTTGAAAGCCTTTGCAAAATGATTTTCAAATGTGTGTACATGTTTGCAAAAATGATTGTAAAAATTATCTTGGACTATAGTTTTCAAAAATTCTTTGAAAAACATGTGTCAAATAAGTTTGAGGAATACTTACATCACACCAAAATCCACTATATATGTACTTATAAAATTGACCACTTACCCTTGTAAATTCGTAAAATCCACTTCTTGTATATATAAGAAGCACTCCCGTGTACATAGTCTTCACCTAGTTTTCAGCCAAAACATTTTGTTTTCAAAAATCCCAAAAACATTTGCAAAACTAAAATCCAAAAACATTTGAAAAATATTTTTGAAAAATACAAAATAAATGCATCTGCATTCGCATGCATCATCATCATCTTTTCAAAAATCCATAAAAAGTTCAAAAATCTTTGAAAATTGCATCACAAAAATATTTTCTGCATAGCATTGCATGGCATGAGCATTTTTCGGATTGAGTTTGATAGTTGAACAAGTCTAAGTAAAATTCGGAGATTGGAGCTTGATTGGACCTTAAAAATCTACCTAATAACAGGAACCTTATAGGAACTGGGTTTGAGGTACTTCAGGTCTAGTTGACTTAATTCCTTGAGGATCACGGGACTTGGTTCAATGGATTCTTGACTGCCTAAGTAGAGTATTTCGGAGCACACGCACGACTCTTGTTGATAATGACCTAACTTGGACACCTGCACCTTTCACATAGCTCTCCACGGATGAGGTGGTGAGGAGGCAGTTTCCTTTGGCTTGGGGTAGCATATGAGGGTAGTACTTCTAGGCGGAACCTCTCTTCTTCTTATAGTGAAGGAAGTGCGCCTCAACTTGGTCTAGTGGTAATGAAGGCTAAAGACAGAAGCCGTGGGTTGCAATAAAGCTTCAAAAGAGGGATAGTCTACTGGCTCAAGAGGACAATTTCTTGTATATATGATGCACCATGTAGATATGTTGTACAGATGCAATTGAAAAAAAAAGTGGTGGGTCGGATTGAAAATTTAATAACCCCACCGGAGTGTATATAGTCCAATAAAGCAAAAGCTTATGGTATCCATGTTACATCTCATGAAGCTTGCAGCGGGAGACTTAGCTACACTGGTTGAGCTCCCAAAAGTCTATACCTCTTATTCCCCCTCTTCTTGAGCCGGTTGCACTTGAACTTAGAAGGGAATACCCCGCTTCTCGAGGAAAGAGTTGCTAGACCAAGGCATTAGAGTTACCAGGTTGGGGGAGGTTGTTTCATTGTTACTTCTGAGGTGGGGAGCTACATATCACTTACACTGTACGAGTCAGATTCATAGTCGTAAAAGTTTGCGTATGAGTTGAAGTATTTCTGACCTGGCTATTGAGGAGACTTGGACAGAGTTTTGGGATTCTCAAGGACTGTTGGATGTCAAATTTGGTTCTCATTAAGGTTCCGACCGCACTAAAATTCCAAAGGTCCAACTTAAGCTCCAAACTTTGATTTTGTGAAGACAAGTTTAATAATCAAATTAAATCCAAGTTCTTCTTTTTCTTTTCTTTCTTTTCTTTTTGCACTTATTGCATAAGTGTTTGCTAGGGCCTAGCAAAGGTAAAATATAGGGGGATGATGAATCCACATTTCATCATCTTTATTCTATCATTTTGGCACCAAAAACCGTAGCAAATGCCTGTAAATAGCATTAATTCCATCATCATAGCATTCATGCATGTGCATCTAAATAGTGTATAAAATACTATAATTAAAGCCAAAATTATAGAATAAATAAAGAAAAGAAAAAGAATAAAATATTTTAAATATTTTATGACCCGAAACCCTCGAGACCTAGGCAGCTTGATGAATAGGTCGACCAGGAATAAAGTAGGGGAGATAAGGGCCAAAATACGGATAAAATACCGATACTTTCTATTCATTCTTTATTCATTTTGGGACCTATTTTTGGTTCCACTTTTTACTCATCAAATAAAGAAACTTTGTACATGAAAGTTGTAGATAATTCAATAAAGAAAAATACAAAATTGATTTCACTGAAAAATAATGTACAGATAAAAAGTTATGGTTTGAATAAGAATCCAAAACTCCAACTTCCCAGACCCGTATCTTGCAAACAAAAACTCCAAATGCAGTATACTCACCTTTAATTGTATATAGAATAAAATAATCTATTTAATGGTGGTGGTTTCGCATTTGACGGAGCTACGGTTTGAAAGTTGAGTTTTGGACCCTTAGTGTATACTTGTACAGATTAAAATATTCAATTTATTATTTATTTATTATTTTTATAATTTTATATTTTTATAATGTTGTAAATATTACTTATAATAATTGTGAATATTAAAATCAGAATAAAAACGTAAATAAAAATCAAAATAAAAATACTTATATACACAAAACATAGATACAATGCCTATGTACATACCTATACATACATGTTTATAATTTATTAATTATACAAAATAAATCAGAAAAATAAACTAAAAATATATTTACGTATATAAAAGTATTTTATAATTTTAGAAAATAATAAATAAAAATAATAGAATTAAAAATACACAAAATAAAAATAAAGTAATAAAGTATATAGGTATTATACCAATAAGGGGTGTAAATATAAACTTATAAAAATATGCCTCATAAAAATAAATAAAAATCATAATAAAATACTACATAAAATTTTAAGCATTTTTCATTTAATAACCACAATTTAATTCGACTATTTTATATTTTTAATCGAATTAATAAAATGATTTTCCGGTCTTTTCCCTGGTTGGTCCACGTGGACCAACCAGGAGCCTCC
Source organism: Ottelia alismoides (assembly GCA_037367405.1). Classification (NCBI taxonomy): domain Eukaryota; kingdom Viridiplantae; phylum Streptophyta; class Magnoliopsida; order Alismatales; family Hydrocharitaceae; genus Ottelia; species Ottelia alismoides. The sequence continues at coordinate 340,539 of JAZKJV010003290.1, read as the reverse complement.
GACTGTTGACCGGCGGGTCAACAGTCTGTCCTTGACCCCTAGGGCTGCGAATGGCCTCGATTTTTGCCTGCTTTTGCGGATTTTTCGAGGCCACGTCTTTCGTCCTTTGCCGTCGCTTCCTTCATGGGACTTGTTCCCTGAAGATCCATCTCCATCGCCGACCTATTGGATCCTACCAGATCTTTGTGGCGCACCCGTGATCGCCCCTCGAAGTCACGCGCTCGCCACTCTTCAAATACGAACCCCCTACTTCCATCCTCGGTATGAGTCCCCTTGGTCCACCCCTCTCCGCCTCTCTGGTGCCCTGAGCCTTGCCGGAGGTAACAGCTCCGCCGCGAGCTTCTCAGCTAGGGCGAACGAGGTCGAGGTCGACTCCAGCACCTCCGCCAACCGTCGGCGTCGAGGTACCCTATCCCCTCTGGCTCCGGCCATCGAGGGCCATTCCCCTCTCATTTTCTTTCATGCATTTCGTTTTTGTTAGCTTTAGGATTAAAATCCCCCAAAAAAAATCCAAGTTCCTTCGCCTACATCGCTCGACTCACCACCTTGGCCGGAGCGCAACTCCGGCCGTTCGTCGCCACCTCGCTTCACGTATCCCCACACCCATCCAGAGGTCCAGGCATTTTGCCCTGGACCTTCTTAACCTTTTTGCAGGTCAAAGCATGCCCAATCGTGCCTGGAGGCGAGTTTTGAAGCTCGCCGGAGCTCTCGAAGCCCCCGCAGCTCCGCTAGTCGCCCGCGAGCACCACGGCCTTCGCCGTGCCCTTTTGACACCTCCAGGAGCTAGAGGAGGACCTGAGGAGGCCGTAGCCCAATTTTGACGCCCAAAGCTCGTCGGAGCACGGAGATCTGGAGCAAGGAAGTTCGCCTCGCCGGCGCTCCTCCTTGTTCCTCCTCCGCGCGCCTGCACCGTTGGATCAGGGCGCCCCCTCCAGATCAAGCAGCAACCGTTGGATCTCCACGCGCCTCGACCGTTGATCGTCTTTGGAGATCTGATCTCAGACGCACATCCACGAAGCGTCATCGGCCGTCCACAACGCGCCACGTGTCTAAGTGGCTTCTTCATCGTCGTTGGATCGAGCGCCGAGGGTATTTTGCATCTACACCCTCACGCATTTTGTATTTATATTTTAGTCTTAAAACTTTCGTCTGTAGTGTAATATTTTTGTAATATTTGCAACTAGAACCCCGTCGTTTTCTTATTTGCATATAGGTCCCCTGCCACGTCACCTCACGTGACCAGTTCACGTGAGGTGTGGGCATTTTGCAAGGGTACCCTCGGCCTTTGGTGTATTTTATTTTAGTACCAAAACTTTCATATCACGTGTTATATTTTTGGAAATATTGCAAGTAAGCCCCCAGATTTTGTGGAAATTACATTTTAGTCCTCGCCAGGCGCGTGCAAGTCACGCGCCCTGGTGGGAAAATTGCTAGTACACCCAGGCGGGTTTTGTAATTGACTTTTGGTGCTATAAATTAAATATTCAGTTCAAAAATTTGTGGAGATTTTGCAAGTAGCCCCTGGATATTTTGAAAATTGCATGTATACCCCTGCCAGGCCTGTTTAATATTTGGGTGCTTGTTTTAATTATTTAAATTGTTATTTTGCCTCCAAAAATTCCACAAAAATAGGCTTAAGCTCTTGTTTACTTGTACTTGCATGCCATATTTTTGCATTGCACTTTTATTACATTTTTATATTTATTAAAAATCAAAAACATGCATTTATTTTACTGTTTGCATTAGAAAATCCATAAAAATTATAAAAACGTTTGAAAAATTCCAAAAAAATTATATTTTGTGTGTTTTACCATTTTCTAATGTCAATCCAAAAATCACTAAAAATCTCAAAACAAAAACCTTAAGAATTCAAAAATACATAAAAACTTCAAAAAAATATATAAAATCAAAGAAAACTCAGAAAAATATAAACTCAGTTCCTGTTTGTTCTATATTCCATTCTCTTTATTCGAAAATTAGTGTGAAAAATTTTGGTTGCTGTTTGCTAAGTTTAATTCCTATTTTACTCACAACCAACACCTTTTTCACTGTTCTGTCTTATTTCAGTATTTAAAAATACCAAAACACTTTGAAAAATACCTAAAAATCACAAAAACAGTAAAAAATCCTAAAAATGCCAAAAACATTTTATTTCTGAATTTTTGGTGATTTTTGCATATTTTTATAATTACTCTACCTTGTCTTTTATTACATTGTTTTAAATTCCAATATTGAAAAAGAAACAAAAAAATATAAAATATAAAATTATAAAAATCAGAAAATTAAAAATCAAAATACAAAAATATAAAATTAAAATTAAAAAAATAAAAATTAAAAACCCACAAAAATTTATTTGCTTGCTTGCTTAGTGTAGACACTTGTCACATTCACTCACTCACGCACAATTGTTTGAATTACCCTGCTTGCTCCCTGTGTTCGAACTCTCTGCATACTTGCCCTTTACATCAGTTGTGCAGAGTTAAAAATAAATTTTAACTCCACATTTATTTCTAATTATTGATCTTTAGTGTGCGTTAATTGTTGATTAAATACAGGTTTCATTTGAGAGTCGCCACAGCGACGGCTGTCTCCGCCTTGTGTGAGACACCATTTAGGCTCTCTTGAAATCTGCGTTTATCAAATGGCGCCGTTGCCGGGGAGCAACATCGAGTAGTTCTCATTTTTGTTTGCTTGTGATTGTTGTCTACCATAGCTTCGGTTATCTCTCTTGCACTTTTGATACATATATTGATTGAGCTATTCTGACCATACTTTCTTGTCTTCTTGCGAGGGACCGCGGAGTAAGGCGGATCGCTTAGGTGACCCAGAGCATCCTTGGGAAGCGGAGCCAGCTTTTCTTTAGCCAAGCCGGCAGGAGAGAGCAGGAGGAGTGAGAGAGTGATTAGTTTAGCTTGCATTTATTTTTGTGAGAGATTGATTGGATAATTTGTAATAATACAGGTACTTGGACTTTTGGACACTCCGGGCCTAATTTCCGGGTGTTTGTTCACTCGGGGGCTCACCGCGGTTTTTACCGAGTTTTCACCGCTGTCATTTGCCGGTTTTGATTTCATTTTCACTTTCTTTGTGGATTAAGCCCTTAGATCTAGGCCTGCTTGATCGATTAAATTAGGTTCAAACACACTAATAACCTTTGCATGTACCTATAGTTTGTACTTGGACTTAGTTTAATTAAACAGTTAGCTTCCTTTCTTAGATCCGCCGCGCCGCGAGCCCTCTCCATCAAGCGCTACTTCTGAACTCGATGTGTCGAGAAGAGGAGGGGAGGGTCTAGACTGGACTCTTAGGATCGACGATAGGTGGTTGACTTGTGGTTCTTCACGCTAGCAGTTGCCTATCTTAGGACGATTTCTGCATTGCATATCGGCATATAGACTAGGTTTATAAAATTCTGCTTTGCATCCCGCATGGAGAGAGCTGGGATTCGCTGTAAGTCTTCTTACTTTGCATCCATCATTTAGGCACAAAGGTGAGATTTCCATCTTTGTGTCGACTTGCACGGCTTTTCTGACTCTATTCTCCCTCTGTTTTTGGACAAAGTAGGATCAAAAAAATACAAAAATCGTTAGGCGCTTGTTTGAATCTACTCAAAAGAAGCGATAACATCAAAAAAATTAAAAAAGGGACTGCTAAGAAAACCTTGACCAAAAATAAAATTTGTAATTGGATTCATTGATTGGGGAGAGTAATACCCTCACTTGTATTCGGGTTGCATGGGAAGGTCTCCTTCCAAGTGAGGTGAGCGCTTCGTAAGGATTAGAGCCAAAATCCCAGCTTGTGGCTGCCTTGTGTATCGCCTGGATTTCCGAAGTATTGGCGCTTCTATCGTACGTGGACGAGTAGGGCTTGGTCAACATTGGTGACTCTCTATTGTGTAGAGCATCGACCTTGTCCGAAGTATCGAGCCTAGGCCACGCCTCCACGGGGGTGTCTGTCTCATCGTCTCGCGTCCGAATAGGTTCTTGCACGCTCACGGGTGATTCCGTTGCGAGCGAGTTCCGAAGTATCGGTTTCGCCTATTGGCTTCCTCTCTTATTCTTTGGCTGAGTAGGGATCCAGGAAGGGTTACAAGGACCTTAAAAAGTGCAAGCTACAGGTTACACAGGAGGAGGACAAGTACGGGATACTCTTCCGGCAGTACTCTCTCTCCTTTAGGCGTAGCGTTCTAAGGATTCGTGAAAAGATTAATTCCTGAATTCAAGCTAAAACTGAAAAGATAAAAGCCGAACCTTCACGGCTTCATGTGTTGAGTTGGTGAATTCACCCCTGTCTTGTGTTTGATTGCTAGTTTTATCTAAGGTCAAGATTAAAAACACCGCACAATCGTGCGCAATTTTGTTGCATCTCATTTCACTCTTCTTCTTCTTCTACATTCCCTCTGCTCTTCCCAATAATCAAGATGATGGGACGGAGATCTCTTAGGCCGACCTTGTCGGCACCGCTATCCAGCACTCCTCCTCATTCATCTAGGAATACCTCGGAGAGTCCGCTCTCCGAGACTGAGTTTACATCCACCCTGTTCCCCCTCGACCACCCTTCCCATTCTCCTTCTCTCAGTCCAATTGTTTCAGAATTCAGTGCATCACAGAGTTCAGCTCATTCGACAGCACTTGAGATGGCCTCTTTTGCTTTTTCAGAAAATCCAGTGATGGCAGACAGAGGCGAGGACCCAGATGACCATGATCACCCTCCGTTCATATTCGATCAGGCGGCCATCAACAATTCTTTGTTAGCGTCCCTGGAGACTATGCAGAGACAGATCCGTGACCAGGGTACCTTCATGGGTGATTTGATGAGAGAAATTGCTCAGATGAGAGATAACCGACCTGGGGGCGGTGGCGGTGGAGGAGGAGGAGGACCAGATGCAGGAGGAGGCGATCCAGACGCTGAGAGACCGCCACAGACCATCATGAGGGAATTGCACAACCAAGCAGCATCCCTCACTCATCGCTGGATCCGACTACCGCCCATCCACGAAGATTTCGAGCTTCGGCCCCACACTATTCAGCTCTTACCTAAGTTCCATGGGTTGTCGACCGAAGAGCCGCACCTCCACCTCCAAGAATTTGAGATGATATGCAGCACCATCCATGATAGGCTGCTGACTGAGGACACAATCAAGATGATCGCCTTCCCATTCTCATTGGTTGACAGAGCCGCATATTGGCTCAAGCATCTAGGTCGGTTCATCGACACTTGGGCAGATCTCCGGACCGTATATTTGAAGAAGTACTATCCTCTCGGCCGGACCAATGCAGCTAGAGCCATGATCAGCAATTTTGTCATGATCCCAAATGAACAATTCCATGAAGCCTGGGATCGATTCAGAGAGCTCATCGACCGGTGTCCACATCATGATATATCCAAGCCCAATCTGATTCAAAGTTTCTTCTGTGGGCTGACACCGGAGCTGCAGGGGCTTGTCAACGCCTCCTGCGGTGGATCATACTTCTCCAAGGGTGAGGACGACGTCTGGGCCATCTATGAAGGTATGGCAGAAAAATTCAAATGTGATGACCCAAGCCAGAGTCTACACACAACAAAAACCACCGCAGGTAGGAGGATCATTCCAGAGGATCGCCAGCATCGATGTTGGTCCCAATACATCATCGGTAGCCGCAGCCCAAGCCGAATCAGCCGCAGCCGAAATGGGCAATATCAGTGAGAAGTTGGACCGCATGGAGATCCTCGAGAAGAAGCAGAACCAAGGTCTTGCCCAGATGGACCTTCTCACCAAGACTATGAGTGACCTGAAAACTCAAATTCTATGCATTCAGGAGGCACAAACTCAGTCCCAACAGCCTCCTAGGTCACGGGTGATGAATCCACATTTCATCATCTTTATTCTATCATTTTGGCACCAAAAACCCTAGCAAATGCCTGTAAATAGCCTTAAATCAAGCATCTTAGCATTCATACATGTGCATCTCAATAGTGTATAAAATACTGTAATTAAAGCCAAAATAATAGAATAAATAAAGAAAAGCAAAAAGAATAAAATATTGTAAATATTTTATGACCCAAAACCCCCGAGACCTAGGCATCTTGATGAATAGGTCGACAAGGAATAAAGTAGGGGGAGATAAGGTCAGAAACACAGTCAAAATACCTTTACATTTTATTCATTCTTTATTCAATTTGGGACCTATTTTTGGTTCCACTTTTTGTACATCAAATAAAGAAACTGTGTACATAAAAGTTGTAGATAAATTAATAAAGAAAAATACAAAATTGATTTCACAGAAAAATCATATACAAACAAAAAGATATGGTCTGAATAAGAATCCAAAATCCCAACTTCCCAGACCTGTATCTCACAACTGACAACTCCAAATGCAGAGTACTCACCTTTAATTGTATATAGAATAAAATAATCTATCCAATGGCGGTGGTTTCGCATTTGGCGGAGCTACGGTTTGAAAGTTGAGTTTTGGACCCACATTATATACTTGTACTAAATAAAATATTCAATTTATTCTTTATTCATTATTTATTCATTTTTTTTATAATTTTGTAAATATTACTTATACTGTATATGTGCATTAAAAGTGAAATAAAATGCAAAGAAAAATAAAAAAATAAAAATACTTGTATAAAGAATACATAGGTATACTGCACATACTTATACCTATATAGAATACTCTTAGATTTTATTAAATACACAAAACAAATCAGAAAAATAAAATAAAAATATATTTATGTATATAAAAGTATGTTATAATGTTATAACATCATAAATAAAAATAATAAAAAGATAAAATACCAAAATAAAAATAAAATATCAAAATACATAGGTATTATACCTGTACAGGGTTAAAAAGGTAACTTGTAAAAATATAAGTCATAAAAATAAATAAAAATCAGAATAAAATACTATATAAAATTTTGAGCATTTCTTATTTTATAACTTTTATTTAATTCTACCATTTATTATTTTAAATTGATTTAATAAGACTTTGTTCCAGGGTTTTTCCTGGTTGGTCCACGTGGACCAACCAGGAGGCCAGGACTGTTGACCTAGGTCAACAGTCTGACCTACCCCTGTAGCGCCTGACACCCTCGGTTTTGACCCAATTTCAAGGGTTTTTCGAGGCCAAGACTTGCATCTTTTTGTGTTGCAATCTTCTGCAACATTGTTCCTCGATCCTCCCTCTAGCTCGTCCATGCTTAACCTTGGTCATCGGACCCAAGATTCGCCAGATATGCCTTGATCTTCGGAGCACCTTAGTCTCGGGTCAAACCACATATAACCAACCCCCTCCTTTCCTTTTGAATTCGAGTCCCCTTGGTCCACCCTTCAGCGTCTCTCTCGTGCTCCTGAGCTCCGTGGAGGTGACAGCTCCACCGCCAGCCCTTCAGCCAAGGCGCGCGAAGTCGAGGGAAGCTCCAGCACCTCGGCCAACCGTCGGTGTCGAGGTACCCTTCATCCTCTGGCTCCGGCCATCGAGGGCAGTCCCCCCCGCTATTTCTTTATTGCATTTTATTCCTGTTGTCTTAGGCTTCAAAAACCCAAAAAAAATCTTGAAGTTTCGTCACCCAAATCGACCGATCAAGCACCTTGGCCGGAGCGCACCTCCGGCCGTGCATCCATCTCGCGAACCACGCCTCCCCCCGACCATCCAAGGGTCCAGGCAGTTTGCCCTGGACCCTTTGACTATTTTTGCAGGTCAAAGAACGAGTAACGACGCCTGGAGGCGAGTTTTGACGCTCGCCGGAGCGTGGCTGGACCCCCCAGCTCCGCCACCTTCGCCTGAGCACCTCGGCCGACGTCGAGGCTTTTTGACGCCACCAGCCGATAGAGGGACCGCCCAGGAGTCTGCAGCTCCATTTTGGAGCCATTTCATCGCCGGAGAAGCGACAACGAAGCCCGGGAAGTTCGCCTTCGCCGGCCTTCTTCCCGGTTCTTCCTCCTCGCGTCCCCACCGTTCGATCGAGCCGCAGCTCCAGATCAAGCAGTAGCCGTTGGATCGCACCACGCCGCAGCCGTCAGATCGTCTTCGAGCGTTCTAATCTCCGCCGTGCATCCACGAACCGTCATCGGCCGCTCATCGTGCGCCACGTGGATAAGTGGACTGCTTCCCGCCGTTGGATCCGCCATCGTCCCCCAGTCGTTGGATGCGTGCCACGCGTCTTCATCAGAGCGCTCGGGCGAGGGTATTTTGCATCTCAACCCTCGCCATTTTTGTATTTAGTATTTAGTTTTTAAACTTTCGTCTGTAGTTTAAATATTTTGTAATATTTGCAAAGAGGCCCCTAGACTTTCGTTATTTGCACTTAGGCCCTCCGCCACGTCACCTCACGTGACCTGTACACGTGAGGGGGTGGGCATTTTGCAGAGGAACCCTCGGTTGTTTGCTTATCTCGTTTTAGTCCCAAAACTATCGTATTAAGTGCAAACTTTTTGGATATTTTGCAAGTAGACCCCCAGGCTTTTGTTATATTGCATTTTGGTCCTTCCCAGGCGCGTGCAAGTCACGCGCCCTGGTGGGAAAATTTCAGAGAAGCCCAGGCGGCTATTGTAATTGCATTTTGGTGCTAAAAATTAAATATTCAGTGTATATTTTTGTGGAAAATTGCATGTATGCCCCTGGATGTTTTAGATATTGCACATATACCCCTGCCAGGCCTGTTTAATGTTTGGATGTTTGCTGTAATTAATTGACTTATCATTCTAACTCCAAAAATTCCAGAAAAATAGGTTTATGCTCCTGGACATGTGTATTTTGACGCCAACCTTTTAGTTTTTGATTTTACTTGATTTTCATATTTATTAAAAATCAAAAACTTGCTATTTGTGCACTGTCTAGCTGAGAAAATACCAAAAAAATAGTAAAACACCCCCAAAAATTCCAAAAAAAATTCCCTAGTGTTTATTTTATCCTATTTTAGTGTCAGTCCAAAAATCACTAAAAATCTCAAAAGAAAAACACTAAAAATTTAAAAACACTCAAAAACTTCAAAAAAATATATAAAATCAAGGAAAACTCAAAAAAATACAAACTCAGGTTCTGTTTGTTCCTCATTTTGTTCTTCTTATTCGAAAAATAGTGTGAAAAATTTTGGTTGTTGTTTGATCTTTTTAAACCTCATTTTATTCACAGCCAGCCTTATTTGCACTGTTTTCTCTTATTTCAGTAATTAAAAATATCAAAAACACCTTGAAAAATCCTCAAAAATCACAAAAACAGTAAAAAATCATAAAAATATCAAAAACAATTTCTTTCTGAATTTTTGGTACTTTTTACTTAGTTTTATAAATATTTTACCTTGTCTTTTATTCCATTGTCTTTAAATTCCAATATTGAAAAAGAAAAAGAAAAAAAATATAAAATATAAAATATAAAAATCAGAAAATTAAAAAGCAAAATACAAAAATACAAAATTAAAAATAAAAATAAAAAAATAATAAAAATTAAAAACCCACAAAAATTCATTTGCTTGCTTGCTTAGTGTAGACACTTCACATACACATTCACTTGTGCACACATTTGCTTGAACTACCCTGCTTGCTCCCTGTGTTCGAACTCTCTGCATACTTGTCACTATACACCATTTGTGCAGAGTTAAAAATAAATTTTAACTCCACATTATTTCTAATTTATTGATCTTTAGTGTGGGTTAATTGTTGATTAAACGCGGATTTTGATTGGTCGACACTTCGACTGTGTTCCCGCCTTGTGTGGAACACAAGACCGATCGATTTCCGTGTTTATCAACGGGCCGACTCCAGCAGTAGCAGTTCCAACCAACCCTCTTCCTCATACCGCCAGGTGAATCATATCCAGGCAGAGTCGTTTCCACTGCTACAGTTTACCCAGCGCAGCCGCCATCTTCGGACACACAGATGGTGGTCTATCAGCCGGAGCAGCCACTGGCGGTTCTTCCTCCACCCTCCTTCGAGCAGGACCCATTGATGGAAGTTAATGGGATATGGTACGACCGGTACCCTCAGCCCGGGATTCGTCGTGATCATCCCGGATTCCGTTGGGGCAACGGTGGCTCCTCATCCCAACAGCAGAACCCTGCTCAAGGACAGGAGAACAACCAGCAACACCAGCAGCAACAGCCCCAGTATGCCCAGCAGCAGTATCAGAGTGGTCCTCGTCCCGCTTATCAGGGACAACAGTGGAGGCAGCGACAGCAGCCTCAGCAATCTTATCCCCATCACCCCCAGTATCAACCACAGCAGCAGCAGCAGCCCCACTTCCAGCAGGGACAGCCATCCGGTTCTCAGGGTCCCACTTTTGAGAACCCAGCATTAGATGATCTTGCCCGCTTGCTCTCCGAACAGCGAGCATCCTTCAGGCAAGAAATGGATGAATTCCGGCAGGAAATGAGAGAAATTATCAAAGGCAAGGCCTCCATACCCGCTCAGATTGAACCCAATCCGAACAATCTGAAAAGGAAATCTGAGCAGGTAGAGTTTACACAGGATACTTATCCTAGTGACGATTTGAATGATATGTCCCATTTTTTGAATGATGCTGATTTTGTGACTACTAGGAGCGGTAGGATGCCCGCCGGCGGCGCCTCTTTTGAGCGACAACCAGATGCAGCACTAGGAGCGCCAGAGGAGCAGAATAGCGGTGCTGATGCCGCTAGTAATGATGTTGAAGACGGTGGTGCTGAGGCCACCAATGATGGAGATCCAGACGACGGTGCTGATGCCGTCGTGATACCAAAGGCAGACGGTGGTGCTGATGCCATCATTTTGGATGCTGAACCAGAGCGCGGTGCAGATGCCGCAGAGACAGGTGCTGGTGGTGGTACTGAAGCCACCACCTCTACTTTTGTTGAGCCCCCAGCTGTGATGTTACCACCTTTTGTATCTATGAACTCTGGTGACAACAAAAAGAACAAAAATAGGAATAAAGGAAAGGTTTCTGTTCACATTGCGGATCCATATGTGTTGCATGATGATGATTGTGTGGATCTTTCTTCCTCACGGGCACAGGAACCTATTCCTAGCCCTCCATCTGTGGAGGCCCCTACCATCCCCTTCCCTGAGGCACTCTACCGGGCGAAGGGGAACAAAAAAGAAAACCCAAAAAAGAGCCAGCATGTAGAGATCAGCAACCAGATGATTGACAGGTTCCACATTCAGCTGACTCTACGAGAAGCATTTGAGCATATCCCCTTCTTCAAAAAGAACTTGAAAGAGACAACTACTGTCCACAGGAAGAGGAGGCACAGAGATCAAATCCATATGCTCACTCATGACGCTGCGCCATTCAGAACCCATTGCCAGCCAAGAGACCTGATACAGGAGCCTCCTATGTCAGATGCGAGATCCAGGAGCAGCGGTTCGATCGTACGCTATTAGACAGCGGGTCTTCGATCAACCTCCTTCCGGCAGCTTTACTCAAGCAATTCGAGTTTGGACCTCTTCTTCGAAGCAGAACGGTCCTTCAGTTTGCTGATAGGTCGATTAAGAGGCCGAAGGGGTTGTTGAAGGACGTGGTCGTTACCATTCAGAGCCTGAAATTCCCCTTGGACTTTGTTGTATTGGACATGGAGATCCCTGAGTCGGTAACTGATGCCCCCATCATACTTGGACGCCCATTCTTGGCCACTGCCAAGGCGGTATCCGACCATGACAGTGGGACGGTATGTTTTCGTGTAGAGGGTGAAAGCATACAAATAGATACAATCGACCAGATCAGATCCAGAGAGTTGGCACGCTCAGAGCAATCCAGTGAAGCCGAGCAGATGACAGAGGACGAGCTAGACATCCACCAGGTGTGTGATTTCGTGATGACTGATGATGAATCCAACTGGACAGATCCTGTAGCACCGACCCTCGCCTTACCTACAGATCCACTATATCTCAAGCTCATGGCAGTCGAGAGCCGGGAGAGCACATCCCTGGATGAGGGTACACATGAAGCTGACAGTGCTGTGATGAGTGGTGCAGATGATTTTCATTGGTGTTCATCTTCTTCTGATCCCTCGGATTCAGACATTAACTGGGATGATTTTGATGAATATTTACCTTGTCTGATTCCTTCTGAGCCAACAGCCATGACAGAGTGCGAGCCCGTACAGTTCACTGATGATTTAGCCGGCCGCCCTTCGTCAGAAGTTCATGCACAACGAGAGTACTCACACGCAGACCTGGTCGCCTTCACACAGACATATCAAAAGCCAGATCTGCCACCTCCCAGTTGTCCAGAACGGAAACCTCTGCCGCAGTCGATGAAGTACAGATTCCTTGCTGGAGAGCCAGACATGTACCCAGTCATTATCTCAGCAGATTTGACTGGAGAACAAGAATCTCGTCTGATGGAGGTTCTTGAAAGAAACCGCAAGGCAATCGGTTGGAGTATAGCAGATCTCCAGGGGCTGATCCCAAATCTTTGTTCCTACCACATTTATCTTGAAGATAACGCTAGGCCGTCGCGTGAGTTCCAACGACGGTTGAACCCGAATCTTCGAGACATAGTCATGAATGAAATTTCAAAGTGGTGGAGCGCCGATTTCATCTATCCCATCTCTGACTCCAAATGGGTAAGTCCTTTACATGTGGTACCCAAGAAGACGGGTATCACTACAATTGTCAACGAGTCTGGAGAGGAGATCGCTACCAGAGTACCAACTTCTTGGAGGGTCTGTGTGGACTACAGACGATTGAATGAGGCCACCAAGAAGGATCACTTCCCGCTACCCTTCATTGATCAGATTATCGAGCGGCTAGCTGGGAAGAGCCATTACTGCTTTCTTGACGGGTACTCTGGATACAATCAAGTGGCCATTGCGCCCGAAGACCAGGAGAAAACGACATTCACCTTTCCGTTTGGGACGTATGCTTTCAGACGGATGCCCTTTGGTCTATGTAACACTCCGGCGACATTCCAAAGGTGCATGTTGTCCATATTCTCGGACATGGTGGGTGACTGTTTAGAGGTCTTCATGGATGACTTCTCGGTCTATGGCGACGGGTTTGACGCTTGTCTTGACTGCCTAGACCGTGTGCTGAAGCGCTGCATTGAGGTCAATCTTGTCTTATCCTGGGAGAAGAGTCATTTCATGATGACTCAAGGGACGGTCCTTGGTCACATCGTCTCCAACAAGGGCATGGAGGTCGATCCGGCTAAGGTAGGTATCATCAGAAAACTCAATCCACCGTCCAACCTGTGTCAATTGCGTTCTTTTCTGGGGCATGTCGGTTTCTATCGACGGTTCATTCAGGACTTCAGTCGAATTGCCCGACCGCTCACTGACTTGCTGACAAAAGACACCGAGTTTATTGTCAATGATAAGTGTCTTGCGTCTTTCGAAACTCTCAAAGAGATGGTTGTGTCACCTCCTGTCCTTCAGCCACCCGATTGGTCTCTCCCATTCGAGATCATGACGGATGCTTCAGATTTTTCCGTTGGGGTTGTGCTTGGACAGAGGAGGGATGGATTACCTTTTGCCATTCACTACGCCAGCCGTACTTTGGATGCAGCTCAGCGGAATTACACTGTGACTGAGAAAGAGATGCTGGCTGTAGTCTTTGCTCTTGATAAGTATCGATCGTATATTCTCGGATCTAGAGTGACAATCTACACTGATCACACCGCCATCCGGTACTTAATGGCTAAGAAGGCTGCCAAAGCACGTCTTACTAGATGGATCCTTCTACTCCAGGAATTTGATATTGAGATAAAGGACAAGCCTGGAGTCAAGAATGTGGTGGCGGATCATCTTTCCAGATTGGAGAATCTTGAGGAATCTGATTCCAGCGCACCTATCACTGAGACATTTCCAGATGAGGCGATCTTGGCTGTCACCTCACTCCCATGGTATGCTGACTTTGTGAACTATCTTGTCGCCAAGACAGTCCCTCAGGGTTGGCCCAGGCAGAAACTTGAGACCTTCCTAGCTAAGGCCAAGTTTTACCATTGGGAGGATCCCGTCCTTTATCATGAAGGAGGGGATAGTATTTGTAGGAGGTGCATTCCGCAAGAAGAGAAGCAGAGCGTCCTCACATATTGCCACAAGCTTGAGGCAGGAGGACATCATTCAGGGAAAAGGACAGCACAGAAGGTGCTTCAATCCGGCCTATGGTGGCCTACTCTCTTCAAGGATTCTGATGAGTTCGTGAAGAGATGTACTGACTGTCAGAAAATGGGAACCTGCGGACAGAGAGACATGATGCCCATGCAACCTATTCACTTCTGTGAGGTTTTTGATGCATGGGGGATTGATTTCATGGGCCCATTTCCTAAGAGTCAGGGATTCGAGCATATTTTGCTCGCTGTGGATTATGTCAATCGATGGGTTGAGGCTATCCCCGCCCGAGCCGCAGATGCTAAAACTGTGTGCAAATTCTTGAGGAAAAATATTATTTCACGGTTCGGGGTGCCTAGAGTCTTGATTTCAGACGGGGGGTCTCATTTCATTAATGACAAGGTTAGGTCCCTTGCAGACGAGTTCGGCATTGACCATCGGGTTGCCACTCCATATCACCCTCAGACTAATGGTCTTGCCGAAGTATCGAATCGGGAGATAAAGACTATCTTGCAGAAAGTTGTCCGCCCAGACCGAAAGGATTGGTCACAGCTTTTGGACTCGGTCTTGTGGGCTTATCGGACTTCTTTCAAGAATCCATTGGGGACATCTCCCTTTCGTCTCGTCTATGGCAAGCCGTGCCATTTGCCAGTGGAGATCAAGCACAAATCTTTTTGGGCAGTCACTGAGTTACTTTTAGATCCTGAGAGTATAGGAGACTAGAGAAGAGCAGAATTGGCAGCCCTGGAAGAACTGAGAGATACAACCTTTTCCAACAGCCTACAGTACAAGGAGAAAGTGAAGACATGGCATTATTCGCATATCAGCCATAAACAGTTTGTGCCAGATCAGAGAGTATGGTTGTTTGATTCCAGGCTGAAATTATTCCCGGGGAAATTGCAGAGCAAGTGGAAAGGTCCTTATGTGGTCAGGAAGGTACACGACAATGGCAGCATCGACATATCCGAACCGTCATCTTCCTCTACCTTCCGCGTCAATCGTCAACGCCTGAAACTATATCTTGATCATGATCCGCCGACCATTGACGTTGCCCCCATTCTTCTGGTATGAGATGTGTCCTTTGACTTATATCATCTGCATCTCATACATGGTGATCACTTCTATTCTCTGCTGTACAGATCATCTGTCCATATCACTGTTTTATCTGTTGCTTTATTTTCTTCTTTTCTTCTTTTCTTCTTTTCCTTTTCTATTTTCTTTATCTATCAAAAAGGTGCCGCCCCTTGAAGACAGTCTTCTATACTTAGGACGTACTTTGTCCTAAGTATAGGGGGGTGTGCACCCCGAGTTGATTCTATTCTTTTCGATCCTCTCCATTGTCTCCTCTTCTTGTCTATACTTAGGGATATCTTACCCTAAGTATAGGCGGAGACAATCTGAGTACGATCTGCTCATTCCCACCCTTGACCCTCCCTGCGTTGTGTACAGTCTGCTATACTTAGGATTATTTGATCCTAAGTATAGGGGGGACGGTCAACTTCTCATTTATTCATGCATTCCTTCATTTATTCATTTATTCTTTAGACTTGTCTATACTTAGTACGAGTTATGTCTTCTCTTTTCTCTCTGATCTATGAGGACATAGCTCGAGCTAAGTATAGGGGGTCGTATATACTGTGTATATACTTTAGCCATAACTCGTAATTTCATATTTTCTTAATAATATGGCTAAAAATTCTTTAAAATTCTTTAAAGACCTTAATAAAAAGTTGTTTTGTTCCTCAAAGTCTTTTTGTATATACTGATTAATAAATCAGGTGAAAATGTTTTTTGCAAAATGTTTGAAAAATAGTTTGAAAATCTTTGTGAACATCTATTGAAAACTATTTTGAAAATATTTTGTCACATGTTTTCAACCATTGTAAAAATATTGTGATTGTAAAACTTATTTTCTTTGTGTGAAATAAAATGTTTGAAAAATAATTTGCAAAGGGTTTGAAAAATGGTTGCAAAAATATTTTGAAAAATCTATACATACTGTTTTGAAAACCTTTGCAAAATGATTTTCAAATGTGTGTACATGTTTGCAAAAATGATTGTAAAAATTATCTTGGACTATAGTTTTCAAAAATTCTTTGAAAAATATGTGTCAAATAAGTTTGAGGAATACTTACATCACACCAAAATCCACTATATATATGTACTTATAAATTTGACCACTTACCCTTGTAAATTCGTAAAATCCACTTCTTGTATATATAAGAAGCACTCCCGTGTACATAGTCTTCACCTAGTTTTCAGCCAAAATGTTTTGTTTTCAAAAATCCCAAAAACATTTGCAAAACTAAAATCCAAAAACATTTGAAAAATCTTTTTGAAAAATACAAAAAAATGCATCTGCATACGCATGCATCATCATCATCTTTTCAAAAATCCATAAAAAGTTCAAAAATCTTTAAAAATTGCATCACAAAAATATTTTCTGCATAGCATTGCATGGCATGAGCATTTTTCGGATTGAGTTTGATAGTTGAACAAGTCTAAGTAAAATCCGGAGATTAGAGCTTGATTGGACCTTAAAAATCTACCTAATAACAGGAACCTTATAGGAACTGGGTTTGAGGTACTTCAGGTCTAGTTGACTTAATTCTTTGAGGATCACGGGACTTGGTTCAATGGATTCTTGACTGCCTAAGTAGAGTATTTCGGAGCACACGCACGACTCTTGTTGATAATGACCTAACTTGGACACCTGCACCTTTCACATAGCTCTCCACGGATGAGGTGGTGAGGAGGCAGTTTCCTTTGGCTTTGGGTAGCATATGAGGGTAGTACTTCTAGGCAGAACCTCTCTTCTTCTTATAGTGAAGGAAGTGCGCCTCAACTTGGTCTAGTGGTGATGAAGGCTAAAGACAGAAGCCGTGGGTTGCAATAAAACTTCAAAAGAGGGATAGTCTACTGGCTCAAGAGGAAAATTTCTTGTATATATGCTGCACCATGTAGATATGTTGTACAGATGCAATTGACAAAAAAAGTGGTGGGTCGGATTGAAAATTTAATAACCCCACCGGAGTGTATATAGTCCAATAAAGCAAAAGCTTATGGTATCCATGTTACATCTCATGAAGCTTGCAGCGGGAGACTTAGCTACACTGGTTGAGCTCCCAAAAGTCTATACCTCTTATTCCCCCTCTTCTTGAGCCGGTTGCACTTGAACTTAGAAGGGAATACCCCGCTTCTCGAAGAAAGAGTTGCTAGACCAAGGCATTAGAGTTACCAGGTTGGGGGAGGTTGTTTCTTTGTTACTTCTGAGGTGGGGAGCTACATATCACTTACAATGTACGAGTCAGATTCATAGTCGTAAGAGTTTGCGTATGAGTTGAAGTATTTCTGACCTGGCTATTGAGGAGACTTGGACAGAGTTTTGGGATTCTCAAGGACTGTTGGATGTCAAATTTGGTTCTCATTAAGGTTCCGACCGCACTAAAATTCTAAAGGTCCAACTTAAGCTCAAAACTTTTATTTTGTGAAGACAAGTTTAATAATCAAATTAAATCCAAGTTCTTCTTTTTCTTTTCTTTCTTTTCTTTTTGCACTTATTGCATAAGTGTTTGCTAGGGACTAGCAAAGGTAAAGTATAGGGGGGTGATGAATCCACATTTCATCATCTTTATTCTATCATTTTGGCACCAAAAACCGTAGGAAATGCCTGTAAATAGCATTAATTCCATCATCTTAGCATTCATGCATGTGCATCTAAATAGTGTATAAAATACTGTAATTAAAGCCAAAATTATAGAATAAATAAAGAAAAGAAAAAGAATAAAATATTGTAAATATTTTATGACCCGAAACCCCCGAGACTTAGGCAGCTTGATGAATAGGTCGACCAGGAATAAAGTAGGGGGAGATAAGGGCCAAAGTACGGATAAAATATCGATACTTTCTATTCATTCTTTATTCATTTTGGGACCTATTTTTGGTTCCACTTTTTATTCATCAAATAAAGAAACTTTATACATGAAAGTTGTAGATAATTCAATAAAGAAAAACACAAAATTGATTTCACTGAAAAATAATGTACAGATAAAAAGTTATGGTTTGAATAAGAATCCAAAACTCCAACTTCCCAGACCCGTATCTTGCAAACAAAAACTCCAAATGCAGCATACTCACCTTTAATTGTATATAGAATAAAATAATCTATTTAATGGCGGTGGTTTCGCATTTGAGGAGCTACGGTTTGAAAGTTGAGTTTTGGACCCTTAGTGTATACTTGTACAGATTAAAATATTCAATTTATTATTTTTTTATTATTTTTATAATTTTATATTTTTATAATGTTGTAAATATTACTTATAATAATTGTGAATATTAAAATCATAATAAAAACGTAAATAAAAATCAAAATAAAAATACTTATATACACAAAACATAGATACAATACCTATGTACATACCTATACATACCTGTTTATAATTTATTAATTATACAAAATAAATCAGAAAAATAAACTAAAAATATATTTATGTATACAAAAGTATTTTATAATTTTAGAAAATAATAAATAAAAATAATAGAATTAAAATACACAAAATAAAAATAAAGTAATAAAGTATATAGGTATTATACCAATAAGGGGTGTAAATATAAACTTATAAAAATATGCCTCATAAAAATAAATAAAAATCATAATAAAATACTACATAAAATTTTAAGCATTTTTCATTTAATAACCAAAATTTAATTCGACTATTTTCTATTTTTAATCGAATTAATAAAATAATTTTCCAGTCTTTTCCCTGGTTGGTCCACGTGGACCAACCAGGAGCCCCCGACTGTTGACCGGCGGGTCAGCAGTCTGTCCTTGACCCCTACGGCTGCGAATGGCCTCGATTTTTGCCCGCTTTTGCGGAATTTTGAGGCCACGTCTTTCGTCCTTTGCCGTCGCTCCCTTCATGGGACTTGTTCCCTGAAGATCCATCTCCATCGCGACCTATTGGATCCTACCAGTTCTTTGTGGCGCACCCGTGATCGCCCCTCGAAGTCACGCGCTCGCCACTCTTCAAATACGAACCCCCTACTTCCATCCTCGGTTTGAGTCCCCTTGGTCCACCCCTCTCCGCCTCTCTGGTGCTCTGAGCCTTGCCGGAGGTGACAGCTCCGCCGCGAGCTTCTCAGCTAGGGCGAACGAGGTCGAGGTCGACTCCAGCACCTCCGCCAACCGTCGGCGTCGAGGTACCCTATCCCCTCTGGCTCCGACCATCGAGGGTCGTTCCCCTCTCATTTTCTTTCATGCATTTCGTTTCTGTTAGCTTTAGGATTAAAATCCCCCCAAAAAATCCAAGTTCCTTCGCCTACATCGCTCGACTCACCACCTTGGCCGGAGCGCAACTCGGCCGTTCGTCGCCACCTCGCTTCACGTATCCCCACACCCATCCAGAGGTCCAAGCATTTTGCCCTGGACCTTCTTAACCTTTTTGCAGGTCAAAGCACGCCCAATCGTGCCTGGAGGCGAGTTTTGAAGCTCGCCGGAGCTCTCGAAGCCCCCGCAGCTCCGCCAGTCGCCTGCGAGCACCACGACCTTCGCCGTGCCCTTTTGACGCCTCCAGGAGCTAGAGGAGGACCTGAGGAGGCCGCAGCCCAATTTTGACGCCCAAAGCTCATCGGAGCACGGAGATCTGGAGCAAGGAAGTTCGCCTCGCCGGCGCTCCTCCTTGTTCCTCCTCCGCGCGCCTGCGCCGTTGGATCAGGGCGCCCCCTCCAGATCAAGCAGCAGTCGTTGGATCTCCACGCACCTCGACCGTTGATCGTCTTTGGAGATCTGATCTCAGACGCACATCCACGAAGCGTCATCGGCTGTCCACAACGCGCCACGTGTCTAAGTGGCTTCTTCATCGCCGTTGGATCGAGCGCCGAGGGTATTTTGCATCTACACCCTCGCGCATTTTGTATTTATATTTTAGTCTTAAAACTTTCGTCTGTAGTGTAATATTTTTGTAATATTTGCAATTAGAACCCCGTCGTTTTCTTATTTGCATATAGGTCCCCTGCCACGTCACCTCACGTGACCAGTTCACGTGAGGTGTGGGCATTTTGCAAGGGTACCCTCGGCCTTTGGTGTATTTTATTTTAGTACCAAAACTTTCATATCACGTGTTATATTTTTGGAAATATTGCAAGTAAGCCCCCAGATTTTGTGGAAATTACATTTTAGTCCTCGCCAGGCGCGTGCAAGTCACGCGCCCTGGTGGGAAAATTGCTAGAACACCCAGGCGGGTTTTGTAATTGACTTTTGGTGCTATAAATTAAATATTCAGTTCAAAAATTTGTGGAGATTTTGCAAGTATCCCCTGGATGTTTTGAAAATTGCATATATACCCCTGCCAGCCCTGTTTAATATTTGGATGCTTGTTTTAATTATTTAAATTGTCATTTTGCCTCCAAAAATTCCACAAAAATAGGCTTAAGCTCTTGTTTACTTGTACTTGCATGCCATATTTTTGTATTTCACTTTTATTACATTTTCATATTTATTAAAAATCAAAAACATGCATTTATTTTACTGTTTGCATTAGAAAATCCATAAAAATTATAAAAACGTTTTGAAAAACTCCAAAAAAATTATATTTTGTGTGTTTTGCCATTTTCTAGTGTCAATCCAAAAATCACTAAAAATCTCAAAACAAAAACATTAAGAATTCAAAAATACATAAAAACTTCAAAAAAAATATAAAATCAAAGAAAACTCAGAAAAATATAAACTCAGATCCTGTTTGTTCTATATTCCATTCTCTTTATTCGAAAATTAGTGTGAAAAACTTTTGGTTGCTGTTTGCTAAGTTTAATTCCTATTTTACTCACAGCCAACACCTTTTTCACTGTTCTGTCTTATTTCAGTATTTAAAAATACCAAAAACACTTTGAAAAATACTTAAAATTACAAAAACAGTAAAAAATCCTAAAAATACCAAAAACATTTTATTTCTGAATTTTTGGTGATTTTTGCATATTTTTATAATTACTCTACCTTGTCTTTTATTACATTGTTTTAAATTCCAATATTGAAAAGAAACAAAAAAATATAAAATATAAAATTATAAAAATCAGAAAATTAAAAATCAAAATACAAAATATAAAATTAAAATAAAAAATTTAAAAATTAAAAACCCACAAAAATTTATTTGCTTGCTTGCTTAATGTAGACACTTGTCACATTCACTCACTCACGCACAATTGTTTGAATTACCATGCTTGCTCCCTGTGTTCGAACTCTCTGCATACTTGCCCCTTTACACCAGTTGTGCAGAGTTAAAAATAAATTTTAAGTCCACATTTATTTCTAATTATTGATCTTTAGTGTGGGTTAATTGTTGATTAAATATAGGTTTCATTTGAGAGTCGCCACAGCGACGGTTGTCTCCGCCTTGTGTGAGACAGCATTTAGGCTCTCTTGAAATCTGCGTTTATCCGTATACCCTAAGTATAGCATAATCATAAGATGAGAAAAGGGATGTGGGACTAAAGAATAGAGTGATATGGACAACTGGATCTATACAGGTCGGAAGAACAGTGATAATCAGGCGTAAGATGCAATAGATGTGACTCAAGAGACCACATCTCACGCAAAGTGAATAGGGGCAACATCAACGACCCGCGGCTCATGATCTAGAAATGGCTTGAGCCGCTGGTCGTTTACTCGAAAGGTACTCTCAGAAGACAACTCGGATATATCAATGCTACCGTTGCCGTGTACCTTTCTCACAAGATAAGGTCCCTTCCATTTGCTCTGTAGCTTCCCTGGAAATAGATGAAGCCTAGCGTCAAACAACCATACTCTCTGTCCAGGCTCAAAATGCTTGTGGCTGATATGAGAATCATGAATCATGCCACTCTTTCACTCTCTCCTTATACTGTAGGCTATTTGAGAAGGTTGTATCTCTAAGCTCCTCCAAGGCTGCTAACTCTGCCCTCCTCTGGTCTCCTACACTATCTGGATCTAAAAGAATATCCGTGACTGCCCAAAGTGACTTGTGCCTCAACTCAACAGGTAAATGGAACGGCTTGCCATAAACTAGGCGAAAGGGAGATGTGCCCAATGGTGTCTTGAAAGACGTCCTATATGCCCACAAGACCGAGTCCAAAAGCTGTGACCAATCCTTTCGGTCAGGGCGGACGACTTTTTGCAAAATAGTCTTGATCTCCCTATTCGAGACCTCGAGCTAGACCATTCGTCTGTGGATGGTATGGAGTGGCAACTCGATGGTCTATGCCGAACTCACTAGCAAGTGCCTTTACCTGGTCGTTGATGAAATGAGACCCCCCCATCAGAAATCAATACTCGAGGTACCCTGAACCGCGTGATGATGTGCTTCCTCAAAAATCTACAAACAGTCCTCGCATCAGCGGCTCGGGCGGGGATAGCCTCAACCCAACGACTAACATAGTCAACGGCCAACAGAATGTACTCAAATCCCTGACTCTTAGGGAATGGACCCATGAAATCGATGCCCCATGCATCAAAAACCTCACAGAAGTGAATGGGCTGCATCAGCATCATATCACACTGTCCACAAGTGCCTATCCTCTGACAGTCAGTACACCTCTTCATGAACTCATCAGAGTCCTTGAAGAGGATAGGCCACCACAAGCCGGATTCGAGCACTTTATGTGATGTTCTCCTCCCAGAGTGATGTCCTCCTGCCTCAAGCTTGTGGCAGTAAGTGAGGACGCTATGGTGCTCATCCTGAGGGATGCACCTACGCCAGACACTATCCCCTCCTTCGTGGTAAAGGATGGGATCCTCCCAGTGGTAAGACTTGGCCTTCGCGAGGAAGGTCTCAAGCCTCTGTCTGGGCCAACCTTGTGGGACTTTCTTAGCAACAAGAAAGTTCACAATATCGGCATACCACGAGAGTGAGGTGATAGCAAGGATCGCCTCATCTGGGAAGGTCTCACAAATGGGATCAATCTGCTCAGACTCCTCAGGTTGCTCTAAACGGGAGAGATGATCCGCCACCACATTCTTGACTCCAGGCTTATCCTTGATCTCAATGTCGAACTCCTGGAGTAGAAGGATCCATCTAGTCAGTCTGGCCTTGGCATCCTTCTTTGCCATGAGGTATCGGATGGAGGTATGATCTGTGTACAAAGTTACTCTAGATCCAATGATGTACGATCTGAACTTATCTAGGGCGAACACTACTGCTAGCATCTCTTTCTCTGTGACTGTATAATTCCGATGGGCAGAATCCAAGGTGCGGCTAGCATAGTGAATAGCAAATGGAACTCCATCCCTCCTCTATCACAGCACAGCCCCCACGGCAAAATCGGAGGCGTCCGTCATGATCTCGAATGGGAGAGACCAATCTGGTGGCTGGAGGACAGGAGCCTCAACAATACAATGCTTGAGAGTCTCAAACGACGAAAGACACTTGTCATCGACAAGGAACTCGGTATCTTTCGTTAGCAGGTCAGTCAACGGTCGACCCTACTGAAATTACGAATAAACCGCCGATAGAAACCGACGTGCCCCAGGAAAGACCGTAACTGCCGCAAATTGGACGGTGGTGTGAGTTTTCTAATGACATCAACCTTGGCCGGATCAACCTCCATGCCCCTGTTGGAGATGGTGTGGCCAAGCACCGTCCCTTGAGTCACCATAAAGTGACTCTTCTCCCAAGAAAGAACCAAGCGGACCTCAATACATCGCTGAAGTACTCGGTCTAGACAGTCAAGACAGGAGTCGAATCCGTCGTCGTAAACCGAGAAATCATCCATGAAGACCTCTAAGCATTCCCCTACCATGTCCGAAAAGATCGACAGCATGCATCTTTGAAAAGTCGCAGGGGCATTGCATAGCCCAAATGGCATGCGTCGGAAGGCGTATGTGCCGAAGGGATAGGTAAAGGTGGTCTTCTCCTGATCCTCAGGAGCGATGGCCACCTGGTTGTAGCCCGAGTACCCATCCAGAAAACAATAATGGCTCTTCCCTACCAATCTCTCAATAATCTGATCAATAAAGGGCAGGGGGAAATGATCCTTCTTAGTGACCTGGTTGAGTCTCCTGTAGTCAACACAAACCCGCCAAGAAGTGGGTACTCGTGTAGCAATCTCCTCTCCAGACTCGCTAATCACTGTAGTGATGCCCGTCTTCTTGGGCACCACATGCAAAGGGCTGACCCACTTGGAGTCGGAGATGGGATAGATAAAATCGGTGCTCCACCATTTCGAAATTTCCTTCATGACCACCTCTCTCAGATTTGGGTTCAGCCGCCGCTGGAACTCATGCGACGGCTTTGCCTCTTATGGTGGGAGCACAGGGCCGGACTAATCCCATGGAGATCTGCTACGCTCCATCCTATTGCCTTGCAGTTCTTTTCAAGAACCCCCATCAAACGGGATTCCTGCTCTCCAGTCAAATCGGCTGAGATAATGACTGGGTACATCTCATGCTCACCCGCAAGGAATCTATACTTCAATGACGAAGGAAGTGGCTTCAGCTCTGGACAACTGGGTGCTGGCAAATCTGGCTTCGAAAGAAGTCGTGTGTATGCTGCCAAATCTGTCCGGGAGACTGAAAGCGTACTCTCGCAAACTGGATCTGGAGAAGGCTGCTCAACTGAACTGTCTCTGATCTGCTCGGCATCTACCTCCTCCTCAACTGTAGGCTCAGTGGAAATCAGGTCTGGCATATAATCATCACAATCTGCCCACTCAGACTCTGACTCCGAGGGATCTGCATCACATAAGGTGGCATCAGTACCACCATCGTCACAAAACTCCGTGTCGCGGTCAAGAACCTGCTCTGCTGCCTCTAAAGTATCCTGAACCGGGAATGTGCTCTCCAAGCTCTCCTCTGTTGTCATCTCTGCATCAGCGGTGTCTGAAAATGAGAGGATGGCCTGTGCTGCTGGGTCTGCCCAAACTGCCTCATCGTCTGTGATCACAAAGTCACAGTCCTGGTGGATGTCTAGCCCTGCATCTGTCAGCTGCTTTGTATCTGAGGTAGTCTCTGAGCATGATCTCTCTCTGGCTCTGCTGTCCTCGACGTCTCTATTTGTACACTTTTGCCCTCGACGCGAAAGTATACCTTCCCGCTATCATGGTCGGTCACTGCCTTGGCTGTGGCCAAGAACGGACGACCTAGAATGATGGGGGTATCGGTCACAGACTCAAGGATCTCCATGTCCAACACTACGAAGTCCACGGGGAATTGCAGGCCCTGAATAGTGACGACAACATCTCGCAACAACCCCTTCGGCCTCTTGACAAATCTATCAACAAACTGAAGGACTGTCCTGCTCTGTCTAAGAGTGCCCAACTCGAAGCGGTCGAGAAGGGCTGCCGGAAGGAGGTTAATCGACGATTCGCTATCCAATAGAGTACGGTTGAACCTCTGCTCACTAATATGGCATCTGACATAAGGGGCTCCGGAATCTAGCCTCTTGGCCGGCAGACGGTTCTGTATCGCGAAACACGTGGCTTTCGTCAGCACATGGATCTCAGAGTGGTGGTTCCTCCTCTTCCGCCTGACTGTGGTCCTGTCTCTCAATGAACGCTGGAGAAGGGGGATGTGCTGCAAAGCCTCCTGAAGAGTCAGCTGTATGTGAAAACGGTCTATCATCTGCTGGCTGAACTCTTCCTGATCTCTTTTTTTTGGATTTTCTGTTTTCTTCCCCTTCCCCATCTGAAGGGCTCTAGGGAAGGGGATCACTGGGTCCTTCTCAGATGAAGGACTAGAAAAGGGTCTAGATGGTTCGACGACCAGATCCACACATACATCATGCACCACAGTGGGACCAGAAGAAAATAAACCCTTTCCTTTATTCACAGAACTGTTCAGAGATACATCAGGTGAAGGAAAAACAACAGATCTCTATACATGAACTCTGGTGGCCTCAGTACCACCATCGGCTGGCTCAGCTGGAAGACTCGCGGCCTCAGTACCACGCTCTGGCTCAGCATCAGGAGTGGCCTCAGTACCACCTCCTAGAACAGGTGAAACGGCGGCCTCAGTACCGCCGGTGGAATCAGCATCCTTGGTGGCATCAGTACCACCATCATCCTCTGAAGGATATGGTTAGATCCTCAAGCGCATCACGGAAGCGTGAGCGTCGCATCGAATACGACGAAGAACGACTAGTCGCACTAGTTGTTCTATGCAGCGGAAATTAAAAATTTTCATGTGACGAAACCACATGATCCAAGAACACTTCTCGGATCGTTTCGTCTAAACCACAACCAAGTATTAGGTTTACCTCTTGAAGCGTGGTTGTGATCAAGTCTCTAAACGAAGAGACCTCCTGTCTCAAGTCCGATCCGTCGGAGGAGACGCTTGCGAGCGCGGGGATGAACCGCGTGCTTCTCGCAATCCATGTTGATGATCCAAGCGGCGGATCTCCTGATCTCGACACACGAGATCCGATGTCTTCTTCACGAGCGGGGCGCACCGAAGGAGACGGAGATCCACGAGCAAACCATCGGGCAGCATAACGACGATGCCGCGGCGATGGAGAACCTCTCTAGGGCATCCATGGTGGACGGCCACATGAGAGAGATAGAGAAAGGACGTGTAGAGAGAATGAGAGAGAGAGAGAGAGAGATTTGTTGCCTCAACTTATGTGTCAAGAAGAGCAATGGGGTGCCTCTCCTTTTATAGGGTTTTGGGATCCATGGATCTCAATCCATGTGTCAACACAAATCCAATGGTCCACATCAATTTGTGTTTCTTTCAATGGTCATGATTTGTTGCTAAAAACACAACAACAATTAATTTAATTTAAATTAAATATATGTTGATAAATCAACACAATTTAATTACAAAATTAAATCATCAATACATGGAGATAATGAAAGGAGAGAAAGCCTCCTTCCATGTGGAGAGGGGGGACGGCCTCCCTTTCCTAATGGGAGTGGTGGCCGTCCACCCTCCTCCATTAGGAAGGTGGCTATTTCACCTTTTATGTAATCTCCATTATTTGCAACAACTTTTGTTGCAAATTATTTCACAAAAAATAAATCCAATTTATTTTGTGAACATTGCAATCATGCCATTGAAAAATTGTGAATCACATTCACAACCCAAAACAAAATGTAAATTACATTTTCAATTTGATGTCCAATGTGAATCCAATTCACATTAACATTTAATTAACAAATGTAAATTACAAATAGCTCTCTCTTATATATTATAAATCACATTTATAATATATATGACTAATATGGATATTGCTATCCACATTATTCATATCCATGATAATTAAATCATATTTAATCATCTTGGATCTCTATTCTCTTGTGTCCAAATAATATGAATCACATTCACATTATTTACATCTTTGATAATTAAATCTCATTTAATTATCTAAGATAACTCTCTTTATAATATGAATCAAATTCATATTACTCATGATAATTAAATCACATTTAATTATCCATTTTCTCAATGCTCGGATACATATATCAACAATAGAATTATCCATGAACTCCTTCAAGGATAATGCGCTTTCTCCGCAGATACTTGGAGATAAGGACAGGGCGATTGTATTGTTCCACGTATAGTGACATGGATATTGAGATCGTATCTCAAATCCAGATCGCGGGCCTCCCATAGATGCTTGATTAAATCAAGACCGTAAATCTAATCTTCTCATTGTATCTGAATCACATTCAGATCAATGTCCAATACTTGGACCAAGATCAGATCACTTCTCTACTGAGAGGAGTCACTAAAATCCAGACCCGTTTCATCACTCCCTAGGAATGGAAGCGTCATGGTTATACAATCGTTTATGATCACATCACCCTCAGGTATTCCCAATACCTGTACATCCTGCATACTGGAAGACTTAGACTAAACCCGAAGTATTCGATCAACTTTATACTGTCTACTTCATGGTTTTATCAGTAAGTTTCTCATTCGATCATTGGGAGTCAGTATCGATCATATACTTTCCAAAAGCATATATCATACCTAGGTCTTGATCATATACTTTCCAAAAGTATATATCAAACCTACAAATTCAGTCAAGCTTCCAAAGCGAGACGACCGTGCGCACGGAATTTGATTCTTCCCAATATCTCATGAGTGAGCTCATGTCTTCCGGTTCAGTAACTGAACCTGTATGATCCCTTTGAGAGATCATATTACTCATATGCCCTTATATGCACACCAGCACGTCGGTGTGTAGACCTTGATTAGGTCATCAACCTATTGGTCTGCCAAATGTACATACTTAGACATATAGCAACACATCTGTCTCCGGTCAGAGGATGCGTGCCTATATCCTGACAGCATACGATATAGGACTTTGGTTATCTCGATCTCGTTAAGTCAACTCTTTGACCTAACTAATCTGACACCTCCGAATCTCTATTCCTATGCAGAGGACCTGCATCAAGAGGTCGGTCAGATATCAGCCTTCAGAGATAAGGATTGCCATCTCCTACTCAGGCTGGAGATCATCTCTTAACAATCATTTGACGGTGCTTGATGAGTCCCCAATCTAACTCTTTAGATATTCATCCAAGCACCAGCCTCTATGATTCAATAGTTGAATCAACAGCTGTATGATCATCAAGATGGCCATGGTACATAACCCTAATTGTACTAAGGGACCTATTATGCAAATTATGTATTCTTCATTTCAGATTAAGGAGTGAATTGCAATAACATTTATTGCATAATGGCTCGCCGTGGGCTCGCATTTCCAACATCCTCCTCCTCGTCGGGCGCTCTAGGTGGATCCTCATGATGTAGCTCAGACGAGGCGCCGCCTGCTGGCATCCTACCGCTCCTAAGTGTGACAAAATCAGTATCAAACAGATATCCCGTCATATCACCAAATACATCACTAGGAGTGGTATACTCAGTACAAACTACCTGCTCAGATTTCCGCTTCATGTTATTGGGGTTCGGCTCGATCTGGGCAGGGATGGCAGCCTTCCCTCTCACAATGTCCCACATCTCCTGGCGGAACTCGTCCATCTCCCGTCTGAAAGTAGCCTGCTGATCCGTGAGGAGGCGGGCTATGTCGTCCAAAACAGGGTTCTCATGAGAACCCGACGGGTAGCCTCTCTGGTAGTGAGGCTGCTGGATCTGCTGTTGCTGTGGCTGAGAGGGGTATGAGTGATGCTGCTGCTGGTGAGGCTGCTCACGCCTCCAAGACTGTCCCTGCTGATAGGGACGAGGACCATAGGAAGACTGCTGCTGCTGCTGTGGATGGTACACTGGGGGCTGCTGCTGCTGCTGGTGGTGCTCTCTCTGCTGGCTGTACTAGCCTCCCTGACCAGATGGTTGCTGCTGGGGCTGGGTACCTCCACTCCCCCACCTGAATCCTGGATGGTCTCGTCGGATTCTTGGCTGAGGGCGGTCATACCAAATCCCGTTGACATCCATCAACGGCTCTGCATCGTACGGGGCTGGCGGGAGTACTGCCAGAGGCTGATCAGGCTCGTATACCACCATCTGCAAGTCTGGAGATGGTGGTGACTGGTAAGTGGGCTGCGGCTGCTGGTACGTCTCCGCATGTACAAGGTGAACCTGTCTAGGCTGCTGGTGTGAGCTGGAGCGCTGGAACGAGCTGCTGCTGCTGCCGTGATCGCCTCGCGACTGAAGACGGGGCTGGGAAGCCGTCTATGCCTCCTGGAGACACATGAGCTGGTTCTTCATGTCGCTCAGAGACTGTGCCATCTGCTCCATCTGAGTGATGCTCTGGCACTGCTTCTTCTCTATCAGCTCCATCCGATCCAACTTCTCGCTAATGATGCCCATGTCCGCAGCTGTGGACTCTGCCTGTGCTGCTGCTACTGCGGACGAACTGGAAGGATCGGCGTCGACCCGTGCTATCCTCTGGTACTGCACGGGTCCTGGCTGCTGGGGTCTGCCCTGAGTGTACAACCTGGTCTGGGACATCACCATGTAGTTCTCGGCCATCTCCTCGTAGATGGCCCAGACCTGGTCGTGATCCTTGGCGAAATAAGACCCGCCACAAGAAGCGTTCACCAAGCCCTGAAGCTCTGGTGTCAGCCCGCTGAAGAAGCTCTGAACAAGGTTCGGCTTCGAAATGTCGTGGTGCGGGCATCTGTTGGTCAGCTCTCGAAACCTCTCCCATGCCTCATGGAACTGCTCGTTGGGGAGCATGGAGAAGTTGCTGATCAGGGCTCTAGCGGCGTTCGTCCGCCCGAGTGGATAGTACTTGTGTAAGTACTCGGCGCGGAGCTGCTCCCAAGTGTAGACGAACTTCCCCAAGTGCTTCAGCCAGGTGGCTGCTCTGTCTGCCAAGGAAAAGGGGAAGGCAATCATCCTGATAGTATCTTGGTCCACCTGACGATCGTGGACAGTACTGCAAATCATCTCAAACTCCTGCAGGTGGAGATGAGGCTCCTCTGTGGCCAAATCGTGGAATCGAGGAAGAAGCTGCAAAGTGTTCGGGGGGAACTTGAAGTCCCCCACGATAGCTGAAAGCACCACCCAACGGTGCGTCAAAGTCGATCCGGGATTGTGGTTATCCTGCATCGGTCTCGGTGGTCCTACTCCTCCTGCTGCTGCTGCGGCTGCTGCTGCGGCTGCTGTCGCGGCTGCGGCTGCGGCGGCAGCTGCCGCATCGTCGGGTCCTCCTCCTCCGCGGTTCTCATGGTTGGCTCTCATCTGCTCAAGCTCTCTCCTCATGTCCATCTTGAATGCTCCCTGATCCCTCAGCTGCTGCTGCACTGACTCGAGGGAGGCGATCAGGGTGGAGTTGATCGAACCCTGGTCCAGAACGAAGTGCTGCTCTCCTCGTGGACCTCCGGTGCGATCATCGGAACTGCCGGCCATCGTCTCTGAAAAATCAAAGCAACCGAATTCAGGTGCCGATAAATCATCTGCATGTCTCTCCTCTGGCACTAGTATCTCTGAATCAGAAGAAGAAGGGTGGTCGAGGGGGGACAGGGCGGAGTCATACTCGGGTTCGGAGAGCGGGTCTGAGCTCCCACGAACCGACCTAGATGAATGGTCAGGAGTGCTAAAAAGCGGTGCAACCAGAGGCTGCCTAAGAGACCTCCTGCCCATCATCGTGATCTGGCGAGTAAGGCGGATGAGATCTTGAAAAACTACGATCAAAAGCGAACCCCAGTTCACCAACACAACGCGAGCTGAAGACTGTAAAGGCTCGGTCAAATTATCTTGTCAATTTTTATTTTGGTGAACAATCAGAATATCAGAGCGATTACATGACCTGTTGGGATACCCGATACTCTCCCAACCGACTGTCCCGCACAGAAGAGTTGGTAATCAGTCGAGATGAGCACCGGAGGGCTTTACCTAGTGTACATGTCACTCTCTCGCACAAGCAAACCAAGCAATGAGGGGGTTGCTCTCCCCAAGACAAATTTTTAGGTGAGCTATCTTTTAGGGTCGATAGTTTTAGCAGTCCCAATTTTATGGTTTTTCTTTTTAGATTTTTTAATGCAAGCAAAAACGCCTAACGAATTTTTCGGTCCTCCTGGTTATTAAGTCAAAAACAGGGGGGAGAAGATGAAAAAGCCGATGCGCGATAAAGCAATGATGCATACAGAGATAGAAATGCGTACCTGACTCCAGCAGTCTACATGCAAGATGATCCGCGCAGAATTTAAAGACTGAAAAGAAACTACCTATATGGTGCAGCGGTGAAAACCGAGTCCTAAACAAGCAATTTCTACTCGACAGAACCGTCTAGCTGGTCACTCGCCCTCGATCCAAAGAGTCCGGTCTAGACCCACCCCTCTTCTTCTCGACAGGTCGAGTTCAGGAGTAGCGCTTGACAGGGCAGGCTCGCGGCGCGTAGGCTCGCAGGAAAGCGACTCAGCTATTTTTATTAATGATTTATTAGTAGGTCCAATTATCGCTCTATAGGAACATGCAAGCAATTAAGTGTGGGGATCCTACTAATTACGACATAGTTAAGTAGAAAATCCTAAGTCTAGGGGCTCGAGAAAAACCGCGTAAAACCGTAAAAGGCAGCTAAGAAGCTAAAAACCGTGAAAAAGCCGCGAAAAATCTAAATGGGTCCCCCGAGCACACCGGTGCTCGGTGAAACAGACCCGAGAGTCCAAGTCCTGCTGAGTGTACCTGTATTATTACAACAGTTCTAATATGCGAGAAATAAAACTAATCTAAGCTACACTAATCTCGCGGCTATCCCGCGGCTCCCGCACTCCTGCTCGCTCCTCGCGCTCTCCTACGGCTCTATAAAGAAAAGAGCCGCCTCCGGTTCCCGCGGTTGCTCGGCTTCCGAAGAAAATCGCCTCGGTCCTCGAGCCCTCGCAAGAAATCAAACAAGAGTGGTCAGACTAGATAAATGTATAAACAGGTCAAATGTATATACAAAAATATGTACAAAAAGCCGCGAAAAGAAAACCGCGGAAAAACCGACTACTAAGTCGTGCTCCCCGGTAACGGCGCCATTCTGATGGCACGAAAAATCGAGCAAGCGAGGTAATCAGGTATGTCTCAAGTGGTCGTTGCGACCTCAATCGCTCGGGTGTGCCAATCAAGAAAAAGAGACCACCAATATAAGATAAAATCAAATCAAAACAAGATAGAGGTCTTGCTAGTTTATTAACCTGGTATAGCGACCAGGGTCGAACACAAGGAGCACGTGATGGCCTTGCGGCCTACGAAGTAGTCAAAGAGAAGAAAAGAATATTTTTGGTGTTTTTTAATTCTTTTTATATTTTTTTGGATTTTTAGAGATTTAAGAAAATACAGAAAACTAATAAGCAAGGCAATTCAACAATTTATTTAATGTATCAAAAATCAGTCAAAAATTCCAATAAAAATATTTTTGTGTGTTTTATGTTTTTCACTGTTTTTGGTGAATTTTTGGGATTTTTTTATTTTTATATGATTTTCTAAAAATGAAACAATGACAGAAAAAAGGAGGTACTGTCCAGTAAGGAGAGAAAGGCCAATTTAAAATGTAAAAAGGGCCTCCCAGCTCCTGAGGGTAATTTTCCTATAAACTAGAAAGTTTAAGGAAAATTTAGGCACTGGATTTATGATTTTTGGTTTTTAAATTATTAATTAGAATTTTTATAAGTTTTTAGGGGTTTTGCAATTTTTATGAGTTTTAGATAATGAAAAATAACCAAAATTAGCTAGAAAATCAAACACCACAAAAGAAACAATAACTATTTTTTTGTAATTTTTAGATAGGTTTTAATATCTTTTTATGATTTTTAAAGTTAAACAGTAACGAAAATTGATGTTTTTGAATTTTTAAAAATATCAAAACAAAACAAAAATGTCTCCAAAAATTCCATAAAATTTACACTATGGCAGGAGCCATGTGTCCAATTTTCATAGGATTCGGAGTTAATTTGCTATTTTATTCAAAAATAACAAGTAGGTACTGTGCACAGGGACCTGAGTGCAAATACCAAGAGTTCTGGGCGGTCCGGTGCAAAATACCCAGGAAAACACGCGCGTCGCGCGTGCCTGAGGCACTCAGGGACCTAAATGTAAGGAAAACAAGTTCCGGGGGCTATTTGGTAACAGGTACCAAAAGTCCGAGGGCTTGTTTGCAAATTACCCAATAAAAACGCACATGCACAATTAATTCACGCATAGGGATATAAATGCAATAATCCAAAAGTATTCATTCATTCGATAACCAACCAGAACTACAGGGAATAAAGTGCAAATAGCCCAACAAAGCACGTGTCGATGCACGAGCTACACCATACACAGGGGCATAAATGCGAATGAAATAAAGCACAGGGTCCACTATGCAATTGTACCAAAAACTAAACAACTAAACTATATATTTACAAGACTAAACGCGAAATAAAGTAAAAGGAAGGGCCTAAGGGTAAATTACCCTTTATTAATGTAGACGGCTGGATGGGCGCCACGTGGTGAATGGACGGTTGAGATGCGGGTGGCGCCCAAGGAAGGATGTCCTCGTCCTGATCGAGCGGTCCAGGTGCAGCCACGTGGAAGATCGAGTGGCTCTGAAGCAGTGTGAGAAGGCGCCTCTGATCGGACGGTATGGATCGCCTCTCCAAAGATCTGATGGTGACGGGACCTCCTCAGATGGACGGCTGAGATGTGAACTGGAGGTCGAAGGGGATCCAACGGCTGCTGAAGGTCCTGGAAGAACTGTCAGCTGGCGAACTTCGCCGGCCCAATGCGCGCGCTCCTGGCCTCCTCGCGGGGCTCTGGTGATCGGGAAGAATCGTCGGGGGCCTCCGCGTCAGATGGGACTCTCCGATGGAGCAACGGAGCTCTAAGGAGCCCGGTCAGCTCCGGCGGAGAAGCGGCTCCTGGCTCGAGTCGGGGGACCTCAGATGGCCCTCGTTGTACCTGCAAAAGGGGTCCATAAGACTCGCAGGTCGAGGGCAAAGTGCCTCGACCCCATTAGGCGTGGTGAAGGTGGTCTGGGAGTCGGTGCGGGCGAGCTCCGGCGAGGGGGTAGACGGAGGAGCTCGAACCCCAGCTCCTGTGCGAGCTGGGTTGAATGGGAGTGCGGAGAATGTGCGCGGGAGAACGACGAAGGCTATGGCGCAGCCCGATGATCGAATGGATAGGTGACGTGACCGGAATCGAAGGTAGTCGGCGGAGCGGCGAATTGGGGGTAATCGACAATCAACGAAAAGGAAAGGGAGATGGGTCTACCTGGGTGATGGAATTGACTGTGGGTGAGCTGGTGATGCTCTGGGTCGTGGCCTCGCGGGTCGTCGGGGCCCGAGGCTCGAGCTCCACCTCTGGGCGGAGCACGGCGGCAAGAAGACGTCGGATCAGTGGTCTCGCACTCCCTCCTCGCTGCAACACCACGGGGAGCGAGCTGTCACTCTCGCCGATGCGATGGAGGTCCTTGGGTGGAGAATGGAGGAGCCAAAGATGGAAAATGGAGTGGCGGAGCTCGAGCTTTATACGGTGGAGGGTCCGGGAAGATGAGAGCGGGTAGGGCAATGGAATGCGCGGATCCCGAGGCAGGGGCTCCGGCGAGGATGTCGGATGTGCTGGAATCGATACGGACCCGGGGTTTAGGAGAATGGTGATCGGGTTTGGGCGCAATAATCGGGAGAAATCAGGTCGCCCGCCTAAAACCCGTGCAAGGTGGTCCTGGGGGGGAAGTTGACCGGGCGATCAACAATCCCCCTGGACCAATGGGAAGCGGCCGCGTGGCAGATATTTGGAAATTAAATTAAAAATAGCTAATGGCTAAATTATTAAAAAGTCAAAACATGAAATATTTTTATTTTTATTTTTTCTATTTTTAGTGATTTTTAATTAATTTTTCAAAGTAAAAATAAGGTATTTACAATATAGTACTATACATAGATATATATACAATATGGGGTTTTTAATTTTGATTTTTAATTTGTTATTTTTATACAATTTTATTCCCATTTTATATTTTATTTATTTATATCATAAAATAAGGAATAAAAATATATTTTTATTTTATTTTTATTATTTTTATACATTGGTGAAATAAATAGATATGTACATATATATACATGGTATATTTACAAAGTATTTTTTATTTTTAATTTTGTTCTTTTTATTTTGTTTTTTTTTTGTTTTAATTTATTTTATTTATTTACACCATAAAGGATAGAATATATACAAGATTTTTTGAAATTAATTTTATTTATTTATAAGGCTAAATAAATACAAGGTGAATTGACTATATACATGGGGACTATGTACATGAGTGGTGTTTTTGTTTTCTTTTTTAATTTTTCTATTTTTATCTTGTTTTTATACAAATATTTACAAACCCTTTTTAGTCTATTTTTGGAAGGAAAATATTTTTATTTTATTTCATATATATTTACACACATGAGTCCCTATCTCCCTCTACTTTGGCTTTTATGCGGTCAGGCCCATGCTGAGCCCTCCCTTGGGTTAGGTTGCTCAATATTTATTCTAAATATTTCTCTCTTTTTCTTTTTACTCTTTATTCTTTTATTTTTGCACAAAAACATGCTAATTATTAAATTTTATACAACGCATGCTTTTGATAATTATTTGTATTTACATGAATATACATACATTTGCAAAAGTTTTTGTAGCTAAAATATAAGAATAAAGAGTGATGAATGGGTATTCATCACCCGCCAACCAAACGCACCCTAAGGCCATGTTCGGTTGGGGGTTACCCCCCACTTTGGGTGGGTAACCCCCCAAAACCTTCCCTTTTAACCCACTAGTGGGGCCCATTCCCTTCCCATCAAAAAAAATATATTATACCATCATACCATCTACAAATCATAAAGTACTCAACTTCTACTCACTATTCCAAACTTCAATACAATCACATCACAACAACCACCCACTTTTTCAAATTTCAATACAATCATACCATAATAACTACCAACTTTTTCAAATTCCAATACAATCACATCACACAAACCCTCCCAACCCTTAACCCACCAACCAAACACACTCCCAAAAAACGGGTTATCCACCCCGGGATAACCTGCCAACCGAACGGCCACTAAAGGGATGGGGGAGGTGGATTTAGTTCGTCGATCTGTTGATGATCGACGGTTACTGTTGTGCAAGTTCTTCCCCAAATTTCACGGCTCCAAGTGATGGTGCTCCGAGGACGGCGGTTCTCAAGTGGCTCGATCTCAGGTTGAAGGCTCTGATTGTAGGCTATCTCCAATGATGCGATATGTATTAGAGTAAATTACAATTTGGATTCCCATCTATGGATCCGATCTCAGGGTCCCGATCTTTAAATTGTAACGATTCGGATCCTAGGACCATTCAGGAAATGGAAATTTTGAGGTTCATAACGAATATGCCCTTGTTGGGAAGAGAGTGGGGGTTGGGTTTCAACTTTTAAACAAGGGCATAGTCGTCATTAGCCTCAAAAAATTCATTACATTAATGATCATGGGACCCGAATCGTTACAATTTAAAGATCGGGACCCATTCTGAGATCGTATCCATAGATGGGGACCCAAATTGTAATTTACCCTATGTATTATATGCCACTTTAGATTGTCTCTCCAACATACCACTTTCTTTCTATCTTCATACTTGATCTCCCTTCTTATGAGTTTCCTCTATGATTCTTATGAATCACGTGACTCTTCATGTTGCACTCTTTCATGTTCAAGGAAGAACATAAGAAGTTTCTCCAGCATCTTCTGTCACGCCTCTTCTTCTAAAAGAAATTCAGTAACAACTTATAATTTTAACATCTCCGAATCAAGGAGTTGCTGACAACTATATATAGCCAATGCATTCCAACGATTGGCATCGTGTAAATCACAGAGAAGTAAAAGGACTTTCATGTCATTGCCACATACAATCTTTACCGAGTCCAAGTGGTTGATACTAATTAGATCAATAATGTGAAGCAACTTTAGATCTATAGCTCATCTTTAAGTTGAAAAGTTCATTCATCAAAAACACCTTGTTTTTACGTAGAGAGAATCCATACATGTTTTCTGCGATCTTGAGACATGTTATTGTCTTATATTTCCTAATCTTCGAAGTCATCAATGGAGCAAGTTTGAGTCTTACCATTCTCAGGACCTTTCGATCATGACCTTTACACTCCTCATCCTTCAGGACTTTGTATTTCTTCCATTCGATCAGTAGATGCAGAGATCCTTTGGGTATAAAATGTCATTGATCTCCATCCTCGAGAATATGAAGTTCAATTCATTGATCTTCATCTTCAATAGTTGTGCCTTTTCCTCTTCACCAATTTTTCTCTACTCATTCCCTTGAATGTATTTGGAGAACAATTATGTGGTTACCCCAAGGTCTTATTTATATTGCAAATAAAAATAACCATGGTATATTATCAATCTTCCTATCATCTCTAAGCTAATCAAAAGATGGGAGGAAGATCAACCACATTAACGTTCTCATCAACTCTTAGACAATATTTTCACATGATAATCCCCAATAATATTAGTTGGTGGAGTTCATCTATAAGTTCCCTGTGGATTGCATGCATTATTAACTTGTTGGTATAGGGTACATTCGTTTCTATAGGGGTCTTTGTCAATCCAAAGTTACTTGTACTGGAAAATATGGGTTTCAAAGTTATTTGTTGCACTTATAATGTTACACTTGTGATGCTCCTAGCAATGAATCATATAAAAATTATTAATCCATTGACTTATACCCTTGTATTTTCTTTCTAATTACTTTTGTACCCACAAATTAATGTCTGTTTGTAATGAAAATGGGCGGCAACT
This sequence comes from Ottelia alismoides, assembly GCA_037367405.1. NCBI lineage: Eukaryota > Viridiplantae > Streptophyta > Magnoliopsida > Alismatales > Hydrocharitaceae > Ottelia > Ottelia alismoides. The sequence goes on along the minus strand of JAZKJV010003290.1, from coordinate 302,367 downwards.
AACTTGTGGAGCTTACTTGTTATTGACCCCAGATGGTAAGGGCGCGAGTATTATTGCAAAAAAAAGATAGGGACATAAATGTATATGCATAAACTCGAAGGAGGCTAGATAAAAATCTCATATACATGCCTATAAAACATTCAAACTATATACTTATATATGATTTTTTATTAGATGATCCTTCTAATAATTTATAGATTATATATATATATATATTCTTTTTGGGTTTGTGTTTGTATTGCTAATACATTTCCATGGATCATATCTTTTACTATAGTATTGTACATATCACATATACTTCTATATGAGTTAAAAATTAGCAAGTGTGCAGTTTTAGTGTTCTTCCTACCCTTCTAAAGCATCTAGTCCATTGTCGTATTGTAATTAGGATTATTTTCAAAATAAAAATCAAATGCACACATTTTTTTTGAATTCGTTCATTGCTTAAAATTGATTATGCTAGAGATTCAGTGTAGACATGATAAGTTATATGTTGTTCCGTGTCTTCATAATTATAGGAGCTTTTGCTCGCATTGTATCGTGGTTGTGACAAAATTGATGACCATCCATATCATAGAGGATTTTATAGAAAAGATCCTCGTCTCGCCATTGCTTCAGTCATATGTCTTTATATACTTGTGAGATCTTTTCCCATTAGTTGTTTTTCGGAAAGTCTATCAATATTTTATCGGGGGATTTTTACACTTGCGTCTTTTTGAGTATTTTCAATAACACTTGTCTTTTTTTTGCATTTACACTTGTGCTTATGTGTTCTTATCAAAATTCACAATAATATCCTTCCATTATTATACACTTGTACTGCTATATTACATCGACAAAATGGTAATACTATGAAGTATAAGGGTGCGTTTGCTTGTCGGGCTAGACCGAGTTAAACTGGAGGATGGTAAACCATTTTTTGTATTTTTGGTGTTTGGATAGAGGGTTAGTGTATGAATGGGTTTTTGTGATGTGATTGCATTGAAGTTTGAAAAAGTGAGTAGTTATTGTGATGCGATTGTATTCAAGTTTTGAAAAGTGGATAGAAGTTAAGTAGTAGATAATTTTTAGATGATATGATGATATAATATATTGTTTTTTGATGGAATAGATGAAAGAAAAATGATTTATTTAATGTATAAAAAAAGAGAAGGGGAGTGAGTTCCACAAGTGAGAGAAAAGGTAGATTTTGAGGGTTAACCCCCAAACGAACAAGGTCTAAGTGTTATCGGAAAAAATAAGAAATGCATGTGTAAAAGCTACAAGTATGGATGACTAAACAGCATACTATTCTAAAAAAATGGAACGAGAATGCATTCACATTTATGTCATAATTAAAGTTAAAAAATCATATTATTATCCAAAATCATGATTATATTTCATAAAAGAATCGCAAACCTCACACCCAGAAGCCCGAAACTGAGAGAATATAATACAACTATGTCAAAATCTTAGAAAATAACAATAGTATATGATCTTAAGATTTCTTTCTATAATAGAAAAAGAAATTGAGTTATACATGTTATTTAAATACCGTTAGCATAATTTTGCATCAAAATAGATCTTATATATCAAGTAGCGTACAATTGACATTTTTAACTTTTAGGTGCAATATCGAAATAATATGTGCAATTCGCTATTATTATTTTTTGTAATTTATTCAAACTTGTTAAATTATCGATTACAAAAATTCACAACAAATGTCATATTGGTTTATATACTACTAGCAACGGATAATAAAACAATGGTGCGAATTTTGAAAGTGAAGAATGCCAAAATAAATATTTCTCATGATCAAAACATTTAACTTACAAGGAAAATAGAGTACTTATTGGTAATCAACCAGTGTATTAAAAATGAAAAGATATTTTCCATTATTTCTTAAATTGTTAAAATAAATATAAAGAAATATTCGAATTATCACTCCTTAAATATAAATTAATAAACAAACAATGTCGATCCTAATCAAGCTAATTTGGACCGGAAGTTCAAAAAAGTATTACACAAGTAAATAAGATGAAATCCTAAAGTCCCACAAATTTAAGTTTGGCACCCACGTATCCAATATTGGATATACTAGTAACACAACCTTACATGCAAGACTACAACAAACACTTCAAATTAGCATATCGTTATCAATGTCACAGACGTAAACGAATTTGGATATAAGTATTATCATGCTTTTATTCATTTAAAAATGAATAGGAATATTAATACAAATGTTCACGAACATGAAAATTATGTTATTAGATAAAAATAGATATAGATGTAAAATTGTTATGACTTGAAAAGGAAGAGTGCCTAAAAACTTCATAGATTAGGTTAAATATACATGCATTAGATGTTTTAAACTATAAATAAATCTATTACAAATCTCATAATAAATATATTAAATGTGGTGAAGAAGGTGTACAATTACAAGTAAATCTACAACTATATTTATATAATTTGGATATGTGTGGATACATACACGCATGCATACATACATACATATGCATGGACGGACTTAGAGTGGGCATGGAGAGGCACATGCTCTGTTAGGAAGCCATTCATGTATTATTGATGTGGATTTTAACTATACAGTGCCTCCTCCTACGCTGCAACGAAATCGACACGTGATAATATATAATTTAATATCTATTGTTAGATCTTTTCTGTAGTTAAATATAAAACAACGAATATTATTTGTTGCATGATTCTTTAAATTGGCAGCAAACATTGAGTTCATTGTTATATTGCTAGGAATAAATCAAATAACAATGATTATTTGTTGATTTTTTCCGCTAATTGTTATCAAATTAGCAATGGTTATTATAAACTTTTAATAAAAAAAATCAACAAATAGTTGTCACTATATCCAAATTTAACAACAAATGCGACATTACCTGTGAATACATGAACAAAAGAGAACTTTATTGTGAATAATATTCATTATTATAAAATCAACATTGCAAAAAATACAAGGCAACAAATATTCAAATTCTTCATTGTAGTAAGCCAATTTTGTTGGAGTGACGCACACACACTTGCAAAATGTTATAAATATGGAAGTTGAATCATATGATCTTTTTTCCAACCTTGTAACTACTCTAGATGTAAGTCATGTTGCGGAAGGAGCCAAGTTAAAAAAAATATTTTTATGTTAATTGTGATATTATTATGATAACTATATAACTATGATGAAATAAATATGTAAACGAGAAATAATGTCATCTAGCTATTTTTCAAATAAATAGCATTAACTATTTCAGAGTTAATTTTTGAAAATCAAACTACCATTTATGTAAATGAATTTACATATGTTTTGAGTAATATGCAATGTGCGATATTGTATTTTGGATGGGATTGATGGGGCTGCCCCGCCTCATTTTGGGGTAATTGTTTTTATTTTTTTTTGAAAAATATCGTCATGTATATTCATCCCTATATCCCTCCTATATGTCATTCGAATTTCGTCAGAAACAGAGACTCCTACGGCCTCCATCCAGACAGAGTCGATTTAAAAAATCTTGCGACCGATAAAAAAATGACATCTGAATGGAGGCCGTAGGAGTCTTCGTTTCTGACGAATTTCGAATGACAGCTAGAATGGATATAGGGATGAATATACATGATGATATTTTTCCGAAAAAATAAAAAAATTTTGTGAAAAATGGGGTGGGGCAGCCATGTTGGCTACCCCAGGGGCAACCCCATTTTTCCCATTTTGGATTTATTCTTTAAAATCCAATCTTATGGATTGATTCTTCAAAATACAAACTATATGTTCTAAATATCAATTATATTGAAAGTGTATAATACACAACTATATATTTTTTCATGAAAAATTGGACATCTTACTATATATTAACCCCCATGGGTTGGTTACTGCCCACAAAATTCTTTATTTGAATCATGTTTTAATATGACCGACATTCTCATCGATCTTTTTATTTGATTTAATTTTCTCCACCACCATGCAACTAAGTGTAAAAATTAATATTTGCAAAGTCATCATGTTTTTAAGATATTTTAATCATTGTAAACGTATAAAAAATTTGGTCTTGAAAAGCCTTTCTTTTGATCTCGTATTAAGGAGAGGATGGTTGGACCTGTGAGTGCATGTTTGATGCAAGCTTCTTCATTTATGACTAACCAGAATTCAAATCGAAACCTATCAATTAAATCAGGATTTTGGTTGTTTTAAAGTCTTTACTGAACCACATAAATTATCTTTTCAATAAAAAGTTTTATGCAAGTCATTGAGCTATATCTTATGCTCTCGATTTTCTTCATATCTAAAAAATATCCATTTTGCATGATACATACTCGAATACTCTAAAATCGGGACATAAATATTTACATCATCGTATTCTAATATATCCAACCATAGGATTTTGTAGATGCAGAAGATAAGAGGTATCTCTCAACTGTAAATGCATTCAACATATATATTTCCCATACATGTACATTAGATATTAACATGTACATTAGATATTACAAGGACGAGACTTCTGGCTTGTATTTACATTAGATATATTGGACCAATTTTAATTACAATATAATATAAAGAGTTAGATATGAAATCAAGGTTTTTGAAATCGAACCGGACACCGAACCAGAAATCTTGCTGAAATGGTCGGATCGGGTCGAACCATGTAATCAAACCGGTTCAACCGGATGATGACGTCATCATTATTTAAAATCGGATTAAACCGATCCGGTAAAAAAAGTGGTTGAACCGGCTAATCAAATCGAAATAAAATAATATATAGGGTAAAATGAGGCTGCCCCATTAGGGAGCTAACTTAGCTCTCCTTGCCCCATTTCACCCGGGTTTTTTATTTTTTTTTTGAAAATTTCTTCCGTAGATTTTCATCAATATATCCCTATATTATGTCATTAAAATTTCGTGTGAAACAGAGACTCCTACGGCCTCCAACCAGACGGGGTCGTTTTTAGCAATTCTGTTACCGTTAAAAATGACTATCTGGATGGAGGCCGTAGGAGTCTCTATTTCACACGAAATTTTAATGACATAATATAGGGATATAATGATGAAATTTCACGGAAGAAATTTTCAGAAAAAATCGGGCGAAATGGGGGGGGGAGCCAAGTTAGCTCCCCCCAGAGGGTAGCCCCATTTAACCCTAATATATATAATGTCCTCTTAATATACTTGAATTACATATTAAATACATAGATAATGTATATATTTCACGCTATACATAAAAGTATTTTTCTTATACACCATCAAATATCATACATATCATATATATATATATATATATATATATATATATATATATATATATATGGGTTAAATGGGGCTGCCCCCTGGGAGTAGCCAACTTGGCTACTCCCACCCCTATTTTTCCCTCATTTTTTATTTCTTTGGAAAATAAAAATTTGTAAATTCATCATCATATCCCTCTAACATTTTATTAAAATTTCGTCAGAAACAGAGACTCCTACGGCCTCCATCCAAACAGGGTCGATTTAAAAAATCCTGCGACCGTTAAAAAAATGACGTCAGGATGGAGGGCCTAGGAGTCTTTGTTTCTGGCGAAATTTTAATAGAATGTTAGAGGGATATAATGATGAATACACAAATTTTTATTTTCCAAAGAAATAAAAAAATGAGGGAAAAATAGGGGTGAGAGTAACCAAGTTGGCTACTCCCAGAGGCAGCCCCATTTTACCCTATATATATAGGAGGCACTTCAAATGAGGTGGGGTCTTATCGAAATTGTGGTGAGCCATCAACCAGATTCGTCAGATCTCAATCTGACGGTTGAATAAAAAACCTCATCCAAAATGGCATTTTCGTCAAATTGATTTCATTAATTTCGAGTTTCATTTATTGGTTTCAAATTGTCATTCTAAGCTTTTCTCGATTTGGTATTTTCACAAGTGCCTTTATTGATTAATTTTCGATTTTGTTCCAAACGATCTGAAATCAACAACAGTTTTGTAAATTACAACGAGTTTTTGAAAAATATATTATAGTCTTTGTAAAATTTCATTATGATTTCATTTTATTACTGTAATTTCATTTTGTAAATGGTTGTATAAGTTTTGTAAATGTGTACATTCATTTTGTAATTTCAGTGAGTTTTTTGTAAGAGTATTTTTTCTCTTTGTAAGCTTCAACTTTTTTGTAATGTGTATGATTGTTTTGTAAAAAATCTGTGAATCTTTGTAACTGAATCTCCCTTCTTTGTAAAATTCACGCATATTTTCCATTGCATTAAAGTCAATTGCCATACATGTTTTCGAGTCCTGCAAAATAGAGAAAAAACATTGAGATGTGTAAAAAAGATAAATAAATATGTAAATCTGAATATCAGTTAAGTAAAAATATTATACGATAATGTAACGGAATCTCGCTCCTTTGTAAGAGTGTCTGATCACTTTGTAAATTTTAGGCGCTCTTTTGTAAAATGAATTGATCACTTTGTAATATTTTTGTAGAGTTCTGCGACAAATAGGTACACTGTTAGATATTGGAAATGTAAAAAATTGACATGATATTGTAAAAAAATTCAATATTTGCACAAAACATTCCCATTTTTGTAAAAAACCTCGATTGGTAAAAAACTAAGAGGCCCCTCTTCCGCGCACATCTCGACACTTCGGCGTCGACGGCGAGGTGCCGCATTGGATGACGCGTAGGCGGAGCGCGGCCTGACAGAGAGTGGGGCCGAGGGCGGGCGGTAGGGGAATGAGCGGAAGTCTACCGCCTCGCCGAAGAGGACGGCGCGCGGGGCTGCGGCTCCGCTTGAAGGTCGGTGCATGGAGGAAGGCGGACGGTGCTGCCTTGCGTGAGGCAGAGGTCGACGAAGAGGACGGCGCACGGGACTGCGACTCCACCTGAAGGTCGGTGCATGGAGGATGGCGGACGATGCCGCCTCGCGTGAGGCAAAGGTCGTCGAAGAGGACGACGCACGGGGCTGTGGCTCCGCTTGAAGATCGGTGCGCGGAGGAAGGCTGGAGGTGCACGGAGGAAGGTCGCCGACAAAAGTTGCTGGAGAGATGGAGGACGTGCGGCGGGGGGAGGACGTGCGACGGGGAGATGAGGCAGAGGAGGCGGCTGGGCTGTGGGATTAATCAAGAGAGAGAGATTAGGAAATTTAGTTGTCACATTCTATATTTAGAATTTGACAAATGACCAAAATGGGTTTTTACCATTAAAATAATGTAATTAATGTGTAATTAATCACAGCCGTGGGATTTAAATTAAATGGATGAGATGGAGGGGCTCACCACAATATTGGTGAGACCTCGCCTCATTTGAAGTTTCTCCTATATATATAGGGTAAAATGGGGTTGCCCCCAAGGAGTAGCCAACTTAGCTACTCTCACCCCCATTTTTCCCTCATTTTTTTATTTTTTGGAAAATAAAAATTTGTATATTCATCATTATATCCCTCTCACATTCTATTAAAATTTTATCAGAAACAGAGACTCCTAAGCCCTCCATCCAGACGTCATTTTTTTAACGGTCGCATGATTTTTTAAATCGACCATGTTTGGATGGAGGCCGTAGGAGTCTCTGTTTCTAACGAAATTTTAATAGAATGTGAGAGAAATATAATGATGAATATACAAATTTTTATTTTCCAAAAAAATTAAAAAATGAGGGAAAAATAGGGGTGGGAGTAGCTAAGTTGGCTACTCCCTGGGGGCAGCCTCATTTACCTCATATATATATATATATATATATATATATTATGGGTCATATGTGGCTGCCCCCACCTTATTTTGTCCATTTTTTTATTTTTTCGAAAAATAATACCATGTATATTCATCCCTATATCCCTCCTATATACCATTCCAATTTCGTCAGAAGCAGAGACTCCTACGGCCTCCATCCAGACAGTCATTTTTAACGGTAACAGAATTTTTTAAATCGACATCATCTCGATGGAGGCCGTAAGAGTCTCTGTTTCTGACGAAATTCGAATGGCATATAGGAGGGATATAAGGGTGAATATACATGATTTTATTTTTCAAAAAAATAAAAAAAATGCCGAAAAATGGGGCGGGGCAGCCCCATTTTTTCCTATATATATAATTTGGACTAAATGCTCTATAACATGATAATAATTTATTTATATTTAAAATCCAATACATGCAAAAAGTTGTGTTAGTGTAGTTGGTTTGAAGTGTGAAATAGGTAACCAAGGGTCATGGGTTCAACTTCCACTAAATAATTTAAAATTAAATGCGGTTCAACTTCGGTTGAACCTAGTTAAACTGAATCAAAAAATAGGTTGAATCGGACGGGTTATTTAAAATTTTAATAATTGAACCGAACTGAATTAAATCGGTTAACCGGATCGGTCCATGCCCAGTTCACCGATCGGACCGGTCGAACTGGTCGGTCCGGTCCGGTTTCAAAAACACTGATGAAATTTATAAGATTGGATATTGAAAATAAATTATAAAAATATAAACCTGCGGTACAATTTGAATACATGAATTTATAACATGTAGGAGCGTGTATAGAAATGATCCAGATCGATATCCAATCCGTTCCATATTATTTAATCCTAAATATATAAATATCCAATAAGACGATCCAGATAGAGTATCCGATATAGGATGATCCATTAGGAGATTATTTGATAGGGATTTTTACTCAGCAGACCCTAAAATCATTCGAAATTACCTCTACGATCTTTGAAACATCATAATTCCTCCTACGACCCCGTAATCTTGCTCCGTCTTACCCTACAGACCCTCCCATCAATTTTAACTACATTTGAGTCAGTTACTTGGGTTAGTCGTGAGTTAATCTAACCAATTAACCATCGAACGGTTACGATTAGCCAAAATAATAAAAAAAAGAAAATGTGCAAGTTAGACGTGAGGGTGCAGAAGCTTGGGCGGCAGGGAAGCAGCAGCGGGAGGGGGAGGGCCTCCATCGTCGGCGCAAGGTGCGACGCTTCCGCAGCCGGGGGGAGGGGGAAGCAGCAGCGGCCGGGGAGGGGGGGAGTGGCGGCGGTCGGGGAGGGGGTCCTCCATCGCGCGGAAGGGCACGGGGCTCCATCGCGCGGGGCGCGGGGGTTGGGGAGCTCCATCGCGGGTGTCCTCCATCGCGCGGGGCTTCATCGCGCGGAGGGGAAGCTCCAGCGGCCGGCGCGGGGGTAGGGGTTGGGGGGAACATCGGCGGTCGGAGGGGGTGAGGGTTGGGGGGGTTCCTCCATCGCGCGGAGTGCGGGGGTGGGGGGCTCCATTGCGCGGGGCGCGGGGGTTGGGGCTCTCCATCGCGGCGGTCCTCCAACGCGTGGGGCTCCATCGCGCGGAGGGGAAGCTTCAGCGGTTGGCGCGGGGGTTGAGGCTCTCCATCGCAGGGGTCCTCCATCGCGCGGGGCTCCATCGCGTGGAGGGGAAGCTTCAGCGGCTGGCGCGGGGGGTGGGGGTTGGGGGAACAGCGGCGGTCGGAGGGGGTGGGGGTTGGGGGGAACAGCGGTGCCGGGGGGGGGGGGGGGGGGCGAACAGCGGCAGTCGGAGGGGGTGGGGGAAAGCAGCAGCAGCGGTCGGAGGGGGGTGGGGGTGGGTGGGGGGCCTCCATCGGCCGGATCACCGGGGCCGCGAGGAGGGGGAGCCGAGCAACGACGGCAGCGGGCAGCAGGGCCTCCATCGTCCAAAGGATGTGGGATGAAGTAGTGGCACTCAATGTAAATTTAATAAACAAGATGGGTATAGTGTAAAGGAACATAACGGAATCTGGTCAACTTTAACGGGAAAATTAACAGGACTTAACCGCAGGGTCTGTAGGGTAAAGGTTAGCAAGATTACGGGGTCGTGGGAGGAATTATGATGTTTCAAAGGTCGTAGAGCTAATATCTAAAGATTTTAGGGTCTGCTGGGTAAAAATCCCTATTTGATATAGGTTCATCTATCCGATACTATTCCATACAGATAAACGGGCAATATCCGGATACTATCCGATACTGATTAACGGTATCCGGATTTCTCAGCAATATAAATACACCAACCCCCCACCTCCAACTGATCAATTCCCGTCTCCCATTTTCCAAACACCACCTCCCTCCCATTTCCCGCGCTCCTTCCCCTCTCCTCCTCCGCTCTCCGCTGGCGAAGAACAGGATGGTCGACTACAAGTAAGATCCCATCTCTCTGTTCTCTCACTCAACAAACCCTAACGATCCCGAATGTACTGCTCCCAGATCGGAGGATCAGCTCCAGATGATCGAGCGGGAGGACCTCGAGGACGAGGAGGACTGCTTCGAATCGATCGACAAGCGTTAGTATTCCGATCCACTCGATTCTCTTCTATGTTTTTACATTCGAGTGATCTGTTGCGCTTCCGTGACAAAAACGTGAAGATCTCTATTGTGGGGTTGATGATATGTAAATCCAAGTGAATTTGACATGATCGGGCTTGATTGCTCGTTTCTAGGGCGGATTTGCAAGGTGTATGTTGAGGAGTCGTCCTCTGGAGATGATCGTTTGATATGTTAAGGATCGGACCTGATTGAGCTCTGATCAATGGCTTTTGCTTATTACACTGTTCTAGAAGCGGTTTGTTTAGATGTCAGGGTGATCCTTCCAATATTTCGGTTTCTATCCGTTGTAGGTGGTTTTGAGTGGATTTCAGCAACTATTACTCAGTTAAACCTTAATTTCGCTTTGCATGCTTTATGTAGAATGAAACTAGGAGGTATCTGTTGAAATCCCACAGAGGATTGTCGGTAAATGGAGTCTGCTGTTGATGATTGTTTGATACCTTAAGGATTGCCGTTGTTTGAGCTTTTGATCACGAGTTTTTTTCTGTATTTCACTGTTTTGAAGTGATGTGTTTAGATGTCACAGCAATTCTCGTCGTATGTTGGAGTTTCATTTAGATAGGTTTATAGTTTCCCATTGAACAGATTTGGAGTGGATGGAAACGGCAGATCTTATTAAATCTAAGTTATAACTTCTCAGTTCTGGGGAGAAACTGGGTGGTGGTTGTTGTTGTTGTTGTTGAGATTTTACGAGACCTTGATGGGATATCGAGTATGTTGACAGTAATTCTTTCTATATATGAAGGTTGCTATCATATTGTAGACTCTGAGACCTTGTTTGGATGGCATTCCCTGAGATTATGCACGGACTTGTCCATATAACATGTCTACTAATGCTTCTTTGATTTATAATGGATTTTAGTTGTTAAGCTTATGGTCACTATTTTATGCTCGTATTTCTCTGTCCTGGAAGCAATATGCCAAGGTATTACAAGGATTCGTCATTCCTTTTAAATGATGAGATTCTAAGTCATCACAGATTCAGAGAGAAAGTACTTGTTTAAATGCAACACAATTTTTGTAAAACATTGAATCCTATAGATATTTCCATGGTATGTTGTTGATTAGCTTCTAAGCACTTCATCATTACTTCCAGTTCATATTTTTTCATTTTAGAAGTATTTTGTTAAGGTACCACAGTAATGCACCATGCGTGATTAGTTCCTTGTTTCCTGTTCACCTTTGGATCAAATTGGTTATTGGGCAGTATCTTTTAAGAGGTGTACCTGAAGATATTCATGTAATAGGCTCTCCGTTGGTAGAAATATTGCATGGAAATGAAGATATTCATGTAATAGGCTCTCCGTTGGTAGAAATATTGCATGGAAATGTTAATATAGGTCAATCCACTGTAACTTATGTCATGTTTTTGTCCATATTTTCTTGTAGTTGCTGCGAATTGTGATTAGACTCTCGCAGTAGTTTCTGCTTGTTTTTCACTTTGTATACGTGATATATTAATGTATCAGATATTTTGAGATTCTAAACTGATAGCTGCAATGATATTCTAGTAGGATGCAATATTTTTCATGCCCGTATATGACAGTCTTGGATTGACATTATACCTGGACTACATTGATTCACTATTCGTATTTCTCAGATATGCTTCGAAGTATAATTGGTAGTGATCTTTATCTGAGTTTTGCATATATTCCACTGCTCTAGAAGAAATTATATGAGATAATGCGGCAAGTTTGTCCTATATGTTATTCGTTCATCTGTATCATCCAATATGTAAAGGATTGTATTTCTATAGCTTTGTTTTTGGCTCACCACTAGTTTCTGCTCCACATCCAACAGTAAAGTAACAGATTGTTGAGATTATAAGTTGATTAAGTGCCAATTATCTCATTACTCTTTCTGTTAATGAAAAGAGTTACTGGAACACCACATGCCTACCACAAATCACTTTAATTAGTGTTTAATTTCTCGTTGTCAATAATTTCTGTCAAGTTAGAAGAGTTATTTTTCATAATCCACAGTATTCGTCAACGCCAATATTTCCCCAATGAACTGTTTATCATCGTTTTTTGTTTACTCTTGCACTCCTTCATGAGTACCAAACGTTTGAATCAAAACAGTGATTTATTGATGTTGGAAGCTTTGAGATTGTTGGGGAAAATGTTCCACATGCTGTTAACCTTGGTGAATGGGAGTATTTAGTTCTCTCCTTTGTTATCTGCAGTGATCTCGCAGGGGATCAATGCTGGAGATGTGAAGAAGCTCCAGGATGCAGGCATTTACACATGCAATGGCCTTATGATGCACACAAAGAAGGTTCTTCTGAGATCTTTGTTTCTATTTATGTTATCCTATACTTCTCAGAAATAGCTGATGGCCCCCATATCCTCAACCAGAGCCTGACTGGAATTAAAGGTTTATCGGAAGCAAAAGTTGACAAGATTTGTGAGGCAGCGGAGAAAATAGTGGTTTGTGCCCCAATTCTGCTCTGTCTTATATTATGTTCTATAATTGCTTGTATATCAACTGTTCCAATGACTCCTGCCTTTTCATGGGACTTCCACTTTTTTCATAGAATTTCGGTTACATCACTGGAAGCGATTTACTACTAAAGGTAAATGATTAATACCATTCACAGAAGGTGGTTCAAATTGTTATTTTTTCCAAAGCAAATTTTACTTCTTATGTTAAGCAAAGTTCATGTGTTTTTGAACTGTAGAGGAAGTCTGTGGTCCGAATCACTACGGGAAGCCACGCCCTTGATGAACTCCTTGGAGGTACAACTCCATCCCCTGGATTCCTTCTCTTGGATCTGAAATATAATAGAATTATTTGATAGAAGCATGATGATTTGCCTCTGCAATGCACTTAATGGATCACATGGTGCCAATTCATGATAATCAACCTGTATATTAATCATATAACTTTATATATGGCTTATAGGTCATTCACGTATGTCTTTAGGAAGCAGTACACAAGAAAATTGTATATTCACTAAAGAATATATTAAGTTGCCACTTGATGCTTGAGTAAAATGTTTTTTTTTTGCAAATGGTGTGTTCATAAATAGTGGAAAGTTAAGATTAGAAACACATCAGGAAGTGCCGGATTCCTGTAGCCTTTTCTTTTGGTCATTAATGGAGTTCGGATGAACACTTCCCATGGGTAAACACACTTTTCTAATTAAAAAAATAAATCTGGGAGTATCGCTGGATGCGGACACCTGACCTATATGCTACAACCTACCTGTGTGTAGTCTGGATGCTGCAATGCATTACTTTGTGTGAGCTCTTGGGTGAATTACAGGGAGTCCAAATTCAAACCATACTAACCGTGAGGGCTTACATGCAGGTGGCATCGAAACACTAGCGATTACAGAAGCTTTTGGGGAGTTTCGGTAGGAATGAGGCCTCATGCTCAAGAATTTCGAATCTTTATCAGAAGTGTCATCATCTTTAATTTGATTTTGCTGTTTATTTCTCAGATCGGGGAAGACCCAGCTGGCACATACGCTCTGCGTCTCTACCCAGGTCTTAAATTTGAGATTTTCGTAGTTTTTGAACAATTTTACTTTGCAATGCCGACACCCAAGTTAAATATGTCATCATAATTGCTATATATTTTCCTCTATCTAAGAGGTATAATTTGATTTGGCATCCTGGATTGTGCAGCTACCCATTAACATGCACGGTGGGAATGGCAAAGTTGCCTACATTGACACTGAGGGGACATTGTATCCTTCCAGGACTTGAAATCCTCTGTTTTAATTTGCTGGAAAACAACCACTTTTTATCCTTTGAAAATTATTGGCACATAGACACTTACCTTATAAGTTATAATCTTGCTTTTATTTCTATAAAACAGTAAATATTCAAAAGGAAACAAAATAAATAGAAATGTATGTGGTGTTTTAAGCATTTTTCCAAATACTTGAGTCATTTATAAAACCCATTAAAAATATTGAGCAAGTTTGGTTGTCAGCAAACACCAGTACAAAAATGCTTTTTTCCTCATAGATTATTAAAAATATTTTGACACGAAACTTTTGAAATATGTAGCATTGTATTATATAAACTAAAACCTGTTTCAATCGGACAACGGGCAAGGTCTAATTGTTCCAATGCGACGGAAATTTGATGTTCAGATGACCAGTGTTGTTCAGTGTGGAAATAAAATTTCAAATGTGGCTATGACAAAAAATTAAACAAGAAAATGACATGTAGGGACATGTACTAGTAGTTTTGATTCGAAGAATGCATCTACGAGAAAGGGTATAGAGGGCATCTCTTCTCCCGTGGAGGAGTGCGGCCATCCCATCTGTCTCAGACTCTCAAACCACTTAAATCAAAGTTGCAATATTGTGATTGCTGTGCTTTATCTCTCTTCTAAGAATTCCTCATGAAGCATTAGTTTAAAATAAGCTGGAGTGTTGTGGCCATAAAGAAGATGAAAAAATTAGCAGTCAATTTCCCTTTACTTTGTAAAACTGCAGCCGTCCAGATCGTATAGTGCCAATAGCTGAAAGGTTCGGGATGGATGCGGGTGCTGTACTTGACAATGTAACTCTTCCATGATAGAACATTGGCAAATCTGTCATTAATACTCAAAGACTAGTATGTGTGTATTGACAGATTTTTTGTTATGTTGTTTCTCTAGATCATATATGCCAGAGCCTACACATATGAGCACCAGTACAACCTCCTCGTCGGCCTTGCTGCCAAGATGTCTGAAGAGCCTTTTCGCCTTCTCGTAATCCCTCGCTCCCTCCCTCCCTCCCGTGTTATTTTGACTTGATAAATTCTGAAGATAGAAGTCTGCCGTCAACTATCACAGATCTTGGATTCTGTGATTGCTCTATTTCGCGTGGATTTCACTGGCAGAGGAGAGCTCGCAGAACGTCAAGTACATCCACCCTGTTTTCATATAACACACACTTCATACCATATCTGTTCACTCAATCCTGTCTGTCTGTTACCAGCAAAAGCTTGCTCAGATGCTCTCCCGTCTTATTAAGATAGCTGAGGAGTTCAATGTAGCCGTCTACATGACCAACCAAGGTGCAGCAGTTTGATATCCATTTTATCATATTTCCATCCAAGGTGATTGAAATTATGATATGATTTTGTATTGAATGATAAAATTCCAGTGATTGCGGATCCGGGAGGAGGGATGTTCATATCGGATCCGAAGAAGCCGGCGGGCGGCCATGTGCTTGCTCATGCCTCCACAATCAGGTTGATGCTCAGGAAAGGGAAAGGAGAGCAGCGCGTCTGTAAAATCTTTGATGCCCCCAGTCTCCCCGAGGCTGAAGCCATATCCTTTTTCATGCTTATTTTTCTAACTAGTCGAAGAGAATCCAATGATCAAATTTGATTCATCTGAATTAGATAAGAAAACAAAAACCAGATTTCATGAATGGAATCTAGGAGATGTAAATCGTGGAAAATGTATGCTATCTATAAGACTTCTGGAACTAATGAGGTCTCTCTGCTTAAAATTAATCCAAACTATATTGTGCTCTTTAACTGTGACCACGTCTTCCAGATAACTCCAGGAGGTATTGCAGATGCGAAGGACTGAAAAACAACATGACATGTTCGTTCAGCAATAACACAGCTTTACTTACCTGCTAATCACACTGGAAATAAATATGGTTTATGTATATAATGAAATGTGCAACTGTCAGCTTAGAAATACATCTAATATGGTTATACAGTATCACCTGGTTCAATTTTGTGTTTCTTGTCTTCTCTTAGAAAAGAACTGATTTCTGCTCACATTGAGAAATATATAAAAGGATCTCCATTTCACTTGATAAGTAATCATTTGTTTTCTGAGGTGCCTCAACGTGTCTATCAGTAATAGTACATTCATCCATCATTGAATATGCATCTGCCTTGGAATTCAGATTATTTGTTATCTGGACCTTTTAATGGACCAGGATTATTATCTGCATCTGGTATGTGTATTTATATATTTTGCAACCTACTCATCGATTTGATTTCGTGATCAGTTTCTGTAAAAGAGCAGTTACCCTTTTGCTGTTATTATATATAAAAAGGGTCAGTACTCAGTAGCCTCTCCATTCTTCAAAGACCATTATCATTGAGGATCTATTGCTTGAGAATTCAGGAAACTACCGATCAACCTATGTTTTCATGCGATCAACCACGACTTTCCACAAGCCTTGTTGTCTTCATCAAATGGTATCACGAGAACCAGTGCTCCTTCTTGACATCCTTTTCTTGCCATCACAAATAATGATGGATGCAGCTACTTCAACTAAATGGTATAAACAGATCCAACTTACCTTAGTTTGATTTGGTTTTTTGCTCAGGTTTTTACAGTGATAGGTTGATTGGTTTGTTTTGGATCTCAAACGATTATGTATATTCACCTTCAGTCCAATTGGTCCCTTTTTCTATTATTGAGTTCATTAGTTTTACTATGTTTCTCTAAGAGTCCGATTAGAATTATTTGTATGGTCATACAAAAATCCCTTTTCTAAAACTTTACTTGATAAACTATCTGTTGTTTTACTTTTAGTAAAATAAAGGATAAATTATAAAGGGACTCAATTGTGCATAGTTTCTCAATTATGAGTCTCATTTTTCAAATGTAACAAAAGATCGGTCTGGTTCTATTTTTCTGACACTGATACCAGCCTTTGTAAGCTTTCTTGACTCTTCTTGTAGTGGTGTGATGACATCCATCGGTCTTGTTAAGTCATCATGCTTATATGGGTAACCAGATCTTTAGATGGGGGACTGTTTATCCATCATTTTCTATATATTGTACTCATCCTCACTCATTAGATTTTTATCTTAATGAAGAGAGCTCGAATCTCTAATGAGGGAGATTAGGGATTGAGAGTTCTTGTGATTTTTCCCTCTCTGCAAGGTTTTCCACGTAAATCCTTGTCTCCATCTTTGTGTATGCTTTGCAAGTGTGATTCTAACATCCATTGATGTTGGTCATGGCCTCTTGTTCAATTAGCAAGATGGTTGAATTCATTTGTAATGTGCTTTTATCAAACGGATTTGAGCAAGAATCCATGTAGCCGGTCCTACTTATAGTGGGAGAAGGTTTTACCATTTTTTCTTATCAAACGGATGTATTGGATCATTATACAAAAAAATGTCAGGTTGTTGGAATCTAGAAGTCGATGTTCTACTATATGAGATTTCAATACGCCTTGAATCCTATTTGATCAAGGATCCATCCCGATCCTAAGTGGTTTGAGGATCCATCTATTTTGTAATTGATAAGAGCATCCATCTGCATAACTGATTGATCTGTGATGAGAGAATCTATCCATATCCTAATTGACTAGGAATCCCTATAATTGTACTTACATTACAGGATTCACTTGTATGAAGATACTATATACAAACCATAGTGTTAGTGTTCTAATCATCCTTTATAGTTCATACTACAAGTGGTCTACATTATTGAGAGAGATACACCACTATCGTCCAAGATGTAGCCTAGTCACATGTGACCCTTGTGTATATTACCTTGTGTTTGTTTTCGTGCTTGCTTATCTATGTGCTTAATATGCGCCCACCTCTACTGCATGCCTAATTACATAAGACCATATCAGAGGATCTCAACCCGTCCATTTCATTCATAAGGGGGGGTATTTTTGTAAATTCAAAATGTAGTAGGTAGGCATCTGTGGTCCCTGTGAGAAGAAAAAATAATACCATAGCAAGAGCATCATTAGGCGAAGACATCAAATTTCTTTTAATAAAATAATATCAAATGCTTTGACCTCGTGAACAACACCTCCATCGAGTGAGGACCTCACATCTTGTTCGCATCTGCTGCGGAGGTCTATTCCTGTGAAGAAAGAAGCAAAGCTCAATCGTTGGAAGGTATCGATTCTTCTCTCTAGTGGCTTTTTAGGTGTGATCGTCCTTAGAAGTATGAACAGTGTTTGCTTCCATCAGAAGGGGAAAGCTGTTGGATAATTTTTCATTCCAGCCTCAACTTGGGCTCCCTTGAGGCTGCAACAATTTGCCCATACTGCAGGGGCATCCATGCTATTTTTACAAACTATTGGGCAGCCCCATTCGATCCCAATCTCCAGCCGATTCCAGGGATTTTGATACCCATTCCAGAGAAGAACGACAATCCTCCCCTTCCTCTTTCGAGCGACCAGCCACAAGGGTTTCTACGGGAAACCCATCCTCCTTCACGCACGCGAGGGAGAGACCGAGTGGGAGAGGGAGCAGCAGCCAGGAGCTCATACGAGCAGCAGCTCGGAGCTCGACCTAGCCATGGTTTGGACTGGAAGTGCAGCTGCAAGCCAAGCTCGAGAGGAGCGGCAGTTGGAGGTCGTTGCGAGCGACCTCAAGAAGCCGACGCATCGTGTTTGGGTCTCCATCCGGGAGCCCACAAGGGAAGATACTCCATCTTCTTGGTTTTGTGCACATTATTGGTATTTTAGATACCTAGGGTAGTTAGCTACTTGGTGAAGAACGACCTATTGTGTGTGTGGCTTGTACCTCGATTTTGTGGGCAACAAAACCGGGAAGAACAACGGTTCATCTTGACCGTAGTGATTGGTTGCCGATCTTGTCCCGTGGTTTTTCCCTTGCTCACATCGAGTAAGGGTTTCCACGTAAAAATTCTTGTCTCTCGTGGTTGCTTGTATGCTTGATTGTGATTGTTGCCATTGAGTTCCCGTGTGGGGAACATATATTGTATTGGTGTGCCATCTTTGCCACAGGACAGTTTTAGGGGATACTCCTGGGTTGTGCCATATCCCCAACAAGTGCTATCAGAGCACGGGTTGTGCAAAAATGGGCAAAGATGATGAAGGCGATATGATTAAGCTCACAAGTAGCAACTGGCAGATTTGGAAGGCAAAAATGGAAGGCATCCTGTATTGCAAAGACCTCCACTATCCCGTGGAGGGTGAGAGCGCCAAGCCGGAGAATATGTCCGCAAGTGAGTGGACAAAGTTGAACCGAAAGGCCATTGAGACCATTCAGAAGTGGCTTAACATGTCTGTGTTCCATAATGTGGCCGAGGAGACAAATGCTAAGGAGTTGTAGGACAAGTTGTCCGAGCTCTATGATCAGAAGACCGCAACCAACAAGGCTTTCTTGATTAGAAAGCTTGTCAACTTGAAATACAATGACGGGACCAAAGTGGCAGAGCACTTGAATGACTTCCAAAGCATTATCAACCAGTTGACCTCCATGGGATTGGTACTTGATGACGAGTTGCAGGCACTTCTCTTGTTGGGTTCACTGCTAGACAGTTGGGAGACTCTAGTAGTCACCGTGAGCAACTCTGCGAAGGACAGCAAGTTGACCATGGTTATGGTCAAGGGCAGTCTCCTCAATGAGGAGATTAGACATCACTCTTCGGGAGAGGCATCCTCCTCTTCACATGTGTATGCAGTTGAGAGGAGAGGAAGATCCAGTAGCAAAGGGTAGTCACAAGAGAGGCAGAAATCCAGAGACAAGTCCAAGGCCAGAGGAAAGTGTCACCATTGCCAGAAGCCCGATCACTGGAAGAGAGATTACATAGTTTGGAAGAGAGAGCAAACTAAAGCCAAGAAAGATCAGAAAAAGGAAGATGAGAATGTAGCTGCAGTTGTGGCAGATGACAATGCAGAAGAGGTGATTCTCACCATCCAAGATTAGTGCTTGCACGTAGGGAGCGATTTGGAGTGGGTTGTTGACACGGCCGCCTCCTATCATGTGACTCCATATAGGGAGTTCTTCACCACCTACACCAGTGGTTACTATGGGTGAGTCTTGATGGGTAACGAAAGTTACTCTAAGATCATTGGCATGGGCACCATCTCGATTCAAACGGATGTTGGGTGCTCAATGACTCTTCAGAATGTGAGGCATGTTCCTGATGTGCGTCTTAGCCTTATATCTGGTTCACAGCTAGATAGTGAAGGCAACCATCTGTAGTTCGGCGACAACAAGTGCAAGATAAGCAAGGGTTCTCTCATCATGACGAGAGGCAGGTTGTGTCACACGCTTTATATGACTAGAGTAAAGGTCATGGATGGCAGTTTGCATGCCAGTGAGGCAAACACATCAGATTTGTGGCATCGTCGACTCGGCCACATGAGCCAAAGGGGCTTGCAGCTTCTTAGCAAGAGAGAGTTGATCCCCTACCACAATGACATCACTTTGTCTTCTTGTAATGCATGTGAGGTTGGGAAGAGCAGGAGTGCACCATATAGAGCCAGATCCAAGGTGAAGGGAGACCTTCTACAGTTGGTTCATTCTGATGTTAGTGGTCCTATGGACACGACCTCTTTAGGAGGCAACAAATATTTTGTCACCTTCATTGATGATGTATCTAGGAAGGTGTGGGTGTATATGCTGAGATGGAAGGATCAAGTGTTTGATTGCTTCAAGAAGTTTTATGCCATGGTTGAGTGCGGGACAGGAAAGTTATTGAAGTGTCTACACACGAACAATGGGGAGAGTACACCTCCCATAACCTTCAGGACTATTGTGCGGAGCACGGCATCAGGCATGAGAGGACAGAGCCAGGTACACCCCAGCACAATGGTATAGCTGAAAGGATGAACATGACCATTGTTGGGAGAGATCATTGCATGCTGAAGACAGTAAAGTTGCCCAAGACCTTTTGGGCTGAGGCGGTTCGTACCGCTTGTTACTTGATCAACCGATCTCCATCAGTTCCTTTGGGCTTCAAGATTGCAGAGCGTGTTTGGACAAGGAAGGACCCCTCATATGCTCATTTGAGGGTGTTTGGATGCAAGGCATATGCACTGGTACTCAAGGAGCAGCGGAAGAAGTTAGATGACAAGGCAGTACCTTGTATTTTTCTTGGCTATGGAGATTAGGAGTTTGGATACCGTCTTTGGGATCCAAGGAAGAAGACAGTCACCAGGCACAGGGATGTGATCTTTTATGAGAACCAGACATTGGCTGAGGACAACATTGAGAGTGGTGATGCAGATGAGTTTTCCCTTGATGATGACAGTGATGAGGACACGGATCCCTCTCTAGTACAGGGCGGTGGAGAGGATGGACAGCTAGAGCAGCGTGAGCCAGATGCAGATCCCGTTGATGCAGGTCCATGGACCTAGGGCAGGGGGAGCAGCCTCATCCACATGCAGATGCAGCAGAGCCTCAAGTCAGGAGATCTGAGAGGACACGCCATCCGTCATCCCGTTACCCCACTTCCAGGTATGTGATGCTCACATACGCAGATGAGCCATACACCTTTGAGGAGGCACAGGAGCACAAGGATAGGGGTCATTGGCGCAATGCAATGAATGAAGAGATGCTATCTCTCAGAAAGAATCACACTTTTGACCTTGTTGAGCTTCCTAAAGGGAAGAGAGCCTTGAAGAACAAGTGGGTTTATAAGTTAAAGTCTAATGACAGCGGCAAGAAGGTGAAGTACAAGGCCAGATTGGTGGTGAAAGGATTCAGCCAGAAGGAAGGAGTGGACTATAATGAGATCTTCTCCTCAGTGGTGAAGATGAATTCAGTAAGAATGGTGCTAGGACTTGTTGCTAGCATAGACCTTGAGCTGGAGCAGATGGATGTGAAGATGGTATTTCTTCACGGTTATTTAAAGGAAGAGATCTACATGGAACAACCATGGGGTTTTCAAGAGAAAGGGAAAGAACACATGGTTTGCAGGTTGAGAAAAAGTCTTTATGGCTTGAATCATGCCCCGAGACAATGGTACTTGAAGTTTGATGCTTTCATGGGAAAGCAAGGCTTCAAGAGGACTACAACTGTACCATGTGTATATGTTCGTCATTTTCCAATGACAGGTTCATCATTCTTTTGATATATGTGGATGACATGTTGATTGTAGATAATGATTCCGATCTCATTGCGAAGCTCAAGAGAGAACTCTCCAAGGAGTTTGAGATGAAAGATTTGGGCAAGGCAAGCCACATCCTAGGGATGCAGATTACAAGGGACATGAAGAAGTGTATGTTGTGGTTGTCACGGGAGAGCTATGTTGAACGCGTGTTGGAGCGGTTCAACATGAAGAATGCCAAGCCTGTCAGTACACCCTTAGCCTCTCATTTCAAGCTGACCAAAGAGTCATGTCCTACTTCTAAGGAGAAAGCAGAGATGGCCAAGATCCCATACCAGCCAGCAGTTAGGAGCCTCATGTATGCAATGGTTTGCACTAGACCCGACATAGCCCATGCAGTGGGCGTGGTGAGCAGATTCATGTCCAATCCGGGGAAGGACCATTGGGAGCATGAAATGGATCTTGAGATACTTGAGAGGTACCTCAAGTATGTGTCTTTTTTTTGGGAGGTTAGATCCCAAACTTTGTGGCTACACTGATGCAGATATGGCAGGTGACATGGACCAGAGAAAGTCCACCCCAGGCTACATTTTCACATTTGCAGGGGGAGCCATATCATGGCAATCCAAGCTACAGAAATGTGTTGCTCTCTCGACTACCAAGGCAGAATACATTGCAACAGTAAAGGCTGAGAAAGAAGTGTTGTGGCTACAATGCTTTCTTGGTGAGTTTGGATTGAATGACAGTGAGTCGGTTGTGTTTTGTGATAGCCAGAGCGCTATAGACTTGAGCAAGAGTACCCTGCACCATGCTCGTACAAAACACATTGATGTGAGATATCATTGGTTGAGGGATGCAGTTGAACAGAAGCAGCTCATATTGAAGAAGATTCATACCGATGAGAACCCCTCGGATATGTTGACTAAGGCAATCATTCGTGACATGCTTCAGCTTTGTAGAGAGCTGAGTGGTGTCACTTCTTGTTGATCTCCATCTTTGGACAACACCTCCCCGTTGGGGCTGGAGGGGGAGGTTGTTGGGTAATTTTTCATTCCAACCCCAACTTGGACTCCCTTGAGGCTGCAACAATTTGCCCATACTGCAGGGACATCCATGCTATTTTTACAAACTATTGGGCAGCCCCATTCGATCCCAATCTCCAGCCGATTCCAAGGATTTTGAGACCCATTCCAAAGACGAACGACAGCCGTCCCCTTCCTCTTTCGAGCGACCAGCCACACGGCGTTTCTACGGGAAACCCATCCTCCTTCATGCACGCGAGGGAGAGACCGAGTGGGAGAGGGAGCAGCAGCCAGGAGCTCAGACGAGCAGCAGCCAGGAGCTCAGACGAGCAGCAGCTCGGAGCTCAACCTAGCCATGGTTTGGACTGGAAGTGCAGCGGCAAGCCAAGCTCGAGAGGAGCGGCAGTTGGAGGTCGTTGTGGGCGACCTCAAGAAGCCGAAGCATCGTGTTTGGGTCTCCATCCGGGATCCCACAAGGGAAGATACTCCATCTTCTTGGTTTTGTGCATATTATTGGTGTTTTCGATACCTGGGGTAGTTAGCTACTTGGTGAAGAACTACCTATTGTGTGTGTGGCTTGTACCTCGGTTTTATAGGCAACAAAACCGGGAAGAACATCGGTTCACCTTGACCGTAGTGATTGGTTGCTGGTCTTGCCCCGTGGTTTTTCCCTTCCTCACATCGAGTAAGGGTTTCCACGTAAAAATTCTTGTCTCTTGTGGTTGCTTGTGTGCTTGATTGTGATTGTTGCCATTGAGTTCCCGTATGGGGAACATATATTGTATTGTTGTGCCATCTTTGTCGCAGGACAGTTTTAGAGGATACAATATATATACCCAGGAGTATCCCCTAAAACTGTCTCGCGGCAAAGATGGCACAACAATACAATATATGTTACCCACACGAGAACTCAATGGCAGCAGTCACAATCAAGCACACAAGCAACTGCAAGAGACAAGAATTTTTACATGGAAACCCTTACTCGATGTGAGCAAGGGAAAAACCACGGGGCAAGACCGACAACCAATCACTACGGTCAAGATGAACCGATGTTCTTCCCGATTTTGTTGCCCACAAAACCAAGGTACAAGCCACACACACAAAAGGTAGTTCTTCACCAAGTAGCTAACTACCCTAGGTATCTAAAATACCAATAATGTGCACAAAACCAAGAAGATGGGGTATCTTCCCTTGTGGGATCTTGGATGGAGACCCAAACACGATGCTTCGGCTTCTTGAGGTCGCCCGCAACGACCTCCAACTGCCGCTCCTCTCGAGCTTGACTTGCCACTGCATTTCCAGTCCAAACCATGGCTAGGTCGAGCTCCGAGCTGCTGCTCGTCTGAGCTCCT
This sequence comes from Ottelia alismoides, assembly GCA_037367405.1. Lineage (NCBI taxonomy): Eukaryota > Viridiplantae > Streptophyta > Magnoliopsida > Alismatales > Hydrocharitaceae > Ottelia > Ottelia alismoides. Next base: position 277,947 of record JAZKJV010003290.1, on the reverse strand, counting down.
GGCTGCTGCTCCCTCTCACACTCAGTCTCTCCCTCGCGTGCGTAGAGGATGGGTTTCCCGTAGAAACCCTTATGGTTGGTCGCTCGAAAGAGGAAGGGGAGGGTTGTTGTTCTTCTCTGGAATGGGTCTCAAAATCCCTGGAATCGGCTGGAGATTGGGATCGAATGGGGTTGCCCAATAGTTTGTAAAAATAGCATGGATGCCCCTACAGTATGGGAAATTTGTTGCAGCCTTAATGGAGCCCAAATTGGGGCTTGAATGAAAAATTACCCAACAACCTCCCCCTCTAGCCCCAACGGGGAGGTGTTGTCCAAAGATGGAGATCAACAAGAAGTGACTCCGCTCAGCTCTCTACAGAGCTGAAACTTGTCACGAGTGACTGCCTTAGTCAATATGTTCTCATCGGTGTAAATCTTCTTCAACGTGAGCTGCTTCTGTTCAATTGCATCCCTCAACCAATGGTATCTCACATCAATGTGTTTTGTACGAGCATGGTGCATGGTACTCTTACTCAAGTCTGTAGCGCTCTGGCTATCACAAAACATAACTGGCTCACTGTCATCCAATCCAAACTCACAAAGAAAGAGTTGTAGCCACAACACTTCTTTCCCAGCCTCTGCTGCTGAAATGTATTCTGCCTCCGTAGTCGAGAGAGCAACACATTTCTGTAGCTTCGATTTCCATGATATGGCTCCCCCTGCAAATATGAAAATGTAGCTTGGGGTGGACTTTCTCTGGTCCATATCACATGTCATATCTGCATCAGTGTAGCCACAAAGTTTGGGATCTGACCTCGCAAAAAAAAGACACATACTTGAGGTACCTCTCTAGTATCTCAAGATCCATTTCACGGCCTCCCAATGGTCCTTCCTCGGATTGGACATGAATCTGCTCACCACGCCCACTACATGGGATATGTCAGGTCTAGTGCAAATAATTGCATACATGAGGCTCCCAACTGCTGACTGGTATGGGATCTTGGCCATCTCTGCTTTCTCCTCAGAAGTAGAAGGAAATGACTCTTTGGTCAGCTTGAAATGAGAGGCTAAGGGCGTACTGACAGGCTTGGCATTCTTCATGTTGAACCGCTCCAACATGCGTTCAACATAGCTCTCCCGTGACAACCACAACATACGCTTCTTCCTGTCCCTTGTAATATGCATCCCTAGGATGTGGCTTGCCTTGCCCAAATCTTTCATCTCAATCTCCTTGGAGAGTTCTCTCTTGAGCTTCGCAATGAAATTGGAATCATGACCTAAATCAACATGTCATCCACATATATCAAAAGAATGAAGAACCTGTCATTAGGAAGACGACGAACATATACACATGGATTAGCTGTAGTCCTCTTGAAGCCTTGCTTTCCCACGAAAGCATCAAACTTCAAGTACCACTGTCTCGGGGCTTGCTTCAAGCCATAAAGACTCTTTCTCAACCTGCAAACCATGTGTTCTTTCCCTTTCTCTTGAAAATCCTATGGTTGCTCCATGTAGATCTCTTCCTTTAAATCACCGTGAAGAAACGTCGTCTTCACATCCATCTGCTCCAACTCAAGGTTCATGCTAGCAACAAGTCCTACCACCATTCTCACTGAATTCATCTTCACCACTGGGGAGAAGATCTCATCATAGTTCACTCCTTCCTTCTGGCTGAATCCTTTCACCACCAATCTGACCTTGTATTTCACCTGCTTGCCGCTGTCATCAGACTTTAACTTGTAAACCCACTTGTTCTTCAAGGCTCTCTTCCCTTTAGGAAGCTCAACAAGGTCAAAAGTGTGATTCTTTCTGAGAGATATCATCTCTTCATTCATTGCATTGCGCCAATGACCCTTATCCTTGTGCTCCTGTGCCTCCTCAAAGGTGTATGGCTCATCTACGTCTGTGAGCATCACATACCTGGAAGTAGAGTAACGGGATGATGGCTGGCATGTCCTCTCAGATCTCCTGACCTGAGGCTCTGCTGCATCTGCATGTGGATGAGGCAGCTCCCCCTATCTTAGGTCCCCTGGACCTGCATCAGCGGAGTCTGCATCTGGCTCACGCTGCTCTAGCTGCCCATCCTCTCCACATGTACCCTGTACCGAAGAGGGATCTGTGTCCTCATCACTTTCATCATCAAGGGAAAACTCATCTGCATCACAATTCTCAGTGGTGTCCTCAGCCAATGTCTAGTTCTCATAAAAGATCACATCCCTGTGCCTGGCGACTGTCTTCTTCCTTGGATCCCAAAGACGGTATCCAAACTCTTGATCTTCATAGCCAAGAAAAATACAAGGCACCGCCTTGTCATCTAACTTCTTTCGCTGCTCCTTGGGTACCAATGCATATGCCTTGCATCCAAACACTCTCAAATGAGCATATGAGGGGTCCTTCCCTGTCCAAACACACTCTGGAATCTTGAAGCCCAAAGGAACTAATGGAGATCGGTTGATCAAGTAACAAGCAGTACGAACTGCCTTATCCCAAAGGTCTTGGGCAACTTCGTTGTCTTCAGCAAGCAACGAACTCTCTCAACAATGGTCATGTTCATGCTTTCAGCTATACCATTGTGCTGGGGTGTACCTGACTCTGTTCTCTCATGCCTGATGCAGTGCTCTGCACAATAGCCCTGAAAGCTATGGGAGGTGTACTCTCCCCTATTGTCCGTACGTAGACACTTCAACAATTTTCCTGTCTCGCGCTCAACAATGGCATGAAACTTCTTGAAGCAATCAAACACTTGATCCTTCGATCTCAGCATATACACCCACACCTTCCTAGATGCGTCATCAATGAAGGTGACAAAATACTTGTTGCCTCCCAAAGAGGTCGTGTCCATAGGACCACCAACATCAGAATGAACCAACTGTAGAAGGTCTCCCTTCACCTTGGATCTGGCTCTGTATGGTGTACTCCTGCTCTTCCCAACCTCACATGCATCACAAGAAGACAAAGTGATGTCATTGTGGTAGGGGATCAACTCTCTCTTGCTAAGAAGCTGCAAGCCCCTTTGACTCATGTGGCCAAGTCGACGGTGCCACAAATTTGATGTGTCTTCCTCACTGGCATGCAAACTGCCATCCATGACCTTTACTCTAGTCATGTAGAGCGTGTGACACAACCTGCCTCTCGCCATGATGAGAGAACCATTGCTTATCTTGCACTTGCTGTCGCCGAACTTCAGATGGTAGCCTTCACTATCTAGCTGTGAACCAGATATAAGGCTAAGATGCACACCAGGAACATGCCTCACATTCTGAAGAGTCATTGAGCACCCAACATCCGTCTAAATCGAGATGGTGCCCATGCCAATGATCTTAGAGTAACTTTCGTTACCCATCAAGACTCTCCCATAGTAACCACTGTGTAGGTGGTGAAGAACTCCCTGTATGGAGTCACATGATAGGAGGCGGCCGTGTCAACAACCCACTCCAAATCGCTCCCTGCGTGCAAGCACTGATCTTGGATGGTGAGAATCACCTCTTCTGCATTGTCCTCTGCCACAACTGCAGCTACATTCCCATCTTCCTTTTTCTGATCTTTCTTGGCTTCAGTTTGCTCTCTCTTCCAAACCCTGCAATCTCTCTTCTAGTGACCGGGCTTATGGCAATGGTTACATGTGCCTCTGCCCTTGGACTTGTCTCTGGATTTCTGCCTCTCCTGTGATTGCTTTTTGCTACTGGATCTTCCTCTCCTCTCAACTGCATACACATGTGAAGAGGAGGATGCCTCTCCTGAAGAGCGACGCCTAATCTCATCATTGAGGAGACTGCCCTTAACCATAGCCATGGTTAACTTGTTATCCTTCACAGAGTTGCTCACAGTGACTACTAGAGTCTCCCAACTGTCTGGCAGTGAACCCAACAAGAGAAGTGCCTGCAACTCGTCATCAAGTATCAACCCCATAGAGGTCAACTGGTTGGTAATGCTTTGGAAGTCATTCAAGTGCTCTGCCACTTTGGTCCGTCCTTGTATTTCAAGTTGACAAGCTTTCTAATCAAGAAAGCCTTGTTGGTTGTGGTCTTCTGATCATAGAACTCGGACAACTTGTCCCCCAACTCCTTAGCATTCATCTCCTTGGCAACATGATGGAACACAGACATGTCAAGCCACTTCCGAATGGTCCCAATGGCCTTTCGGTTCAACTTTGTCTACTCACTTGCGGACATGTTCTCCGGCTTGACGCTCTCACCCTCTACGGGATCGTGGAGGTCTTTGCAATACAGGATGTCTTTTATTTTTTCCTTCCAAATCTGTCAGTTGTTACTTGTGAGCTTAATCATAGTGTCTTCATCATCTTTGCCCTCTTTTGCACAACCTGTGCTCTGATACCACTTGTTGGGGATATGGCACAACCCAGGAGTATCCCTTAAAACTGTCATGCGGCAAAGATGGCATAACAATACAATATATGTTCCCCACACGGGAACTCAATGGCAACAATCACAATCAAGCACACAAGCAACCACAAGAGACAAGAATTTTTACGTAGAAACCCTTACTCGATGTGAGCAAGGGAAAAACTACGGGACAAGACCGGCAACCAATCACTACGATCAAGATGAACCAATGTTATTCCCGATTTTGTTGCCCACAAAATCGAGGTACAAGCCACACACACAATAGATAGTTCTTCACCAAGTAGCTAACTACCCTAGCTATCAAAAATACCAACAATGTGCACAAAACGAAGAAGATGGAGTATTTTCCCTTGTGAGCTCCCAGATGGAGACCCAAACATGATGCTTCGGATTCTTGAGGTCGCCCGCAATGACTTCCAACTGCCGCTCCTCTCGAGCTTGGCTTGCCGCTGCACTTCCAGTCCAAACCGTGGCTAGGTCGAGCGCCGAGCTGCTGCTCGTCTGAGCTCCTGACTGCTGCTCCCTGCTATTCTGTAGCTACCTGCTACAAAACCACATGCTATTACTTCACTTGCTATAACCACGTGTTGGAGCACCAATACACATGGGTTGGAGTCTATAGCAGGTGCCCTTTATGGGTATCATCTGTTACCAACAAATAGATATATGGTTAGCAGATTGCACGGCACAAATCTCAATGCGGTGTATGCACGGCGCCCATACTCAAATTCTCTGTAGCAATGATGATAAGTGTTGCTATGTGTGTTGAAGCAAGGGAAGACCTTGGCCTTTTATTTGCAACTTCAAAGTACGTTAGGGCCATTGGTATGTGATTGGTAATAGACAACAATACAAATTTCATGACTCAGTTTGTTCCCAGATATGTTACTGGTAATAATGATGCACCTCTCCACTTAGAATCAGCATGTTTTACTCTATACTATACAGGCAAGGCAATATGTGAAAAGAAGCACAGAAATCTACACCACAATCTATAGAACAACTTGAAGCCATTCCTCCCAACACTACATCAAAGACCCTAATCAAAGTTCTCTCCTCCTCCTCCTCCCTTCCTTTTCTCATCCTGGAAGATGGTATCGGACGGTCGGGCTCGGGGACCGAACATGTTACTTCATTCAACTACTTTTCATTCTTTTGTATAATTCTAGATTAGTGCTTCCGGTTATGTAAGTATTCGATATAAAATAATTTTAAAAAGTCCTTATGTTGGCGCTCTTCTTATTTTGCTGCATCTTTTGTACCAGGAATTACTTGAACAGGTAAAAGTCAAATTGTCGGTGTTTAGAGGTCTCTGAAAAATGGGACGTTCGAGGCAGAGCGATGATTCTATTGTTAACGTCTATGCGGCTTTCAAAAAACGAAGGTTGATGAATGCTCCCAAGCAGCATGATACATGCAGCATTTTCCCAGTTCCTTCACAGATAAGGGAGTATAAAGTGGAAGCTTATACTCCAAAATATGTTTCCATTGGCCCTTACCACCATCCATCAGTGTCTCCAGGTAGGAGTGCTCAAGCTAATCATTCCTGTTTGAAACTCCAAGCAACTAAAGTTCATGTCCACAGATACACATAAAACACACAATTAAAATTTTCAAATACAAGTACTTGTGCACCCACTCCAATATTAAATATTTCAAATATAAAAGTGCTTATGCATCCACTCCAATGTTGTGGTCGACCATCCAAAAGATCAGGGTTCAAACCCTCCACTGTCTGGGGTTGCGTTAGGTAGCCGGCAACCAGCGTAAAAAATAGTTGGATCTTTCAACATGGATTTGAGCAAGAATCCATGTAACCGGCCCTACTTAAAGTGAGAGAAGACTTATTATTATTATTATTATTATTATTATTATTATTATAATAAAAGTATTATGCCAACAGCTACGAAACCCATGCCAGAGAGGAAATTTGTTCACAATCAGAAAACAGAATCTGTTTTTGTGTATTAATTGGACAAGCTTTGCAATAAATCTACACTAATTTAAAAGCTGACATAATTAGATAGATTGATTTACTACATAGACGTGAAGTCCAATCCTGTTTATATACTCATTCACTATCCGCAGATAGAGAACGCACTCTAAATCCCATGCAACAACACAAGAGAAGATGTGTGCGCTTCCTAATTGCACGTTGTGTGTGTGTGATTAACTACTACGACATTCCAAGCGAAGCATGGGTATCGGAAATGGACAAGTTGGAGGACTTGTGCTTGACAAAGTTAAGAGGCTTGGAGAAACGAGCGAGAGATTGCTACTTTGCGCCAATACCAATAGGTAGTGCTGAATTTGTGGAGATGATGCTGATGGACGCGTGCTTTCTTCTTTATGTTCTCATGAAGAGCCATATCGAGAGGGATGTAGCATTGTCCTCCAGAGCAGATCTATTGGTGGAACTGGATTTTGAGAATAAAAAAGCACACAATTCTCGCAACGACTTCTACTTGAGCGGTCGATGGCACGAGCAAGTAGTGAAGCTGGGTTCAAGGTTGAAGGGACAAGACAGCGAGTTGTTTGGCATCCGTTTAGTGTGGAATTGGGTTACATATGATCTGTTGATGCTCGAGAATCAGATTCCAAGCTTCATCGTAGAGCAAGTATTCAACATACTGGAGCCACCATTAGGTGAACGTACATTACGTCTTTCGAAATGTGCATTCGACTTTCTCCATCTTCTTCACCCCCGCCCGGGCTCCCGCGCCTTTCCTGAGGTCACCACCAATCATGACATTCCGTTTGATTGCTTCCACCACTTGCTCCATTACTACCACCAAATCCTGCTTCCAAGGGAAGCTCATGTTGAGATAGAAATGTCTAAACAAGAACACCTCCATGGGCGTGATCTCACAGAGTGGATTCCTAGCGCCACCGAGCTGGAGGAGGTTGGGGTCAGATTTGAAGTGGGCAATTCTAAAAGTATCTTGGACATAAGTTTCAGCGAGGGGAAACTGACGATTCCTCCTCTACATATATACAACTACAGCATTGTCCTCTTCCGCAATCTCTTGGCGCTGGAGCAATGCTCGCCGGTTCAGCCATACATCACCTTCTACATATTGTTCATGTCGTGCCTCTTGAGGAGCGGGGAGGATGTGAGGCTGCTCCACCTGAAGGGCATCATCATGAACTTGACCAGCACAGAAGAGGAGGTCTCCGTTTGCTTCCGCAGGCTGTGCCACGGGCTGCACTATCCATACGAACATAACTACCTAAATGCCTTGTTTGTTGATGTGAGGAATTATCATCAGTCCAAGTGGCACAAATGGAGAGCAACCCTGTTCCACAACTACTTTGGGAATCCATGGCTTGTTGTCTCCCTGCTTGCTGCCTTCCTTCTTCTGATCCTCACGATCGAGCAGGCGGTTTTCGCAGCACTCAGCTATTTCAAGCCTCCAAAATAGAAATGTTTATCGTTTGCTGTTTTCAAAGGTTTTGTGAGCTAACTATTTTTTGCAGGTACTTGATTAGCTAATTCAAGTCATCATGATTCCCCTGCATTATAGCACATGCAATCTTATGTTATCTTCTTGGTTGCGTCTTGTAATCTTGTAACCAAGTAAACCATTGGCCTCCTTTTCTTTTTTTATCTCCTGCTCTGCTAGATGAATATGGTTCTTTCTGGACAGATGGAAAAAGTATCAAGTTTTTAAAAGAGTATTACATCTAAAAGATCTTTTTAACAAGGGATAATGTGATCATAAAAAGTTCAACTATCTCTTCAAACTATTAGGTTGTTTTAAAAAGTCAAACTATTCTCTTAGCTGTCCTGATCGACTTTTCTCAAAAGAAGACTTTCCGGTTTATAAGAGAGGGTGTTTGAGAGTGACATGTATATATATTTATTTATTGTAGTTTATAGGATTACAATTTACAACCCGTGGAAGAAATATGAACTGTGGCTGAAAATGAAAGCCCGTGTTTTGAAGCAAGAACGCGGAAAACATTACCGACTTTTCGAAACTCTGTCCCTCCATTTCTTGTCATAAAAATACCATTAACTATCACTAATCTTACAATTTTATCTAAAATAATTTACTTCTATCACATGTACCTTATACAATTGAACGGAGCATACGATACAACTGCAATTTATCCCTCCTCATCCCACAAATCCTAATCATGTAAACGAACAAAAGTTAGTGATACAAAAAATTAATCTCTCTTTATCATGTATCCAGCTATTGGATATTGTTGGGGATATGTCACAATCAGGAGTATCCCTTAAGACTGTCCTGCAACAAAGATGGCACAAGAAATATATAATCCCCACACGGGAACTCAATGGCAACAATGATAGCACAAGCAATCACAAGCAAGCAATCACCACACGAGACAAGGATTTTTACGTGGAAATCCTTACTCGATGTGAGCAAGGTAAAAACCACGGGGCAAGATCGACAACCAATGCACTATGGTCAAAACCAGCCAAATGTGTTGGAGATATGGACAACCAAGAGTATCCCCTAATTCTGTCCTGCAGCAAAGATGGCACACACGATATATGTTCCCCACACAGGAACTCAATGGCAAAAATGACAATCAACCACACAAGCAAGCACAACGAGCAATCACAAGAGACCAAGGATTTTTATGTGGAAACCCTTCCTCAATGTGAGCAAGGGAAAAAAACCACGGGGCAAGACCGACAAAGATTTCACTACAGTCAAAATGGAGCCAATGTTCTTCCCGATTTTGTTGCCCACAAAACCGAGGTACAAGCCACAAGCACAATAGGTAGTTCTTCTACAAGTAGCCAACTACCCTTGGTATCTACAGATATCAAACAATATGCTCAAATCAAGATAGATGGATTGACTCCCTTTGTGAGCTCCCGGATGGAGACCCAAACCGAAGCTCGACCCTCTTAAGGTCGTTCCCAATGACCTCGGCTGCTCCCACTCGGGCTTGACTTGTCGCTGCGCCTCCCGTCCAAACCGTGGCTAGAAAGGAGCTCCTAGCCGCTGCTCCTCCCAGCTCCAAGCTGCTGCACCTTCTCCCTCTCGGCCTCTCTCCCTCGCGTGCGTGAAGGAGGATGGGTTTTCCCGTAGAAAACCTCCGCTGGCTGGTCGCTCGAAATTGGGAATAGGTAGGGCTTCATTCCTTCTCTGGAATCGGCTGGGCGTGAGAAAACACAATAGGGCCCCCTGGAATTGGGGTTGCCCAATAGATTGTAAAAATAGCATAGATGTCCCTGCAGTATGGGCAAATTGTTGCAGCCCCCCAAGTTGGGGCTTGACTTGCAAAGAAACTCAACAACCTCCCCCTCCAGCCCCAACGGGGAGGTGTTGTCGTGGTGATGGAGATCAAGAAGAGGTGACACTGCTCAGCTCTCTACAGAGCTGAAGCTTGTCACGAGTGACTGCCTTGGTCAACATATCTGAGGGGTTCTCATCGGTGTGAATCTTCTTCAACGTGAGCTGCTTCTGTTCAATTGCATCCCTCAGCCAATGGTATCTCACATCAATGTGTTTTGTCCGAGCATGGTGCATGGTACTCTTGCACAAGTCTATAGCGCTCTGGCTATCACAAAACACAACCGGCTCGCTGTCATCCAATCCAAACTCACCAAGAAAGCGTTGTAGCCACAACACTTCTTTCCCAGCCTCTGCTGCTGCAATGTATTCTGCCTCGGTGGTTGAGAGAGCAACACATTTCTGTAGCTTGGATTTTCATGATACGCCCCCCCTGCAAAAGTGAAAATGTAGCCTGAGTCTCTGGTCCACGTCTCTTGCCATATCTGCATCAGTGTAGCCACAAAGTTTAGGATCTGACCTCCCACACAAGACACATACTTGAGGTCCCTCTCAAGTATCTCAAGATCCACTTCACTGCCTCCCAATGATCCTTCTCCAGATTGGACATGAATCTGCTCACCACGCCCACTGCATGGGCTATGTCGGGTCTAGTGCAAACCATTGCATACATGAGGCTCCCAACTGCGGACTGGTATGGGATCTTGGACATATATGCTTTCTCCTCAGAAGTAGAAGGACATGACTCTTTGGTTATCTTGAAGTGAGTGGCTAAAGGCGTGCTGACAGGCTTTGCATTCTTCTTGTTGAACCGCTCCAACACGCGTTCAACATAGCTCTCTTGTGACAACCACAGCATGCGCTTCTTCCTGTCCCTTGTAATCTGCATCCCAAGGATGTGACTTGCCTTTCCCAAATCTTTCATCTCAAACTCTTTGGAGAGTTCCCTCTTGAGCTTTGCAATGAGATTGGAATCATGACCTACAATCAACATGACATCCACATAGATCATAAGAATGACGAACCTGTCATTGGGAAGACGACGAACATATACGCATGAGTCGGTTGCGGTCCTCTTGAAGCCCTGCTTTGCCATGAAGGCATCAAACTTCAAGTACCACTGTCTCGGGGATTGCTTCAAGCCATAGAGACTCTTCTTCGACCTGCAAACCATATGCTCTTTCCCTTTCTCTTGAAATCCCTGTGGCTGCTCCATGTAGATCTCTTCTTTCAAATCAACGTGAAGAAACGTCGTCTTCACATCCATCTTCTCCATCTCAAGGTCTATGCTAGCAACAAGTCCTAACACCATTCTCACTGAGTTCATCTTCACCACTGGGGAGAAGATCTCATCATAGTCCACTCCTTCCATCTGGTTTAATCCTTTCACCACCAATCTGGCCTTGTATTTCACCTTCTTGCCGCTGTCATCAAACTTTAACTTGTAAACCCACTTGTTCTTCAAAGCTCTCTTCCCTTTAGGAAGCTCAACAAGGTCAAAAGTGTTATTCTTTCTGAGAGATATCATCTCTTCATTCATTGCATTGCGCTAATGATCATTATCCTTATGCATCTGTGCCTCCTCAAATGTGTATGGCTCATATGCATTTGTGAGCATCACATACCTGGAAGTGGGGTAATGGGATGATGGCTGGTGTACCCTCTCAGATATCCTGACATGAGGCTCTGTTGCATCTGCATGTGGATGAGGTTGCTCCCCCTGCCCTAGATCCCTTAGACCTGCATCAATGGGATCTACATCTGGCTCGTGCTGCTCTAGCTGCCCATCTTCTCCACTTATACCCTGTACTGGAGAGGGATCCGTGTCCTCATCACTATCATCATCCATGGAAAACTCGTCTGCATCACCACTCTCAGTGGTGTCCTCAGCCAATATCTGGTTCTCATAAAAGATCACATCCCTGTGTCTGGTGATGAATCCACATTTCATCATCTTTATTCTATCATTTTGGCATCAAAAACCCTAGCAAATGCGTGTAAATACCCTTAATTTCCGCATCTTAGCATTCATGCATGTGCATGTAATTAGTGTATAAAACATTGTAATTAAAGCCAAAATTATAGAAAAAATAAAAGAAAAGAAAAAAATAAAATATTGTAAATATTTTATGACCCGAAACCCCGAGACCTAGGCATCTTGATGAATAGGTCGACAAGGAATAAAGTAGAGGGAGATAAGGGCCAGACACCTATTCATTTTATTCTTTTCTTATTCATTTTGGGACCTATTTTTGGTTCCACTTTTTGTACCTCAAATAAAGAAATCTTGTACATTAAAGTTGTAGATAATTAAATAAAGAAAAATACAAAATTTATTTCATACAAAAATACTGTACAGGTAAAAAGTTATGATCTAAACAAAAATCCAAAATACCAACTTCCCAGACCTGTATCTTGCACATAAAAGCTCGAAATGCATCAAACTCACCTTTAATTGTATATAATTTAAAATAATCTATTTAATAAAGGTGGTTTTGCATTTGGCGGAGCTACGGTTTGAAAGTTGAGTTTTGGACCCCTATTGTATACTTGTACAGAGTAGAATATTCAGTTTATTATTTATTCATTATGTTTATAATTTTATATTTTTATAATTTTGTAAATATTATTTATAACTTATATGTATATTAAAACAAGAATAAAAACCTCAAGAAAACACAAAATAAAATACGTATGTACAAAACACCTAGGTATAATACCTGCACATATACCTATATAATTATTATTTCTATTTTATTAAGTGTACAAAATACATCAGAAAAATAAAAAAATATATATTTAAGTGTATAAAACTATTCCATAAATTTATCAAATAATAAACAAAAATACATAGATTAAATATACAAAATAAAAATAAAACAATAAAATATATAGATATATATATACATATATAGGGCGTAAAAGGTAATGTGTAATTAAACACCTCATAAAAATAAATAAAAATCACCATAAAATTCTTTATAAAATAAGAAACATTTTTTATTTTATAACCTAAAATTAATAAATTCATTTACTATTTTATTTTGATTTTACAAATACTCTGAATTTCCTGGTTGGTCCACGTGGACCAACCAGGTGCGGTCGCTTGTTGACCTCGGTCAACACCCTGACCGAGGCTTGCAAGCTTCTGACGCCCGTGATTTTGTCCCGTTTTCAAGAAATTCTCGCGCTCAATCCCTTCGTCCTCTCCCCTCGATTCCTTCTTGGGAATTTCTCTCTGTACATCTTTGATCCTCGCCGAGCCCTCAGATCCCCCAGATCTTCATCATTTGCGCGTGTTCTTGCTCCCAAAATCACGTCACCACCTTGTATATATCTGACCCGTCACCTTCGAGCCCAATCTTGAACCCTTTTTGGCCACCATTTCTCCTCCCTTTCGTGCTCTACGGGTAGACGGAGGTGACAGCTCCATCTCCCTGTCGTTAGGCGAGTCGAGGAAGGCTCGAGGCGTCTCCACCATCCCCGCCATCTCCGGCATCGAGGTTCCACCACCTCAGGTCCTCCACCTTCGAGGTTTGCCCTTTTCCTTCTTTTTTTCGCTTCATTTTATTTCCTTTAGCAGCAGGATCAAAAACCCCCAAAAAAATTCGAGTTCCACTTATCGATTCGCCTCCCATAGCTCATCGTCGGAGCGCACCTCCGGCTGAAACCCCTTCGCCTTTCACCGACCATCTTCGACCTTCCACTACGCCTCCGCGGGGTCCAGGCAGTTTGCCCTGGACCCTCTCACCCCTTTTTGTAGGTCAAAGCACAGTCAAATCCCCTGGGGGCTCATTTTGGAGCATCGCCGGAGATTCCTGGAGCTCGAAGCTCCGCCGCCATCGCGCCACGCCATCACCGTCGGATCTTCGACCGAAGATCTAATCTCGCTCGTCCAGCTGCGAACCGTCATCGCGCGTTGTGCGCACGCCACGTGGATTAGTGAGCGTCTCTCCGTCGTTCGATCGCGCACGAGGATATTAGGCGTGGGTATTTTGCACCTACACCCTCGCCATTTTCGTATTTTCATTTCAGTCTATAAACTTTTAGTTATAGTTTAAATATTTCTGTAATATTTGCATCCAGACCCCTGTAGTTTCCATATTTGCACTTAGGTCCTATCCGCGTCACCTCACGTGCCCCTGCGCGTGAGGGGGCTGGATATTTTGCACAGGACCCCCTAGGGGTTTATTTATTTTGTTTCAGTCCATGTACTTTTTAATTAAGTTGTATTATTTTGACAAAATTGCATCCGAGCCCTTGGAACTTTGTATAATTGCAAAAATACCCCTGCTAGGTCACGTGCCCAGTGCGCGTGAGTTGGACATTTTACAGCGAACCCCCTTCGGATTTGGGTATTTATTTTTAGTCCAGAAAATTGTATTTAACGTCATATATCTTTGGAAAAATTGCAAGTAGGTCCTTGGACTTCTGTGTATTTACATTTATGCCCTTGCCAGTATTGTGTTTTTGCTTGGATGTTTGCATTTGTTTCATGCACCATTTTAATCGAAAAATTTCCAAAAGATACCATAGACTCCTGTTGCATTTTAGTTTAACGCCACATTTTTAATTTGCATTTTTATTGCATTTTCATATTTATTAAAAATCAAAAACATGCATTTTCATCACTGTTTGCATTAGAAAACCCATAAAAATTATAAAAACATTTTGAAAAATTCCAAAAATTATATTTTGCTTGTCTTATCATATTTTAGTGTCAATCCAAAAATCACTAAAAAATTCAAAGTAAAACTCCTAAAAATTAGAAAACCTCTAAAAACTTCAAAAAAATTTCTAAAAATCCTAGAAAAATCCTAAAAAAATGCAAACTCAGGTTTTGTAGTTTCCTTATTTTATTAACTTTATTTTAAAATTAATTTGAGGAATTTTGGGGTACTGTTTAGTATTTTTCATCCTCATTTTGATTTCGGCCAGTAGTTTAATTCACTGCTTTCTTGTATTTTGACTTTTAAAAATACCAAAAATATTCAGAAAAATTCCTAAAAATCATAAAAATAGTATAAAATCATAAAAAGACCAAAAACACTTGATTTCCTGATTTTTGACTATTTTTACCTATTTTATAAAGACCTTATCCCCTATTTTCTTACTTCGTATACAGTCTATTATTGAAAAAGAAAATATAAAAATATAAAATATAAAAGGAAAATAAAAATCAGTAAATTTAAAAAACCAAAATAAAAAATTACAAAATCAAAAATTATATAAAAAAATATATAAAATTAAAAACCCACAAAAAATTAGCACATCTGGACAAATATTAACAACCACATTCTGTGCATTTTTGCTTGAATTATCCTTGTTTGCTCCCTGTGTTCGACACTCTACACACTTGCACACTATACACATTTTTGTAGAGTTAATAATAAATTTTAACTCCACCTTGGCTTGTCATTGTTTGATTTGATACTATGGGTTAATTGTTGATTAAATCCGGATTTCTTAGCGGTCACCACAGCGACTTCTGTGTTCCCGCTTTGTGTGGAATACACGACCGTTAGATTTTTGAGTTTATCATCTGGTGACGGTCTACTTTCTTGGATCCTAAAGACGGTATCCAAACTCCTGATCTCCATAGCCAAGAAAAATACAAGGCACTGCCTTGTCATCCAACTTCTTCCGCTGCTCCTTGGGTACCAATGCATAAGACTTGCATCCAAACACTCTCAAATGAGCATATGAGGGGTCCTTCACTGTCCAAACACACTCTGGAATTTTGAAGCCCAAAGGAACCGATGGAGATCTGTTGATCAAGTAGCATGCGGTGCGAACCGCCTCAGCCCAAAAGGTCTTGAGCAACTTCGTTGTCTTCAGCTTGCAGCGAACTCTCTCAACAATGATCCTGTTCATCCTCTCAGCTAGACCATTGTGCTGGGGTGTACCTAGCTCTGTCCTCTCATGCCTGATGCTGTGCTCTGCGCAATAGCCCTGAAAGCTATGGGAGGTGTACTCTCCCCCATTGTCTGTGCATAGACATTTCAGCAATTTTCCCGTCTCACGCTCAACCATGGTATGGAACTTATTGAAGCAATCAAACACCTGATCCTTCGATCTCAACATATACACCCACACCTTCCTTGATGCATCATCAATGAAGGTGACAAAATACTTGTTGCCTCCCAAAGAGGCTGTGTCCATAGGACCACAAACATCTGAGTGAACCAGCTATAGAAGATCTCCCTTCACCTTGGATCTGGCCCTATATGGTGCACTCCTGCTCTTCCCAACCTCACATGCATCACAAGGAGACAATGTGATGTCATTGTGGTAGGGGATCAACTCTCTCTTGCTCAGAAGCTGCAAGCCCTTTTGGCTCATGTGGCTAAGTCGACGGTGCCACAAATCTGATGTGCCTGCCTCGCTAGCAAGCAAACTGCCACCCATGACCTTCACTCTAGTCATGTAGAGCGTGTGACACAACCTGCCTCTTGCCATAATGAGAGAACCCTTGCTTATCTTGCACTTGCTGTCATCTAACTTCAGATGGTAGCCTTCACTATCTAGCTGTGAGCCATATATAAGGCTAAGACGTACATCAGGAACATGCCTCACATTCTGAAGTGTCATTGAGCACCCAACATTCGTCTGAATCGAGGTGCTGCCCATGCCAATGATCTTAGAGTAACTTTCGTTACCCATTAAGACTCTCCCATAGTCACCACCGTGTAGGTGGTGAAGAACTCCCTGTGTGGAGTCACATGATAGGAGGCGACCGTGTCAACGACCCACTCCAAATCGCTCCCTACATGCAAGCACTGGTCCTGGATGGTGAGAATCACCTCTTATGCACTTTCATCTGCCACAACTGCAGCTACATTCCCATCTTCCTTTTTCTGATCTTTCTTGGCTTAAGCTTTTTCTCTCTTCCAAACTCTACAATCTCTCTTCCAGTGACTGGGCTTCTGGCAATGGTGACACTTTCCTCTGCCCTTGGACTTGTCTCTGGATTTCTGCCTCTCACGTGACGCTCCTCTGCTATTGGATCTTCCTCTCCTCTCAACTGCATACACATGTGAAGAGGAGGATGCCTCTCCCAATGAGCGGCGTCTAATCTCCTCATTGAGGAGACTGTCCTTGACCATAGCCATGGTCAACTTGTTGTCCTTCGCAGAGTTGCTCACGGTGACTACTGGAGTCTCCCAACTGTCTGGCAGTGAACCCAACAAGAGAAGTGCCTGCAACTCGTCATCAAGTACCAACCCCGTGGAGGTCAACTGGTTGATAATACTTTGGAAGTCATTCAAGTGTTCCGTCACTTTGGTGTCGTCTTTGTACTTCAAGTTCACAAGCTTTCTAATCAAGAAAGCTTTGTTGGTTGCGGTCTTCTGATCATAGAGTTCGGACAATTTGTCCCATAACTCCTTTGCATTCGTCTCCTCGACCACGTGATGAAAGACTAACATGTCAAGCCACTTCCGAATGGTCCCAGTGGCCTCTCGGTTCAACTTTGTCCACTCTCCTGTGGACATGTTCTCCGACTTGGCCCTCTCCCCCTCCACGAGATCGTGGAGGTCCTTGTAATACAAGATGTCTTCCAACTTCGCCTTCCAAATCTTCCAGTTACTGCTTGTGAGCTTAATCATAGTGCCTTCATCATCTTTGCCCATTTTGCACAACTTGTGCTCTAATACCACTTGTTGGGGATATGGACAACCAAGAGTATCCCCTAATTCTGTCCTGCAGCAAAGATGGCACACACAATATATGTTCCCCATACGAGAACTCAATGGCAACAATGACAATCAACCACACAAGCGAGCACAAGAAACAATCACAAGAGACCAAGGATTTTTACGCGGAAACCCTTACTCAATGTGAGCAAGGAAAAAAAACCACGGGACAAGACCGGTAACGATTTCACTACGGTCAAAATGGAGCCAATGTTCTTCCGGTTTTGTTGCCCACAAAACCGAGGTACAA
Organism: Ottelia alismoides; assembly: GCA_037367405.1. Taxonomy (NCBI): domain Eukaryota; kingdom Viridiplantae; phylum Streptophyta; class Magnoliopsida; order Alismatales; family Hydrocharitaceae; genus Ottelia; species Ottelia alismoides. Next base: position 260,388 of record JAZKJV010003290.1, on the reverse strand, counting down.
GCCACAAGCACAATAGGTAGTTCTTCTAGAAGTAGCCAACTACCCTAGGTATCTACAAATACCAAACAACATGCTCAAATCAAGATAGATGGATTGACTCCCCTTGTGGGCTCCCGGATGGAGACCCAAACCGAAGCTCGACCCTCTTGAGATCGTTCCCAACGACCTCCGGCTGCTCCCACTCGGGCTTGACTTGCCGTTGCGTCTCCCATCCAAACCGTGGCTAGAAAGGAGCTCCTAGTCGCTGCTCCTCCCAGCTCCAAGCTGACGCACCTTCTCCCTCTCGACTTCTCTCCCTCGCGTGCGTGAAGGAGGATGGGTTTTCCCGTAGAAAACCTCCGTTGGTTGGTCGCTCAAAATTGGGAATAGGTAGGGCTTCATTCCCTCTCTGGAATCGGCTGGGCGTGGAAAAACACGACAGGGCTCCGTGGAATTGGAATTGGGGCTGCCTAGTAGATTGTAAAAATAGCATAGATGCCCCTGCAGTATGGGCAAATTGTTGCAGCTCCCCAAGTTGGGGCTGGACTTGCAAAGAAACCCAACAAAATGTTCTTTCGATTTTATTGCCCAACAAAACCGAGATACAAGCCACACGAAGAAGATAATTCTTCTACAAGAAACTAACTATCTATGGGATTTTATTTGCAATCTGTTTCTAAATGTTAGTTGTGATTACTGAATGAAATTATTGCTGAGTAATTAGATTCGATTATGAGAGGATCCGACAATCCGGAATTGAGGTCGTGATAGATACTATATTCAAATAATAAAATAAAAAAATAATAAGGCAGCGAAGATCATAATCTTGTGAAGCCCAATCGCATCATCACAGCCTCTCATCCAAGCTTTTACGCGGGCTACCAGCAGCTAACATAGATATATAATGAGATGGGATGGACATAAAATTATTCTACGCTATTGGTGGAAAATGCATGCACAGTGGTCAAAACAGTTCTCACACGAGATCCGATTACCACATGCATTAACTTATCACCTTGCCGATATTCGCATAATTAGTAGCGTTAACTGCGTATGGATATTCCCAATATATCTCTTGTCTCCGTGACGATGATTTCCGACCTCACGGCCTCCCATTTACCTTTCTAATTAATTGTATTGATCTTTTGAAACTCCAGGAAGGAATGGGAGGGAAAGAAGACGAAGGGTTAACGATGGGAATTCAGAAAGGCACATCAGAACGGGAGGGAAAGAAGACGAAGGGTTAATGGTGGGAATTCAGAAAGGCACATCAGAGAGAGAGAGAGAGAGTGTGTGCGTGCTTAGGCTTTTAAATACACCATTCTCATGACAGAAGATACTGTTAAGTGTTAACCCACAATGCCTCCCTCCAGAATGGACGTCCATGAAGTTCACCCCCATGAATCACCACCCTCCGAAGGCCGCTTCTATCTATCACATCCCTCGCTTTGCTGGTTTGGCAGCTATCCTGACATCGAGCGCCAAATCGACGCAGATTGGACGGCGCAAATTAAAAACACCGTGTTCGCGGAGGTTCCGGCTCAACAACTACCAACCATCTTCAGAATCCCCAAAGGCCTACTCGTCCAAGACAGGTCCTCTTACAAGCCACAAATAATCTCCATCGGCCCTTCCTACGTTGTTCTCGATTGGTTCCACATCAGCGAGTCCTTGGCTCGTTACAAGCTGCGTTGTGTTAGCTTCTTGCTCTCGCGGCATCGCTGCGAGGACAAAGCCAGCGAGCTGTTGACTAGGTGCCTGTTTAGACTCAAGGAGTTGAGCTCGAAGATCAGGAGTTGCTACTCGCACGAGATCAACCTGGACAATCGCAGTCTTGCCGAGTTGATGCTTTATGTTGGATGTTTCATTATCAGGTACGTTTTTGACAAACTTTCTTCACATATAATTATAAGGTAATGACCTGCATGCAGACCCACAGGTATTTGCTTAAGCAAACAGAACGTGGAGATGCGGAGGACAAAAACGAGGAGCACATGCTCAGCTCGCCTTGGATCTGGAAGTTAGTCGATCGCGATCTGCTGAAGCTTGAGAATCAGATCCCTTTCTTCGTGATCGAGACCTTGTTCCAACTGTTAAGAACCGAGGATGATGAGGGGATCCTTCTCGTAGATCTCGCGCTTAAGTTATTCAGTAAGATCTTACTAAAGAAATCGTATTCCTTCAAACCCAGCGGAGATTACCTTCATCTCCTCCATTTGATCTACTGCTCTTTTCTTCCCCCGGAATCCGAGAGTGATACGAAGATAGCCAAGAGGATCCAGACGGGGTATCACGATCCGATCAAACAAGAGTGGTTGCCAAGCGCGACCGACCTCTGCGAGGCAATTCGCGGCATGTTCTTCCGGAGGTGGGACGGTAATGGCTTCCTGGACGTCAGGCTTAGTGGTGTAGCTCTGGATATCCCATCCCTGCATTTGACGAGCTGCAGTGTCTCCCTCCTCCGAAACCTCGTCGCGTTCGAGCTCCTCTATCCCGATACTAGAAAACACATCATTGCGTATTCTATGTTTATGCATCGCCTCCTAAGCAAGGATATAGATGTTGCCGAGCTTCGCTCGCGTAAGATACTTGTGGGGGGGTTGAGCTCGGATGCTGAAGTAATCAACCTCTTCAAGGAGCTCGCAAACGCGGTACCTTTCGACTCAGATGCCAGTTATCTCCGAGACATCTTCCTCGAGCTAAATAAGAGGTGCTGATCAATGTGGCTTCCATTTCCAGCTGATCTGATGCTTTGAGACCCATGGAACTATAATCTCCTTTGCTCGTAATTTTGTTATCCTTTTGAGCTCTTGTTGTACTCGGATTTTGGTTTAATTTTGTCTCCTTAGATTAATACCAAGCTTGCTAGACCAAGTATTTTTATTTTTATATTTCTTCATATTTCTTTCTTGCGTTTCGAAAAAAAAGGCATGCTCCTCGTTTGTGTTTGGTCGAATCATACAATTTGAATTTCTTACGCCCTTGTTTAATAATCCCCAATAATGTCCAATATCGGAAAATCATGAAAGCGTGACAAAGTTATTAGTGGTGAGAATTAATGCTGAACAACATGAACTTAAACATTTTAGATGATTATCATCAGGTCCATTCAATTCAAGTTCAAATCCAGTAAGCTACGGTTAATTTCCATCGATAGCAAAATGGAGACTTAAGTCTGGAATGTTACGCTTTTTTTATCAAACCGTTGACCCAACCAATCAATAGCCTAATCTCCACATTGGGTGCGTTCTTGTATCGGGTACTCCCCTACCCCATATTTTCTCCCTCCACATGGGTCCCACTTTTTATCTTTTTAAAAAAATTAAATAAATTAATTCTCCATCATCAATTCCATTAAAAAATAATATACTATACCATCATATCATATAAAAATTATAAACTACTCCACTTCTACTCACTTTTTCAAACTCCAATACAATCACAACACAATAACTTCTCACTTTTTCAAACTCCAAAACAATCACATCACCCCAAACCCACTTCTAACCCACCCCCAGTTTAACCCTCTATCCAAACACCAAAACCCAAAAATGAATTACCTGCAACCAGTTTAACCCACCTAAACCCACTATTCAAACACCCCCTTATTGATTGTAATTTCAAGGCTCTGGATTTTTTTAAGATGAGCTGAATTGCAGCTAAATCTATGCATGATTTATTATATTTGTCTTTAATACTCACAATCTGATTTGAACCAACACATAACTTTAATGGATTTGTCAAGATGTGAATTGATTTCCCCCCTTAAGTTATATCAGAGAAGGGACACTAAATTTAAAAAAAAATAAGAGTAAGTGATCGAGATTTTCCTCTCAGTTTTTGTTCAATTATTGTAATGGATAAAGGAGCACGGATTGTAGAAAAGTAGTGAATGAATCATCTTTCATTTTAACCACCTTATTTTGCATTTGCTTACTCCCAAACATGGCTTTATCATTTTCTTTGGAAGGATACCTGCATAGCTATCTCTTTGTTTCTTGTCTTTTACCCTCTTCTTTGGAATTTTTTCGCACATAACAATAATTATCTTTTCTCTTGTTTATTGTAGTTAATTAGATAATGTCGATTGTATTATTAAGGTTAGTTCTATCATTTTCATGAAAAATAAAATATCATTAGGAAATATATTATTATGCTGAAATCTAGATCTCCAAAAAGGAATTTGATTGATCATAATTCTTTTTGACATTTACCTAAACTTTATAATATTTCAAGAAATTTTTATACCTTTTATAATTTGGTTGCTTGTTTGGATCTTTTAATATGAGATTTGGAATGCCGAGCTAGGTAAGAGATGGCAAGGAATGTCCGAAAAGTATTGGAAAGTGACTTATCCGAATGGATCTTATTTATCTTGTTTTAGGTCTGAAAATGATCCAAAATAGATATGAATGGAGGCAGAAAATTAATGTAGCTGACTATTTAATTTTGATAAAAGGATGTGTTGTTGTTTGGAGCTTTTAGTCACCCAACTTCTGCAGATCGATTTTTCAATGTTTATAAGGAGATCGATTTTGTGGATTTTTTTAAATAATCATAATATTAAACCATAGGCATCCAAAATTAAATAAGCTGGTGGTGCCCAAATCAGACATCGAGAGATGCTGAAATTATCAACTATCAGGTAGTATTCTTCCCAATTCGACTCGTGAAGTTAGAGGGTGACCTGAGTCGAGGTCAAGGATAGTAGGGATGCAAACAGATAGGGATATATCTGTACTTGATCCATCCACGTATTTGTTTTATATAGATTTTTACTTCTATATCCATTTTAAAATGAATATGGGTGTGGATATCGCTTTGATATCCTGTAACATCTATATATGTATATCCATTTTCATAAATAAATGTAGTTGTGGATTTATTTTTAATAATATTTAACATGTTTGTTTACATTCTTTTACCATATTTGGTATAAATATTGTGATATAGGCACATCTATTATAGTTATTTCATGTGTATTCTATCCAATATATGTCTATTTAAGGTAATTTATAGGGTATTTCTAGTATTATTCGTATGTTGATGCTCGATCGATCGGTTAGGGTTAAGTTATTAATTAATCAAGTATCGTTGTGACCCTAATCAATCAATCAATCAATGAGAAAATAAACTATTAAAATATCAAGCTAGCAAATCAAGCGATTTTGCTATTTTTATTAATCTAATATAGCGAACATGGCCAAACTCAAGGAGCACAATTATACACTAAGTAGTAAGATTTCAGAAATAAAATTATGTTTAGTGGTTTTAATTTTTTAAAATTTTAAGTTTCCAATGTAAGAAAACAAGAAAAACACACACAAACACCCTTTTTGTATTTTTCAAAGGGATAAAAAATACACAGAAAATTGCAGTAAAAATATTTTTGGTTTTTTAGATTTTATAGTGTTTTTGGTGATTTTTATATTTTTCAGATGTTTTTGTGATTTTCTAAAAATCAAACAGTGATAAAATTGACAAGCAGTGAACATCCAAGAGTAATTTGCAAATTAAAAGTAGATAAAGTGCCCAATCCTGAAAGTAATTTATGGTGAAATGTAAGCAAATATCTACAAACAGAGATAAGAATCATATTTTTTGGATTTCTCTATGATTTTATATATTTTTTATAATTTTTCAAGTGTTTTGTGATTTTTTTTGTTTTTTATGGAATATTTTTGAGCAAAAAAGATATAGGAGCTTAAGGATAATAAAAGACAACTACTCTATTTTTTAGAATTTTAGTGATTTTTATAAGGCAAACATATCATTTTTAAGGTGTTTTTTAATTTTTATTAATAGAAAAATGTAAAGAAATTAACAAACAAAATTTACCATAAACAAAGCATGCAAATAGGAGTCACATATAATTTTTGGGTAATTTTTGGATTTATTTGGCTATTTATTGCACTAAATAAAAGGCATGTATTTAAAAAAAATTTGCATGGATCAGATTGAAATTATTTTCAGTCCTAGGTCCTAGTAGATAACAAGAAAAGTCCGGGGGCCTTCCAGTAATTAAAGCAACAAGCACATGCGCCTCACGTGAATCAGACACTCAAGGGTATTAATGCAGTTTCCAAAAGTATTAATTCCATTCCATAATCCGATAAGAGTTCAGGTAAAGATATGCAAATAAGCTACTAAAGCATGTGTGAATGCACGTGAGTCAGGCTAGACTGGACTAAAGTGTAAATAACATAAACTACAAGGTCCTTATTGTAAAATGTTTTAACTAATTATTACACTTATTATTCTAAATGGAAATGACATAAAGGGTAGGGGGAAAAGTGAAGTACACCCTCGAGGCATGTGGCTAGCGCGTGGGGTCTCTGATAGCTCTGATGCTCCCCTAGAAAAGGATCTGACGGCTCTGGGGATGTCGGAGACGTGTGACTCTGATATGCTACACCAATACAGATCTGACAACGACAAAGTTGGCGATGACATGCAGCTCATATGTATTGAGGATCAGATCCAACCGTTATTAGTTAGGCATGACATAACTGTTCAGATCAGATTTGTCAGAGGAGGGGTGATCCAACGGTGAAGGGGAATACTGGAAGAACTGAAGTCCAGTGAGCTTTCATCGATCGTGGTCGGCGATCTACGGGTCTAATGAAGTAGCAAAGAAGTCCAGCACCTTCGTAGGGCCACTCCACGTCTATCAGATGGTTCTGATGGGGAGATGGACGGTCGGATGTCCTTAGCATAGGTGATGCATTTGGAGGAGCTCCGACACTGGAGTTGATGGCTTGGAGAAGCCACTAGCGTGCACTTGTGCCTACAGAGGAGTGCGTAACTCGGAGGAGTAGCTCCGGTCGGGGTTATTCAGATAGGAAGATCAAAGAAGTGGTGGTGTATGGTGTTCGACGTTTGATGAGGTGACGGAGGAACGTCTTTGGCCTTAATTACTACCCTAAAGTTGCAGATTAAGGATGATCAGGATGTGGAAGAAGGATGAGGGCAAGTCGAGGTGTCGATCAATGCGAGAGGTTGTGCGTGACGGGGCTCCGACCAGCTGGTCGGAGCTGATGACAGGGGCAATTCAAGTGAAATGAAATGGAATTGAAGTAGAAACACAAGTGAAATGGGGAGTACATGGGTACACTACTGTGATCGACGAAGCGAGGCAAAGGTGATAGATGAGATCCTGGCCTTGATCGGGTTGCGAAAGGGCTGGGAGGCTGCACACGACGGAGCTCCGACCACATTCTTGAGCTGCGGCCAAATTGCCACCAAACCCAACCCTAAAGGGATCTCCGGAAGGTTTTCACACTGTTGGAGGTGGCTATGGAGGAAGGTAGCAGAGAGGCTCGAGCTGGTGAGTGAGGGAGGTGGAGCGAAGCATTTATCGGATGATCATAGGGTCTAGAAAGATCAGCGAGCAAAGTGAAACCCTATGTAGATCTGATCTGGCCTAGGGATCCGCAAGGATCGTGGGTCCTAGGAGAAGATCCGGGTGGAAAAGGCGAGGCAAATAGTGGTCGGACCCGATCGAGAAAATTCTGAGAAATCGGGTCCGGTGAAGAATCTGTCGGGTCGGGTCAACTAGTGGAGAAGGTTGACTGAGGTCAACAAAGTAAGGTGGATCAATAGGAAAATTCCATGTTAAAAAATGAAAGAATATTGAATATAAAATAGTGAATGGATTTAAAATAAAAAATGATTAAAATAAAAAAAATATTTATTATTTTTCAAACTGTTTTTATGTGATTTTAATTATTTTATGAAAATATATATAATATATATATATATGATAGGGGTATTTTACATAGGTATAACATGCCTGTACATTTTATTCTTCTATTTTTATTTTATTATTTTTATATAAAAATCATTTATGTTATATTTTTTTTATTTATTAAATAATTTAAAGAGTATAAAAGAATTTTTATTTGATTTTTCACAAATTGAATAAAAGTTTTTAAGTAAATAGGTATTATATACAATATTTACAAGTGTGGCTAATGTCCAACAAAGTTCTGATTTCCTTTTTGCTTTATTTTATGTTTAATCATTTTTATTTTTTTATTTAGTTTTGAAGATACGAACAAGTATTTTTGAAAATATAATATGCACACAATAATTAGGTATAATTATTTACAAATATAGGTAGCCTAGGATCCTATTTTCGCTAACTTCATTCTTTGTCGATAAGGCCAATTGTTGACCTTCTCTCGGGGTTTGGATCAGTCTGTACTTATTTCATAATTACACCATTTTCCCTTTTTTTCTTTTTATTCTTTTGAAAAAAATGTTAATTATGGATTATTAACATAAAGATGTGCACAATGGTAATTTATTATATTTACATATTTATAGATTTTTTTTTGCTAGAAGATAAAGCTAAAATAAAAGAATAAAGAATGAGAATCATAGATTCATCATATGCCATCAGTATTTGTTTTACATCCATGCCTTTTTTTAAGGATATGATAAAATAGTTTTAATATTTGTCAATATCCATATATGCATCCATATTTGTATTTAAAAACGGATAAAGATATTGTAACAACTATATCCATATTTGTATCTATATTCGTCCGTTACCATCTCTAGTACAGTTTCATAACCAAGGGTCCTCAAGTGCTTACATCATCGAGGTTAAGGTGCTAAATAACTTTTCTACTTGGCCAATGCTAACGATTTAACTATTGAGCTTTATTGATATGAATAAAGGCTTCAAGAGCACGACCACGTACTTGAGAAGCTAGGTGTTTTGTTAAAATTTGAGGAACACTCCAAACATAATCTTACATGAAATAATCGTGAAGTATGAAGGTGTATTATAAATGTAGATGACTACTTTTCTTAGTAACTTACGTCTAAGCATTTTGGATTGGTTTCAATAGATCCTTTCGAGCCTGAATCTAATAGGTAACCATAATCAATTTCCTTGATAACAACTCGGATCTATGTACGTGACAATGCAAACAATATCATAACCAAGATCCCTCTAAATAATTGAAAGGACTAGACGGAAGGTAGAACCATTTTTGCAAAGAAATGAGAAGAAAAGGGTGTCAGGAGCATTAATTACTCTAATTATGTAATTGTGGATGATATACACAGGGATTAATGGGGTTCTCCTCTAGAGGCAGCCAACGAGATGTTCCCACTCCATATTTCAATGATTTTTTTTATTTTTTTAGAAAATAATGCCATGTATTTTCATCGTTATATCTCTAATATGTCATTCCAATTTCATAAAAATAAAGGCTCTTACGCCCTCCATGCAGAATAGGTCGATTACAACAATTCTAATAGTGTTAAAATAAAATGTTGTAGATGGAAGGTATAGTAGTCTTTGTTTCTGACGAAATTGAAATGCCATATTAAAATGATATAATGATGAACATACAAAGCAATATTTTCTAAAAAATAAAAAAATACCGAAATATAGGGTAGGACAGCCGCTAAGGGGCAGACCCACTAACTCCCCATATATATATATATATATATATATATATATATATATATATATATATAAGGATTAAATGGGGCTACCCTTTGGGGGCGCTAACTTGACTCCCTACCCCATTTTTCCCATTTTTATTTTTTTTGAAAAAAATATGGATTTTTCATCACTATATCCATATATTATGTCATTCATCTTTTGTTCGAAATAGAGACTCCTACGGCCTTCATCTAGACAGTTATTTTTAAATGATCGCAAAATTGCTGAAATCAACCCCGTTTGGATGGAGGTCGTAGGAGTCTATTTCGCACGAAACTTGAATGGCATAATACAATGATATACTGATGAAAATTTACGGAAGAATCTTTCAAAAAAATAAAAAATAAGAAAAATGAGGCGGGGGAGCAAAGTAAGGTCCTCCTAGAGGGCAACCTCATTTAACACTACACATATAGGGTAAAATGGGGCTGCCCCTAAAGGGAGCAAACTTGGCTCCATCTACCACATTTTCTCAGTTTTTGTTAAATTTCTTTTAAAATACTTTCGTGGATTTTTATCGTTATATCCATACATTGTCATTAAAGTTTTGTGTGAAAGAGAGACCTACGACCTCCATCCAAACGAGTTCAATTTCAGCAATTATGTGATCATTAAAAAAATGATTGTCTCGATGGAGGTCGTAGGAATCTCTATTTCGCACGAAACTTGAGTGACGTAATATATAGATATAGTGATGAAAATCCATGGAAGTATTTTAAAAAATTAGAAATGAGGAAAATGGGCGGAGGGAGCCAAGTTAGCTCCCTACTTGGGGCATCCCCATTTTACCGATGTGTGTGTGTGTGTGTGCGTGTGCGCGCACGCGCGTGTGCGTGCGTGCGTGTGTATGTTTAATTGAGCTACCCCATGTGGGCAGCTAACAGGTTGCCACCTCTTATTTTGGCGAAATTTTTTCCTCTTTTTTGGAAACCGTCATTTATTTTCATTATTATATCCCTGTAATATGTCATTCAATTTCGTCAGTAATAGATACTCCTATGTCCTCCATCCAGAACATGTCGATTACTACAATTCTAATATCATTAAAATTACATGTTCTAGATTGAATGGCACGTTAGAGGGATTTAGTTATAAAAATATATGACAGTATTTTCCAAGATACAAAAAAATATCGTCGAACTATTGGGTGGGATCAGCCAGAGGGCAGCCCCATTAAACCCTATATATAGAAAAATTATCCAATAGGCCATGTATCATTTTGGGATATGATGAGCCCCTTCTAGCAACCATTTCGTCTTAATCCAATGACCAATACCTTTTGTATTACCATCGATAATATTGAAAGCATCTCTAACTTTCATATTGCCATTAGTAACACTTTGTGTCAGTAATGTGGAACACATTGGTAACTTTCGTATTGCCATCAATAATACTTTATATCAGTAATTCTAAACGTATCAGTAACTTTTGTATTACCATTGGTAATTTTGAATCAATTGTAAATAAATGAAGTAATTTAATCAGTAACTTTGGTTCGCACTTACTTGTAATTTTATATAAGTTATTAGAGCTATGATATTACTTATTGAATCTTGGATATATATTACTGAAGCTTGGATATATATATATATATTACTTATTGAAGCTTGTATATATATTATTGAAACTTGTATTTTTATTGAACATGTCCCGTATCCCGCTATTGAACATGTCCTAATGTCTCGAGAATCATCAATAAAATTTGTAGCATATGCTATGACTTATAGATTTTTTCAATACTTATTGTCTCTATAGAATTAAATGGGGATTTTTACCCGGCAGACCCTATAATCTTTTGCAATTACCGCTACGACCTTCGAAACATCGTAATTCCTCCCTAGACCCTGTAAACTTGCTCCGTCTTACCACATGAACCCTGCCGTCAATTTTAACTATATTTGAGTCAAATACTTGGGTTAGTCTTGAGTTAGCCTAACCAATTTACCATCCAACGGCTACGATTAGGGGAGGACTCCCGAGGAGGTGGAGATGCGGTATGTCAAGCTCTTGCAGGACGTGTAGGACATCGAATCTGGCCTGCTGCTTGGAAGCGATTCCCAAATGCAGCTGCTCTTCGTAGGAACAGCAGATTGCAAAAATGCGCAGAAGCTCGTGGCGTGAATCGTGATCCTGTCTCAGGTGTTCTCTGTAGATCTCCCGAGGAGGTGGAAAGAAAATCGTGCCGGGGGCCGAAGCAGCAGATGCAGGGGGGATGGCCTCCATCGTCGGCGGGGGCTGGGGCGGGGGGCGAAGCAACAGCGTCGGCAGGTCAGGGGGTGCAGGCGCCCTCCCCGCGCGGCGGTGCAGACCTCCCGTGCCTCCTCAGCCACTGCCCCGTGCGGCTGTGCGGGCACCGCCCGCACTCCAGCCGGCCGCGCGACCCCGCCGCCGCGGTTGCCCTCCAACCCAGATCGACGCGCGCCTCCGCCCTTGGAAGGAAAAAGGGGCTGCGGGTGACCCTAATCCTTTCCCCTCCTCCCGCGGCTCGCCTCCCACCGCGATCCTCCTTGGCCAACCTCCAGGCGGCTGTGCCGCCACCTGTGCGTTGCTGCCGCCTCACCCGAGTCCACCGCAACGTACAACCGCCGCCCATCCTGCACCGCGACGCCACGCGTCCCTGCGCGCAGGCTGCCCATCGCGTGGGGGGGGGGGAGGGGGAATCAGCGGCGACGGCCGAGGGCGCGAAGCAGCAGCGGCGGCGAAGCAGACTCCATCGCGTGGGGGGGGTGAATCAGCGGCGACGGCCGGGGGGGACGAGGCGACGGCTCCATTGCTCGAGGGGTCTCAGATGATGGAATGGCAATCAATGTAAATTAAATAAACAAAATGGCTATAATATGATGGAACATGACGGAATCTGGTTAATTTTAACGGGTAAATTAACGGGGCTTAACCGCAGGGTCTGTAGGGTAAGGGTTAGCACTTTTAGAGGGTCAGGGAAGGAATTACGATGTTTCGAAGGTCGTAGTGGTAATTGCAAAAGATTACAGGATCTGCCGGGTAAAAATCCCAATTAAATGATGCTTCGATGGAGTTTTTCCAGTCATTTTCCCCCGTAGGTTTGATTTAATTCGGGTAATTAAAATGTTGACACCATTATGTGAGTGAATTTCGTGATCCGACCATTTTAGTCGTTTCGGGTTCAATCTATGGATCAGTTTTGAAACATTGACTCGCAGTTGTATCGGAGTGGAGTTTTTTTTTGTTATTTGTAGTAGAAGAGTAGCATGGGTATAATTTGTAAATTCCACGTATTTTTATGGGTAAAATTAAGGATTTTGTAGCGAATTCCATCAAAATTAGCAGCTGAATGGATGAAAGTTAACTAACTGGTATAACAGTTGGTGAGGCGAGGAATTTTATATACACACAAACATACACACACACATATATATATGGGAAAAAATGGGGTTGCCCTCTGTGGGTGGACAGCCAACATGACTGCCTCGTCCCTTTTTCTGTAACTTTTTTTATTTTTTTGAAAAATTTCATCATGTAGGTTCATCTATATATCCCTTCTATATGTCTCAGAAACCGAGACTTCTATGCCCTCCATATAGAACAAGTAATTTTAACGATCTAAAGATTGTTGTAATCCCATTGTTCTAGATGGAAGGCATAGGAGTCCATGTTTCTGACGAAATTCGAATGGCATATAAGAGGAATATATAGATGAATATGCATGGTGAAATTTTTCAAAAAAATAAAAAAAATTGCGGAATAAACATGATGGGGCAGCCCCATCAAACCCATATACATATACATACATATATATGTGTGTACACATATACATGAAATAGTGAAGAATTAGAGTATAATTTTATCTATTTTAGAGGAGTATATATGTAAAAATTTCCATATTATATAGTGTTTTTTATCATACGGATGTTATTCCAGTATGGTTTCCTACTTGCCTCTTAATAGCACCAACTAAAGGTTCAAAGGCTCCCTGTTTTTATTTCTCTTTGTTTAAATTGGATGCAAAAATTTGAGAAAGAGAATCCTGTGGGCAGATGATCGGTCCATATTTAAGTGCATCTTTCTCTTCAAACTGGTCTCCCTATAATGGACGTTCAAATCCCCCAAGACCATACACCACCCTCTGAAATCCGGCGACCTCCGCGCAACCGGAGGCCGTTCTGCGGAAGAGTTCGCACGCTCTTGAGCTCCTGCGACTCCGTCGACGAGCCCACATCCGACGCACGATGGACAGCACAGGTAAAAAACACACTATTCGCTACGGTTCCGGCTCTCCGACGACTTGCACGACCGACGATCTTCCGAGTCCCCAAGGGCCTCCTCGGCCAAGACATATCCTCTTACAGGCCACAGGTGATCTCCATCGGCCCTTCCTACGTAGACAGCCATTGGTTTGATATCAGCGACTCCTTGGCTCGATACAAGCTCCACTGTGTCCGCTTCTTGCTCTCGAGGCATCGCTGCGAGGACGAAGCCGGAGAGCTGCTAACTAGGTGCCTGCTCAAACTCAAAGAGCTGAGCTCGGAGATCAGGAATTGCTACTCCGACGAGATTCAGATGGACGATCGTGAGCTTACAGAGATGATGCTCCATGATGGATGCTTCATTATCAGGTACGAATCCAAGTCTAATTATTAAAAAAATAATTCCATGGATCATTGAACAGGGCATCGCTACGGATTTAATTCCAACCATAATTAACCATAAACCCACAGGTATTTGCTTAAGCAAGCGGAGCAAGGAGATGCAGAGGAGAAACCCGAGCAACAGGACGGGGAGGAGCATTTGCTTAGCATGCCTTGGATTTGGAAGCTCGTCGATCGTGACTTGCTGAAGCTCGAGAATCAGATCCCTTTCTTTGTGATCGAGACCTTGTTTGAACTGTTGAGGACAAAGGATGATGCAGGAATCCTGCTCGTAGATCTCGCGCTCAAGTTATTCTGCAAGATCCGACCGACCAAGTCGGCTTCCTTCAAACCCAGAGGAGAATACTTCCATCTCCTCCATCTGTTCTACTGCTCTCTTCTTCCACCGGAACACGAAACATGTTCAAAGAAGATAACAAAGGCGATCATACAAAAGGATCACGATGCAATCTCACAGGAATGGTTACCAAGCGCCACAGACCTCCAAAGGACAGCAATCAAGCTCAAGAAGAAGCTCACAAGTAGTAGCTTCTTGGATGTCACGTTTAACTGCGGAGCTCTCGAGATACCATCGCTGCATTTGATGGACTACACGGGCTCCCTCCTTCGAAACCTCATGGCCTTCGAGCTCCTCAATCCTGATACTCAAAGACACATCATTGCGTATGTTACGTTCATGCATTGTATCCTAAGTAAGGATAGAGATGTCGCGATGCTTCGATCCAATGGGATACTGGTAAGCAGTTTGAATTCGGAAAAGGCGACGATCCAACTCTTCGACGAGCTTGCGGATCCGGTTCATTACGATTCGGATGAGAGTTACCTCCGGGAAATCTTTGTCAAGGTAAATGAGTATCATCGAGCAGGCCTGATGCATGCAGATTTTGAGATCCCATGGACGATGATCTCCGTCGTCACTGCCATTGTTCTCCTTTTGCTCTTATTTTTTTCGGCATCTCCGTTTACGACCAGTAATTAATAAAAGCTAATTACTGAACTACATCGAATCGAAATAGGAGACAAGCGGATAATAAGTTGTGTCGCTGGTTCTTTTTGAATTGCAGAACCAGTAATACAAGTCTGATGTTTAGTAACTTAATATGCACATACTTTGGGTATATTTTTAAGCTTGCTGGGCTCAGATTTTTCTTCAATCTCATCTTCTAGGCTTAATAAAAAGATGAAGAGGCTGCTTGTTTTCTGTTGGGTGTTCTACACAAGTGTTTGGAAACTACGTGCTTACGGATAAGGTGGGACTATATCAATATGTCAAACTGGAAATTTTAGAAATCGAATCAAATGGTGGATGGATTGAACTGATTAAAATATGGAGAACCGGATGAAATAAAGTCGAACCAATCGGTCAAAATCCGGCAGACTCCCTGTTACCAAACCATAGACTCGACCAATAGCTTCGCATGAAAATGTTCCGGGCCCCATCTGACGTCGTGTCTTCTGTGCACTATTGCACTTTCTGGTGGGCGATTTGATTTCCACATTTATTGATTGTAATTTCAATGCTGTGGACTTTCATTGGGGGTGACTGAAATGCAACTAAATATATGGATACCGTATGAATATTTATGTTTTAGGGTTGATGGTAAGAAATTATGTAAATGCAACTATCATATATCATAGTTGCCAACTTTAATTTTATTTCTTATTTTTGTGGCTCATGATTAATGATGAAAGGATGCATCATTGGGAGGTTGCTTTTGGTGGTTACCTTAATGGATAGGTAACCATCATGTTTTATAAATATGTATTGGGGTCCCCTCTCCCTCAACTAATGAATGATTGAGGATCCATTACTCAAGCACATTGGACAAGAGTTGAGAAGGAGAAGGAAATCCCATTCATCACTTCATTTCCGCTGCGATGGCTTCCGGTAACACTATTTAGTATCTTAAATCTTTTTGATTAAGTTAATAGATCTATCAAGTTATTAGATCTAGCAATTGGTATCAGAGCCATTGAATTTTTAAGGGCATATTTTTTTTAGTTTCCAATCGGATCTTGTTTCATGAAGTTGGTTTATTTGTTGGTCGTCTTTTCCATCTTCTGGAATCAATACTGCCTTTGTTTGATTTGTCTATTGTAAGGATGGTTATTTTTTTTAGATAATCTATCATCCGTTGCCGAATTTGTTCTCATACCAAATTCTTTCCCTGAAAAGTCTGTTGAAACTTGGAAGTAACGTTGCCATCTTGTTTTATTAAATTTTTTCTATATATTGAAATCAAGAGGATGCTCTCAAGTAGATAGTCTGGTTTGGATTCTGAGAAAGTGGCTTGTCTCTTTTTATTTGGAATGAACGGCATTTGGATAGTATTATCAGAAATAACTTGTGGTGGAAATTAAATGACGTTTACTCTTAATGTTTGTCTAACCGATTCCTAGGTTCTAAAAGGTTACATCATTTATAATTTGCACGTCCATAGCTATTGTATTGGAAAAGCCTTTCTAAATAGATTTTGATCAAATATTTCCGATTTTTTTTTGTTTGAGAAACTTCGGATGGTGCGTTTTAAAAAAAAATAATAAAATAAAATTTTTTGTTGTAGCCCCAGTCTGAACTGGGGACCTTCAGTTTGTAAGATTGCATAATAACCGACTACACCACAACAGCCATGCGTTTTAATTCTTACGCATATGCTTAATTCATACGCATATGCTTATTATTAAAAAAAAATGGGGTTGCCAAGCTTCGAACTGGAGACCTCCTGTACATAAGATTGACCTGGTAACCAACTACCCTACGACACCAGTGTCATTTAATTCACACGCATATGAGTTTTATTCAAAAGCCTGCGCGACAGGGTTCTGCATAGTTTTTTCCCATTAAAATGGACATTGATGGTGAAAGAACAAGCATCCTTGTTTAGTATTGCTGTTGAGATTTTTATATATCACGTTTTCTTTGGGATCTTGACACTTGGATTTGTATATATAATGTGACGTTATTTGTTAGGAACTTGTACAGTGTGTATACAATTTGGTTACTGTATACACGTTGTTAGTACACACAAATGTATGAAGAATATGCGGTTTATACCTTTATTATACCAGTCACTTGTTATGGACTTGTTGATAACACCTTGTGTACTAACCATACATTTACTATCATTGTTCATTACTTTATTAATGTGTTTGATGTCATTTTGGCATGATTTGTATAACTGAATCGGGAGGAATAGCCCCAGCATCCGATCGATTCATTTTATACATATTTATTCTTGACATTGAATAGTTATTGATTAGTTATCCAAGAGTAGCCACAAAATCTTGGATAACAATCTCAATAATTGCATTAAGTGCTAAAGTTCAATTATTTGAACTAATGGCATCATATCACATCTACATGATGGTAATAACATGATTAACTCCCTTTAAAGTCATTCAAATAAGTGTGTATAATTGAATTGGGAGGAGTAGCCACAGCATCTGATCGATTCATATTATACATATTATTTCTTGTAATGAGTAATTATTGGTTAGTTATCCAAGAGTAGCCACAGCATCTAGGATAACAATGCCAATATTTACATTAAGTGACGGAGTTAATTGGATATTTTTTTTTGGAATGAGAAAAATAATTTTTTTTGTTAGTAATTCTAATGCCCACAGGTACGGAATTTCTAATAAATATTCGAAAATTTATTTGTCTCATTTATTAAGAAAAATCAATTGTATATTACAATTCTTTAGCCACAGCAAGTCTTCTAATGATAGTACATTGATTTCTCAAAATATTAAATAAGTTAGTATTTTGAATTAAGCTTTATGCTTGAGTTATTTGCTTATTGTGGTTGTCTCGTTATAATTTATTGCAGATAGTTCAGCTTTCATGTCTACTCAATTCAATGTTATAAATACTGTTTCGATTCTTGAATGTCATGTATGTCATGAGTCTAATTTCATTGATGTTCCTATTAATACTTGGTGGATTGATTCTGGTACTTCAATCCATATTTCCAACTCCATCCAAGGCTTTCTGAAAACAAGGATGCCACTAAAAAATGAGCAAAGCGTTTATATGGGAAATCGCATGACTTCACATGTTGAAGCGATTGGAACGCAACGGCTCATTTTGGAAACTGGTCATGTACTTGATTTGGAAAATGTATTTTTTGTACCCAAGTTCTCTAGAAATTTAATTTCTATATCTAGACTTTGTAATCTTGGATACAAATTTTCATTTGAAAATACATTTTTCCAAATGTTTAAAAATGACAAGTTAGTTGGCACAGGTGGCATAGTGGATTATTTGTATAAATTACATCTACATCCACATTTTGAAAACAATCTCCTTGTTTGCAATGTAGTTGGTAAAAAGCGAAAAAAATAATAGTGATCGGTCATCAATGCTTTGGCATAAAAGATTAGGTCACATCTCCATTAAAAGGATCAAGAAATTAGTAAATGATAGAGTAATTGATACTCTAGATTTTACTGATTCTAGTGTTTGTGTGGAATGTATTAAGGGAAAACATACCAACAAACATGCTAAAGGATCAAGGAGAAGTGCTAGTCTTTTAGAAATTATACATACTGACATATGTGGTCCGTTTCCTGTGGAATGTTTTAGTGGTCAAAAATACTTCATCTCATTCATAGATGATTTCTCACGTTACATGTATCTTTATCTTTTATTTGAAAAATCAGAAGCTATAAATGCTTTTAAGGATTATCAAATAAAAGTAGAGAGACAATTAGAAAAAAAAATTAAAATTGTGAGATCAGATAGAGGTGGTGAGTATTATGGTAGGTATGTTGGAGGAGAACAAAAACTTGGACCATTTGCGCGATTTCTTAAGGATGAAGGCATTGAACATCAATTTTCAATGCCCGGTGAACCGGATCAAAACGGTGTTGCCGAAAGACGGAATCGTACGTTAATGGATATGGTTCGAAGTATGATGAGTAACTCCTCATTGCCTTTATCCTTTTGGAGTGAAGCTCTAAAGACAGCCGTGTATATATTAAATAGAGTTCCATCAAAAGCGGTTCCATCCACTCCATTTGAGCTTTGGAAGGGATGGAAACCAAGATTGGAACACATATACATTTGGGGTTGTCAAGCTGAGATTAGAATCTATAACCCAAATGAGAAAAAATTGGATATGAAGACTACAAGTGGATACTTCATTGGTTATCCAGAAGGCTCTAAAGGTTATAGATTTTATTGTCCAAATAGGGAATCGAGTATTGTAGAATCAAGGAATGTTATATTTTTGGAAAATAGCGAGAAAAGTGGGAGCAGGATGGTAATTAAAGACATCATACTTGATGAATTACCAGATCTTGTTATACCACTATAAAGGGAGGAGCAAAATATTCAACATGATATCATGGATGAGACACAACATCAAGATATTGCTGTCCCTCAAGTCCAAGATATTCCTTTGGTTGAACCAATGGTGAATCCTCCACTACCTGAAAATCAAGTTGAAATAGCACCAACTGTTCAACAAGGTGTTGTTACAACTAGATCTGGTCGGGTAGTAAAATCTACAATCTCATCAGATTTCATAACATACCTACAAGAATGTGACTATGATACAGGAATTTCAGAGGACCCAATATCATTTTCACATGCCATGAGTGAAATTAATTCTACTAAATGGTATAATGCCATGAGGGAGGAGATGGATTCTATGAGTGCAAACCAAGTATGGGACTTGGTAGAGCTACCCAAAGGAGCGAAATCTATTGGTTGCAAATGGGTCTTTAAAACTAAGAAAGACTCATTAGGCAACATTGAGAGATATAAAACCAGACTTGTGGCTAAAGGTTTCACTCAAAAGGAGGGCATAGATTACAATGAGACTTTCGCTCCAGTATCACGAAAGGACTCATTACGAATAATCATGGCATTAGTAGCTCATTATGATTTAGAGTTACACCAAATGGATGTGAAAACAGCTTTTCTTAATGGGGACTTAGATGAACATGTTTACATGCGACAACCTGAGGGTTTTATTTTAACAATAACAAGCATTTGGTTTGTAAATTAAAGAAGTCTATATATGGACTAAAACAAGCATCTCGTCAATGGTACATTAAGTTCAACAATGCAATAACTTCATTCGGTTTTGTTGAGAACATTTTTGATAATTGTATATATCTTAAGACGAGTGGGAGTAAATATGCTTTTCTAGTCCTTTATGTAGACGATATTTTACTTGCTTGTAATGACCTTGGGATGTTGCGAGAAACAAAGATGTTCCTTTCTAATAATTTTGAAATGAAAGATATGGGCGATGCTAAATATGTCATTGGCATTGAAATTCATAGAGACAGATCTCATAGAGTACTTGGATTGTCTCAAAAGGCCTATATTGAAAAAATATTAGAGAGATTTGGAATGAAATATTGTTCTCCTACCCCAGCACCTATGGTAAAAGGAGATAAATTTTTTTCATTCAAATGTCCCCAAAATAATTTAGAAAAGGAACAGATGAAGGACATTCCATATACATCTATCATTGGGAGTCTAATGTATGCCCAAACATGCACTAGACCAGATATATGTTTGCAGTTGGAATGTTGGGTAGACATCAAAGCAATCCAGGCATGGACCATTGGATAGCGGCAAAGAAAGTCTTGCGATATTTGCAAGGAACTAAGGATTTTATGCTAATCTACCGGCATTCAGATTCCTTAGAAGTTATTGGCTATTCGGATTCGGATTATGCAGGAAGTAAGGAGGATAGAAAATCTACCTCTGGATACATTTTTCTGCTTGCTGGAGGTGCTATTTCATGGAGAAGTGTGAAACAATCACTTGTCACATCAAGTACCATGGAAGCTGAATTCGTAGCATGTCACGAGGCTACTACACAAGCACTTTGGCTAAAGAATTTCATTGCAGGTCTTAAGATAGTGGATTCAATCTCAAGACCATTAAAGATTCATTGTGATAATTCTTCTGCAGCCGTATTTTTCGCCAACAACAAGTATACACGTGCCGGAATGAGAATTGACATTAAATATCTTGTTGTTAAAGAGAAAGTTAGAGATCATTTAGTATTGATTGAACATATAGGTACTAAGTACATGATTGCGGATCCTATGACAAAGGGTTTGCCGCCTAGTTTATTCATCAATCATGTAACTGAAATGAGCCTATCTAGTACCTTGTAATAATATCAATACATCCATGTGTGTACACCTTAAGTTTTGGTATAATGATCTCGTTGTTTATTGTCTGTTATATTTCAGTTGCATGCAATAAATGAACAGACATAAAGAAAGGACCCGTGTTAATATCTGGATATTAACACATAAAGATTTGTCATGTTAAATAAACTATTAGTATTGTAATACTTGGAAGGATATATCTGCTTGAAAGGTATCTACCGCCAAGATTCATATTAATAGAGTTTAACTTGACAAATGTAAAGCAACAAATTTTCTACATGAGCCAAGTGGGAGAATGTAAGAAATTATGTAAATGCAACTACCATATATGGTAGTTGCCAACTTTAATTTTATTTCTTATTTTTGTGGCTCATGATTAATGATGAAAGGATGCATCATTGGAAGGTTGCTTTTGGTGGTTACCTTAATGGATAGGTAACCATCATGTTTTATAAATATGTATTGGGGTCCCCTCTCCCTCAACTAATGAATGATTAAGGATCCATTACTCAAGCACATTGGGCAAGAGTTGAGAAGGAGAAGGAAATCCCATTCATCACTTCATTTCCGCTGCGATGGCTTCCGGTAACACTATTTAGTATCTTAAATCTTTTTGATTAAGTTAATAGATCTATCAAGTTATTAGATCTAGCATTGATTACAAGAAATGGACCTATCTTTAAGTCAAATCTCAAGTTAGGACATGTTCTTTAAAGTGTGACAGAAAATGTTCTTAAAAGGCTCGTTCGTTAGTATGCTATCACTGGATTAAGTATTTTTGATATTAGAACAGTAACAATGACCTACACCGCCGAGTCCGATGAGCGATGGAGAGGGGCTGGCAGCAAGTTCAGTTGTTCTATTTGTAACGGATTGATTTCGAAAAAAAAACCATAATACAAATTGGCACCAATGAAATGTGAAGTTAATCACTAATGCTACCAAATCCCACCAATAAATCAACTTTAGTTACTCCAAATTATCCTTTTGTTTTTTAATCGATGTTGATAATTAATTTGTAAAATCGTTTATGAATGTCACTAAAAACCCACAAGCACCAAAGTCCTCTAAAATTCTAGCTACACTATCATGTTATATTATGTTTATGGATTGCTTGTGTCAACGATAAAGACATAAGGTCACCTAAGGATTTAACAATCAAGACAACTCTAAACACGATTAATGTTAATGGTATATGTACAATTATGTTAATGTAATGGATGTATGTGCAATTATGATAATGTTATATGCATGTGCAATTATGTTACTATTATGGACGTACATGTAAATAAGGCAACCTTTAAGGGCATAAAAGGAATTATACAAAAAGATCACTCTTACACAATTAAGTTCATTTATGATCTATATGGTAATATTGCACGAGACAAGGAAAATAGTTTATGCAACATGATAAGGGTGTAAAATGAAAATTACAAGTATTCTTATGGGAATAATACCCTTCTATTATAGATGAAATAGTTAGTTGTGAATTGACTTCTACGCTAGCCAATTTGAGCTCAACTTGACACATACCAAGTGTTAGGTTCATAAAATGTATTGTTGCCTTTTTCAAAGGAATTGAGGATATTTACAATCCAAGGAGAAATCACTTTCTTCGAGTAGCGGAATCAGTATGAGACTATTGTTGGATTAGTTGAAAGGATGTCTTTATACCCACTGAAATAAAAAATCGTGAATATGATTTCATTTACTTCATTTACCTTCTGTATTAATTAAAGAACTCTTGTACTTTTATCCTTATTACTAGTATGAAAAAGTTTTTTTAAGTTAGATTCCTTGCTGCTCTTCTATGTTACAACTGATGCTATAAGTAATGATCCCGGGATGTCCACTAAATTCTCGCTTCCGTATCATTTTCGGACGATCGAATTCGTTACTCTTGCCTCAAGTAAGATAATTTGCTCCCCGACACCAAGCAACATTATTCACAATGTGAGGACGAGATGAGAGGATTGCATCAATAGAAACATTGGAGATGTCAACAAGAGGTCGGAGTGGCAGTGATTTGAGAAGAACTTGATGGGAGGAGCTTTGAAGCTCTACAATCCTCAAGACAGCCAACCAAGCAGAGGCAAGTACACAGCTGGACAGAGACAAAGGAAGGCTAGCCAAATCAAGGGTCAGGGAAGATGGTAATTGTTGTAGAGGAAGGAAACAAATGAAGGCTAGCCACAACAAAGACTGAGGAAGAAGATGGTAATTGTTGTCGAATTGCAACAAGGTGTAGTTGGCGAGTGCTTCATCATGATGGGCATGGCTTTCGACATCAGGCTTTGTTCTGTGATGGTCTCAATCCATCCCACCCTCTTTATAAGGTGATCATCAGCCCACCCCAGGAATGCAAGAGGTGAAACTCTATAGACCTGTCGAGGGATATCAATTTATGGAGGGAGATGGAGAGGCTGAAGCGCAACAACGAGTCGACAACACTTCAACCTATAGTTTCTCCCATTCCTAATACCCCCCGTTTCATTTGCCTTTATCTCTTGCACAGTTGCTTTGTGGATTGATGTGTGAATGGGTTCTGAGCCACAGGTGTAGTCATTACTCAGAACATATGCAATATAAATATAAAAAGAAACTACAACCAGAATCATCACTTACGTGCAATGTAAAATAGGGCTGTAAGATAGATGTATTTAAAAAAATTGACAAAACTTGTGCAATGTAAAAATAAGAATGACTATTACGTTTTTATTCTTACAAACAAATAAAGCTCAAACACACCAGTCTTTGCAATCATATCAGTGAAATGCAATTTACTGCTGATGAATGAAGGCCGATAATACAACAAGGATGCGGATATTAGCATCTCAACGGAGATATAAATGTAACTTACAAGTAACAGATACAATGTTGAGCTGGCTAGAACTGATTACCAGAATCCTAACAGCGATCGTACAGGTTACGGGTCCTTAGCATTGCAATGTGCATTGGACACGCCGGATTTTCTTCCGTTTCTCGTCATCCGCCGGCTGCAATTCACGTGAAAGTACTTCAACATAAAGTTCAAAAGGATGGAAGGATACAGATTCTGAAGCATACAATTAATAATACTTACCCGGTTCGGAAGAAAATTGGGAACTTGAATTCTCTTTGATCCATCAGCTAGACGTTTGCATGGAAAACTAATGTCATTACCTGTGTATTTATTCATGACCTGCAAGAAATGATATTAACTGATTAGCTGACACATATCTGGAATCAAGATAGTAACAATGCACAATTTCGAGATGGTGGCAAGCAGATGTATATATTTCCTAAACTATGAAGCTTATTCATGTGTGCTGAAGTTCCGGATACATGTACTACTAGCAGCAATAAATACAAGGTTAATTGCCGAGACAAACCTAAACCGCAAACATGTTATTGTTATGAAGCAAATTACTTTTCAGTCTATGAAATAGGAAAGATAGTTTAAACATCTATGTGCCACTATTTTCACTAAAATACCTAAAAAAACTACAAGTTTCGCTCAATCAACACTAAAATTTCTAGTTGAATTTCGAACCACCTAGTTGAATTTCTAGGTTAATCTGGCCTTGAGTACTGGCTGATTGAGTTGGTTCCTGTTTTAAATACTGACCTTGAGAAATTTAGCCCGTTACAAGAGGACCCGTGGTCCCGTGCTAGGGGACACAGTTTCTAATTAGAAGCATTCCAAATAATTCATGAAAGTACTACTTGGGATGAAGCAACAACCATGCGATGGATACAACAAGATAACATAATTACTGGCAGAGTACTGAGCACATCTACTACATTCTGGATGCTCCCATTAGAGAAAGACTTTCATATTTTCACACGATAAATAAATAACAAGACTTGCCGTGAGCAACAAAGGTATAAATCCGGATTCAATGCGGAACTCATCAGGGAAGTAACACAGGATAGTTATTACACATTTAGGATAGCAATATTACTATGGTCATAAACGTGGTCTGAATGCCTTTGGACAGAGTTAGACAAGGACAAGGTCCCAAAGAGAATAATAATATCACAGCACGCCCATTTAGATAATAGATGCTCAACCATGCACAAAGTACAGCTATTTTGATACGAATGAGAACAGCAAGATATAAACAAGTTGGGTACATCAGCAAAAAGACACGGATTGCAGTGATGGCTCATGCAAGGTGATGTATTAATAGTACAATGACAAGTATACATGTGGCTAATAGTTGAATGGCACAGAGTTGAAGAAATACCTGGTTCTCAATCGCTGCAACTAGCATAGAATTGCAACCTGAGGCATGTACATTTTCCAAACTGGGGCACTGAAGTAGCAATCTCTCTGATGACAGAAAATCTACTATGTAAGCACTCGTCGCATTAGTCTTGCAGAAGGTGGAAAGAGAAGACGAAGGAATACCAGGATGTAAGTTTGTGCACGAATTAAGATTCAGATCATTAAGGTCTGGGCAATTAAGATACAAGGCCTACAATGTACACACAGTTTCAGCCGGGGAATAAACAAGACGCAGACAACGTAGGGAGCACTATAGGAAACAAGAACTCACATCTAATCCAGAACAGCCCCATAAGCTGAGCTTTCTCAATCTCCCATGTTTGATGATCAGCTTTTGGTATATCGACTGAGGGCGTGAACTGGTCCCTTTGTCATGATCCGCATCCTCCGCATCTCCTTTTCCAGATGCCATATCACACATGCTCATCCCACAGTCTATCAGCTGAAGAAGAGGCAATTGAGCAGTTGCAAATTGGACTCCACCTGGGGGCAAAATATGGTTGTAATATGCACTACAATAACAAGAAAAATCAGTAAATTTTGCATTTTTTTCTGGAGAATTACTTGATGTTATGTTTGGGCAGAGAGCAAGAAGAAGCCTAGATAGAGTGTCAGGGAGGACATTGCATATCATTCCAATGCCACTGTCAGTGATGCTCGATCTGAGAATGCAGGCAGTATTTTGGTGAGCATAAGCCAGGAATAATGAAAATGAAAATACATGTTTCTTGTCGGAAATATAACAAAACTATGCACCTGTGTAGTAAAATGTTGTAATATTAGGAATGCAACAAAAAGAAGACCTACCCGCTTAAATCCAGCAATTCTAGGTTCGTATATGACTGAACAATGGCAGCTACAGATGCATCAGTAACTTTGAGACCCAGAACCAGAGAAAGCATGCGCAATCCCCTGCAATTTTTTGCACAACAGCATTACAAAAATAGAATACATAGGAAACAAAAATACCATGCATGCAAGCAATAGACTAGTAATATTGCTATCATGACCATAAGCATATAAAACTGCAACAATATCTCCATCATAAACAGCTTTGTAAATTAGCACCAAATAGAAAACCAAAATAGCTTACTAAAACTAGCATTAAATAGAAAGGTAATAAGAAACTAAAACAGCTTAATAAAACTAGCATCAAATAGAAAGCTAAGTTAGCAGATGATGTGCTCATAGGATGACTGAAGATATATTTCTCTCCGGGAAATAAAATTAAGAAATTGAATTACTTCAAGTCTGCAGCAGCCAAAGCAAGCACAGCAGCATGAGTCAGGTGAGAAGATGCAATGTGAATGTTTCTCAATCTTGAGCATGTTCGGCTCAAACCATCAACCACAGCAGCAAGATCCGTTGAGTCGTTTTCTTGACGAGAAAAATCCAATGAAAGCTCTCTTAAGTTGGGGCAGTTCAAAATCTAAAATTATCACAATGGGCATTGACAAAAGCAAAATAGTCAATACATGAATATATCAATCAGATATGGGTAATGACAAGAAGGCTACCGTTTTTGAAATACAATATAATTCTGAAAGCCAAAGTGTTGAGAGGCTCGAGGAACTCAAATTAAGGAATCCAAGACTTGAACAACCTTCAATTTTAAGACTTGAAAGGCAGCGCTTCTCAGCAACAAAACGATTCAAGTCATCCCTAAATAGCAAATAGAAAAAAACAATGAGTGAGAACTCATAGATGCCTCACATCACACTCATTCTTGCAATGATTAGGGCCAATAAAGAAAGGATGATTTCTGTATAAGCATCTTTTTTCATAGAAAATGCATTCATTAGAATAATGGAGGAGAATGTACATAATTGAACTTCCACAAGGAGAGGACAACAGTAGATGGAAGGAAGAACAAAAGAAAACAAACAAAGAAGCTAGAGTGGGAGGTTGGGAACAGTCTCCTTCTGTCACAAGGAGTAACCACGTTGGCTAACAATGGATCACCCATTAATAGAGCACTCTCAAAGGACAAGCAGATTACAGTACAGTTTTCATTAATTAATCCAACACATTTAGCAAGGTGTAACAAATAGAAATAACAACGTAAATGATGATGGACATTGAAAACTAAACGCAATAGCCATTAACTTGCAGCAACCCTCAACAAATATGTAGAGTCCAATGATGAAAGCAATCAGATATTTATCTTAAGCATTAACACATTCACTTTTAAACAATTACATAGCCGTTCCCAAGTTTTCAAAAATAATGTGCTCGTGAACAACTCTGAGAATGTTGATATTCTTTAAAACTGAAGTAAGACTTAAATGCAATTGCAAAAAAACATAAGAAACTTTACCGCACAGTTGGGAGGAGTCAAAAAAGAATAAAAGAATATAAAAGGCAAAAGATATTGTTTCAAAAAATAAACGGATTTTCACCATGAACCCTATAAACTTTGTAAATTATCCACTCGACCTTTGAAACATCGATATTCCTCCCTCGACCATGTAAACTTGCACCGTCTTACCCCACAACCCATGCAGTCTAGCTGACTCATCTTGAGTCAACTTGCTCGGGTTCAAGTTAAGTTAATCAAACTACAGCAAAATCAATGATGGATTTTAGGGTGATATATCTCCTTCCCTCTCTCCCCCCTTCTCTTCATCTTCTTCCCTCCAGTGTCGGCCTTCCTGTTGTTGCACCTCCGCCCCAACCAATCCAAAGAGCGATACCTCTCCGGTGCCTCGTCCGCACGTTGAAGATCCTCATGCTCGGATGTCTCCTTCCACGAACTAGAGGATGGAGCTCCATTCTCCATGGACTAGTGGTGTTGACGGGCTCATTCGCTCCGCAACATCGAAGGAACGCGTGTGCCTTGTCGCACCAATGGTTGGCCCGCATCGCGAGAACTCTTGGCAATGCACGGAAAAGGACCATCTGATGCAGAGCCGATCTGTTCATTCTCTTGAATCTAGAATAAAAAAAACAACAGAAAAATGAGTTTCCGACGATCGGAACATAGATGGGAAGGATTAGGGTTCGTATATGAGGGGGACGATGAAGAGGTCAGAGGGGCAAGAGAAGGAGCCGAGCTTGCAGAGGATGAGGAGGAGGTCGTCGGGATGGGCATCGAGGAAATCAGGATCGTTGATTGGGAGGCGGGGGCGCTTGCGGGGGGCGATATCGCTATCAACGAGGGCGGGAGGCATGGGGGTGGGGCATTAGGAGGTGGGTGGAGCAAAGGGAGGAGGTCGATGTCGGATGGGGAAGGGAAGAAGAGGGTGAGGGGGAGAAAGGAAGGCGTAGTGTTTGTAATTTTGATAAATAAAATGGGTAGTATGCTAAAAAAATTAACAGAATCTGTTTAGTGTTAACGGCCAAATGTTTGTCTGTTAACCACAAGATCTGCGGGGTAAGAATTAACAAGTTTACAAGGTCGATGGATGAATATCGATCTTTCAAAGGTCGAGAAGGTAATTTACAAAGTTTACAGGATTTGTGGGGCAAAATCCCAAAAATAAAAGGCAAAAGATCTTCCAAAATAACTATTTTTAATTAAAATAAGATAAGATTTCATATGTAGGAAAGTATGCATTAGATTGCATGTTGTGGACTGCTTCCCTTTTTCAATTCCGACAATGCTTTGAGGTTGAGGTTCACTGGCTTTTTTGTACAAAGAATATAATAACAATCCATTCTAATCAATTCAATCTTTTGCAAACTTTTTTGTTAAGCCAGCTGTTAAAATTATAGATACAGATATTTCAATATTCCTTGAGTGTGTCGTTTTTCTTAAGCATGGATCCGGGAATTAATTTGGGGCTGAAAATACATTAAGCCCTACGGATGCAATCATGACCGAGCACAACTGGTAATCTTTCAATATTTTCTACGGTTCATTTCTTAATAACAGTCCTCATTGTAAATAATAATTGTAAATTTAAGTTGTTAGGAGTCATATTTATAATTCATGCCAATTTGTTGTATCTTTCAAAGATGCTGACCTTTTTTTGGATTTCAATCTTCACAATTCAATTTATGATGCATCCTTCCCAAAAGTCACAATCCTTAAGGGCTCTTTTGGTAACTGGGTTAGGTTGTGTTGGAATAATCTCATGTAAATAGAAACTGTTTGGATGGTTAGGAGGGTTGGAGAAGATTTGAATGAGAAATGTGATTTGATGTCACATTGGTTTGCGATGGAATTCCAATTCAAAAATGTAGAGGGTCAACTAGGTAAACTCAGGATAACATGGTAACCAAACGAGTCCCAAGGGCTCGCTTGGTTCAAGGGTTGAGGTGGGTTGGAGTAACCTCCTGTGAATAATAGCTGTTTGGATGGTTATGAGGGTTAGTAGAAGGTTGGAATAAAGAATGTGAGGTGATGTCACATTGATTTGTGATGGAATCCCAACCCAAGCATGACCCCGGAATACAGGGGGTAAACCGGGTTACCCTAGGGATAACCCGGTAAGGATAGTAGAAGGAGCTCAGGTTGTGCATGATCACCCTCTTGATTGCTAAAGGAGGCAGCAGCAGCAAAATTCAGTGAACAGGTAGCTAATGACCCAATACTGATAACTATAACAAAAAGTTCATAATAATGATGTAGCCAGAAAAACATGATGCCATAGAGCCACATCCCAGAGAATGCCAAGGTACACACCTTTAGTTCATACTCCCCGTGCATTGATTCTGATGTTTAAAAATAATATCATTCCAATCCCTTAAAAATAATATCTTCCCCCAATAGAAACATCAAGTCATACCCTCCTCTTCGTATTCCTTTACCTCCTCCTCCTCCTAATGCAGTAGCAACAAGTCGTCGCCTTGTCTTCCTCTGCCTTCTCTTTCTCCGACAGCAACAGCAAGTCGGTGCACCGTCTTCCTCCACCTCCTCTTCCTCCCATAGTAGCAGCAAGGGGTCATCCCCTTTCGCCGCAACCCCCACCACCCCCTTCCCCTGCGACCTCCACCATCCCATTTGACCACTCCAACCATGCTGACTGACATGCCTCCTCGTTGGCTCCAACTCCGCTGCATTCGCATCATATCCCTTCTCCACGTTTGAGATAGCATTCGATTTTACGGAGGCTCCTGTCGGAGAGATGCCAACTTCTCCCAGCAAGACGGTCTCCAATTCTACATAGGCCTTGTGTGTCTCACGTCGAACAAGTGGCTTGTTATACCCATTTTGAAATTTTCACTGTTGTCCGGATGGTAGGGAAGGGAGCAAAGGTTGTACACGCTTAATCTCTCGTGTCAAGAGGGTCCATCTTTCCAACAACGAGCATGCTACTATTTTGGGGACGACATCAAGAATGAT
Source organism: Ottelia alismoides (assembly GCA_037367405.1). Classification (NCBI taxonomy): domain Eukaryota; kingdom Viridiplantae; phylum Streptophyta; class Magnoliopsida; order Alismatales; family Hydrocharitaceae; genus Ottelia; species Ottelia alismoides. The sequence continues at coordinate 229,621 of JAZKJV010003290.1, read as the reverse complement.
CTTGAATTATATCTTACTTTAGAGGGGACCTTGATGGCCCTTGATCAATGGATGTACGGAAAGTGCATGAAGATACAAGATGTGAATCGTGTTTACCATCATGACGACGGTCTTGTTTGGGTTACAGACGATACAGGGGTGGTTCAAGAGCACATTATCGACATCGTGAAACCCCTCCTATATGTTGTACCGAATGTCACAGATGGGTTGGTTGTTGATGATATGCTCATTGATCGCATTTTCAAAGCTCCTATCACCACAATTAAGAACATTCCTCCAAACTATCGTCTTGCTTTCTCTCAAGCTATGAAGACAACTTTGTACCAAGTTATCATTAGGTCGGGATTCATACTTGCTTAGGTGAGATTGCTACTTCTTCCTCGCTGCATTCTACAGATATACAAGCCTACGAATAAGTGGGATAGAAGATCTTGCAATAAAAAGTCTTTACAACAATGACTTATTATGAGTTCACTCACGAATTGGGGCAGTACAGACAATTTTGCCAAGTAGGTGGGTGATATTTTGAAATGCGATATACATGCGACTTCGTGTCATAAGCAGAACAACTCCTTGAAAGAGAATAAATATCAAAATTCCAACATCAAATAGTGCCTTCACAAAGTGCTAGATGAGCACTTCACAACAACCATAAAGGTTCTGTGCTCTTCAAGAGTGGTTCCCTATAATGAAGACACCTTGAAAGACTTAGAGGCTAAATATTTGCATAGATTGCCTCCTTCCATGTTAGATATTTTAGAGACCCCTCTTAAAGCCAATACAGATGTTATTTTACGATCTATCAAATCTTTTCCTAAAGGGACATCATGTGGCAAAGATGACCTAAGAGCTCAACACATTTTAGATGTCCTTTGTGGAGAGGGGTCTGCAGTTGCCACTGATCTCCTATGTGTTAACTATGGTGGTTAATTTATGGCTAGATGGGAGATGCCCCCTAAGGTGGATGAGTTTGTAGCCTCTGCACCTTTTACTCCACTACTCAAACCTAACAACTAGGGTTGTCAGGAAAACTCAGTCATGTTGAGCTTAAGTCGAGCTCAGCTTGTTAAGAGCCCATGATACCAACACAAGCATAACGAGTTCGAGCCCGAGTTGCATTTATAGCATGTTAAGCTTATCGAGTCAGGCCCGAGTTGGGTGGTGATCAGCTCGGGAACTCGACTCGATAATTCGTTGGGTAATAAAGCAAAGGCACAATCGCACAATACAAGGGAACGAGTACCAACGCATGTTGTAGCGCCCAATCGACCAATCCCATCCCAAATTCCTAAATCCGATTCAACAATTCCCCACTCGCCATCCTTCCAACCCTAAACCTAACTACAACTCGCCCAGCCATCCTCCTCTTTCTTCCTCCTCCAGGACCGCCACTAGTCTTTCTCTCCGATCTCTCCCGAGCTCCTCCCTCTCCGACTCCGCTCATGTGCCCCGATGGCCGACACGAAGCTTCACCCTCTCCCCATTTACGAGCTCCTCCCTCTTCGGCTCTGCTTGTGCACTTGACGATCGAAGTGAAGCTTCACCCTCTCCCCCTTCGCCTCCCTCTCCGTCCACGAGTTGATCTTTGGACCCGAGAATCTTAATCATGTCGTGAACTTAGAATCTCATGCGATCGTGCTACCATTCTCGAGTCAAATCTGCTTGTTATTCTATCCATCCAAGGTATGTTTCTTCTCTTGTTTTTATTTTGAATATGATCCACTGGTTTAATCCTTACATGTGGTATCTATGTGGTTTGAACAGTTACAGCATGTTGAATCCATCCATGTTGAATCCATCCATTAATCTCTGCATGTGGTTTGAACTTTTTAGGAGAAGTATGGATTATTTAGAAGACGTATAGATGTTATGTAGAAGTTGTTTTGTTGTCTCTGTATGTTTAGAAAAATGGTTAATGTGACTTTGTTTTCTTATTTTATTTACTTTCCAAGAATGAACAAAATTGAATGTTTCAGTTTAGTGCCAAAGAGAATATGCAAGTAAAGAAAGGGTAGTTTTGTGTGTAGGGTATTCATGTTGTTATGAGACCCCCTTTGGTTTGGGTCCATTGTATTTGCATAGTAATGTTATTGTATCTTGCATTTCCATAATGGAACAAAGTAATGATATAACAGATTCAAATTCTACATGTGTAAGATTATAACTTGTTGCACATTGAGTTCGATATTTGTCCGCCGAAAAGCTACAGAAAAGAATATTAATAAAACCAAAGTTGCATATTGCATATTTTCATTTACAAAATGAAACAAAGGCTCGTGAGCTAGCTCATTAAGAGGATCGTGAGCCAGCTCAATAAGCTCAGCTCGTTAAGAGGCTCGTGAGCTAGCTCCAACTCAATGAGTTCGAGCTCGAGCTAGTAATCCAAGGCTCGAACCTCATCAAGCCCGAGCTTGAGTCTTCATTTTCTTATCAAGTCGAGCTTGAGTTACAATCAACTCAACTTGTTGAGCTCGATAGACACCCTGCTAACAACGACATACGTCCTATTGTTACATGCACTATATAGAGGCATCCGGTATCCAAAGCTGCTATGATAAGGTAGCCATTGTTATGACTAAGTATCTCAATGACTTTCAATTTAAAGTTGGTGTATTTGGGGGAGTTGAAGCCATCTTACACAGCACCAACATGCTTTCAGGCTTTTGAGAAAGCTTCACAATAACGAGTCTCTCCATATGCTTACAGTGAATTTCTCTAATGCTTTCAACATGATAGATAGATCTTTGATGTTGTGTGAAGTTAAGATGAGATGCCCATCTATTTCTTTATGGGTGGAGTTTTTATATGCTAAAGCAACCAGATATATATTGGAAATAATCATATATGATCGACCATCGAAGTGCAGCATGGTGATCCCCTAAACACACTTTTCTTTTTTGTTGCATTACACCCACTTATTCATGAGATCAAAGACAACTGTAAACTCCTTCATGCTTCCAAAACCACCTCTCCAACCCTTCACAAGCAAGATATGATCGCATTATGCACTTAGATAACAATATCTGACAAAAAATAGCTCTCTGATGGTCAGTGAAATATATATTGGCATGGATATATTCCTCAGAAAGTGCAAAGAACCAAGACATAGGAAGGGAAATACTTGATAATTGATTCAAAAAAATTACTTGATAATTTGGTGGGCTTGATCCACATGATAAATCATAATATGTCAAGAACATCTATGTCAAGTTAAAACTGCTTGCTGACTGGTTCAGTTTTAGGACCTTTAAATCATGATCAAATCTCAGTAAACGTACACACGATGCACTCATGAGAAAGAGGAGTCACACAGACAAACAAACAGCTAGGTAGCAAAATAACATGAGTCAGTCATCAAAATAAGTTTATCGATGTAACAGCTTCAGAAACACCACTACTTACCCAGTTATTCGGTTGACTGCTGAATCAGCAGTAGTAATCTCTAAGCTTTCTAGATTGGTGCAAGAGAACGCAATGCAAGCTAGTACAGTAGCATCAAAGTCACTGAAACATAAAAGAAACATATTTAATTGTAGACTTTATGTGATATATCATGTAAAATGGCAATGTAAAGAAAATTCGAAAGGAAGGACAACAGAGATGACAGGGATGTATACAAAAAAAATGTAATGAGCACATTTGTGATGCACATAGATAAACAACAGAGAGAAATGTTGATGAATTATGCACATTATTAGTATTTGGACAAACTAGCACCGATAATCCATTCAATCCATGAAATATAAACTCCAGAAAACATATGCTAAAAGAAGAGCAATACAAAACGACCAACACAAATAAAAGAGTTAAAACGACGATATTGAAGGAGGGTGAATTCATTTCATATCCGAGATTCGTTCAACATGCACAGTCCATTCGCTAAGTGTAACTCAGATCGACCAACAAATCAAAGATCGACCATGGAGCGGAGGGTGCCCAACACTTCCAACATTGAGTAAGAAGAGCATTTCGTTTCCCGAAATTCCCAGGAAAACCACTCCTCTTGAAAACAAATAAAAAAGGAGATCTTCTAGAAGAAAATTCCAAAATCCACATGATCCGATCATCGATCTGAGCACTTGTCCATTCTTTGTACCAGATCTATCAATCTCCATTAACAATCTTACAGTAATTATAAAAAAGATCGGTTTTTTAAGTTCGATTTCGTTTTAGCTCTCGTTTCCGATTCATACCACCCAAAGCATGCATCGCCCCCTTCCAAGCTTTCTACTTGACCACAAAATCCTCACCTTTCCATCCTAAGGGACAGCCTCGCGAGCCCAGGGCACCTCTGCAGCACCGACCCCACGAACCCGATCTGTGATCCCGAAGGCACCCTCAGAGTCATCTCCTCCGCCGATCTCCACACCCTCCTCACAGACTCCCTCCATCCTTTACACACCGCCGCCGCCGCCATCAGCCCCCGCGGGGGTAGCCTCCTCAGAACCTCCACCAGGCATACCCCTCCAAAACCTCCCTCCGCCACCTCCACCTCCGGTCCCTCCTCCGCTTCGACCGGCCCGATCCCGACCTCCTCCCCCTCGTCGAACGACAGTGCGCGCCGCCGGAGGGGCTGCGGCCGGATGGGCGCCGGATCGGTGGGATCGGGACCAGGAACGTGGCAAACGTGTCCCTTCTTAGGGAGCCCGCAGCGGCCGCAGTTGTAGCTGCCGCGCTTCTTCCCGGCGGCGCTGGAGGAGGAGGAGGAGGTCGAGGACGGCGGCGCTGACAGCTTGGATGAGGCGATAGCCGGAGCTCGGCGGTGCATCTCCGGCGATCGGGATTAGGATTAGGGTTTGGAAATCGGAAATAGAGCGCGCGAGATGGAGACGATGGGAGGGAGACGTGGGAATGATGGCGGGAGGGGTGAGGTGAGGGGAGAAGCAGATGAGGGGAGATGGAAATATAGACGGGGGAGCTTTGCATTGATGCCCCCATACATTCTCTATATTTTCGTGGATTTCGAATATGCTTATCAGGGTTGAAAATGGTCGCGTTGCATTCAAACAATGGCATTAATATTTAGATATACGTGTATTAGATTTCTTTTCTGAGAAGAAAGAGGATGAAATCTTGAGTTGGGATTCACCGTCAGAAATTGAAAATTATATTAAAAGATAAAGAGTTACATTATCTTACGGAGCAGAATCAGAAAAGGGTTTTCTAATAGTTATGATAAACGAGTTCTGAAAAAAGGCGTATATATCGAAATGGAGATTTACAAGCTTGGAGCATTGATCGTGAGTTACCACTGTTTCAGTCAGATCTATAGGTAGTCGCGCAACTTCTGGCTACGATAAGGAAAAGTCGAGCTGATAATCTCAAAGAAAGAGTACATATCCGAATAGGAAAGCTTCGAGGCCATCCTTTGTAACGAGAGTCTAAAAGCATGATATTCAGAATCACAAGACCCACGAGATGTGCATGAGATCTTGAGCAAAAGTATTCTAATTAATTCTATACATGTATTAAACCATATATACTGCTAGCAATCAAAGCGATTTACGTATGGATATAGATACATACGTAAAAAATAGTATAAAAAGAATACGATAGTAGATCAGATCCATAACGAGCTCTTATTTTTTAGTAGAGAGGGGGTGACAGGGGTAGAAATGTTAATTGACAAGCTTGATTTGTTTTCTCGTCTAATACAAAATTTTCGCAGGGGGCATGTTGCAAAATGGTTGCATAAATCGGAGCAATTCATTAGAAAAATATAATTGGGCTAAAAAAGATAGGGAGGGCCGACGGGGGGAGAAAAGGGGAGCGGGAGACGAAAGAGGGATTTGCGCCAAAGCGTCACGTGGCGGGGAGAGATGACTGGAATTACGACATTAACCCCGGGGTCCCGACGAACAGTGGTTTTGCTAGGAGGGGTGTTTTGGGGAATTAACAGGGGATTCGGAGGGCGATATTTTGTGAGGGGGGGATTCGAAAATTTCGACACGTTTTGGCACCGAAGGGCTTTGGTTGGAAATAAACGGGGGAAGGTTGGTTGTGTTCTTGGTGTGTTTAATTATGGCATGCTAATTAAGATTATACAGGTGATTGTGGTTAGATCGTCATGCAAAATGGATCCTGCAACGTTTGAGCATTTGATGGCATTTATATAATTGTATTCGACCATACGTTTGCATATCTTCCATTCATTCCGTCTAAGTTTATTTTTCTGACCAGGTAAGTAATCTCTATATTTTCATTTTAAAGCGCTTTCAACTATTCGAAGCATTGGATATACTTCAATAAGTTGTTTTAATGGAAATAGGCGAGTCAAAAGTTGGATCATCCTCAACCGGCCAAGATCGCCACAACATCGACAATCGTCACAATAACTATTCCACTTCCTTATTCCATAAATATTCATCAAATATATTCTCCTTCCTTTGTAATATTTATCGTTTATCTTCATTTATACTACCTATTTCGCACTGGCCATTTATTTTTAGAAAATGATTTGATATCTTCCATATAAGAAACAACCAAACAAAGAAATCATAATTCAAGCATAGATCCTCTGCAATACTGCAAAGGCCGCCTGTAATACGGCACACGTGAGCAGCTCGATCAAGATCGAGCGATTCACACTGCAAAGGTTAAAAAATACATGGATTTCGTGTGAACCACTCGAACTCGATTGAGCGGCTCACGGCACCTCTCGTATTACAGTCGACCTCTGCAGTACTGCAGAGGATCCGTGCTCTCATAACTCCACAATCAACGCCAGTTTCTCCACAATTTCAAGAACAACAAACAAACGATCAATAGGAACAAAGATCCTTATCCCACCTTATCTCTCCAACACAAAAAAAGGGAGAAAATAACACATTTATTCATTATCGCACCTTCCTTATTTCCCCAACCAAACTATAATTTATTGAAAAATTGGGCTGGATTTTTATAATATACTCATTGTAGGCCCAAAATAGAGCATCTTAAATTTTAAAGCAAATTACACAACAGCCACCAAAACAAAAGCCCAATTACAGTAACACGTATATAAACACATATATATTACATAAAAGCCCAGGCCTAATTAGATTCTTCATGGGCTTGGATAGGAGCACAAAATAGTACATGGGAAAATTGCAAAGTAGGCAAAAACACATAGCAAAAATAGAAACTACGCAAAATTGTGATTACTTGGACGTAAAATTCGATCAAGATATTAAAGATTAGTCTGATTAACATGTGGCAAAAACAGACTGGATAATGCAACATTTGTGGAATGGGGGCAGGTTTGGGTCAGGCCTCGATCGTGGGTATTGATTTGTTATTAATAGATAGTAAATTGAATATGTAATTTTGGGAAAAAAAACAAATGAAGGATAATATCCACCCCTTGTCGATCCTTGTAATCGGCTGCTTACCAGCAAATTTCTATCTTCCCTGTAAAAAAAAGGCCGGTTCGAGAAATAAAATAGGTATTTTGTATATTCTCCCTGGTGAAAAGAAATTTCAATTAAAAAATGCTTATTACCGTGTTCTTCGCTTTCATAATTAGTATTATTTATAAATGTAATGTTTATCTATTTGGTTATTGAGTGGGAGATTAATATACATGCAAGCTTCATTAGTCAATTGTTGGAGGAGTTAGTATTCTTTCTGATTTGGGTTGAGACACTTGACTTTGATACTAGTTCTGATATGGTTTTTCCTACTGCATGCAATTTTTTTCAAAAGATCCCCTTTATTTTTTAGTTTGGACTGTACTTACTGGAAGCATTTTTTTCGAAAATGTCCCTTTTATTTTAGATTGTAATGAACTCTTAATCCTCCCCCGACCCCGTCCTGGTATTATCCCAACTACCGGTCGAAGATCAAGGAGATTGTTTGAGGTGATAAATTAGGTGATTATGAGTGTTCTTATGAGATGTTTTTTTTCTTTTCGTTACAGCAGCAAATTTTGTGATCGGGAATGTGAATGCATGCATGTAGATGTATGTGCATTAGCAATGCGAGACTTTAGAAAGATTCGACGGTTGTTTACATGAGTCTTGAAGGGCTCGTTTATCATCAAAATATTGGGCTAATTTTCCTTCTCATGGGAACTCAACCCCTAAATAGGATATTACTTTATTTTAATTGCGATAGGTCCTAATTGGATAAGAAAATCAGTTATCTTTTTGGAACAAGAGATGTCTAACCCTAATCCTATGGGATTTAGGATTTCAAGACTCCTCATTCTCTCATGTCCATGCTTGTATAAAGGATCATTGTCCCCCTCCCTCGTCAAGGGCATCCAACTCAAGAGAGAAATTAAAGAAATAAAGATATCATAAAGAGAAGAAGTGGCTCATTAGACCATCTTGGCTCATGATCAGAGATTGACGAGCACCTACATCTTCAAAATCGTGGAGTTCTATGATCTCAAGGCGGCAATTCGTTAATGGTTATGGTGATAAGCTTGCTTACCAGCTCTCTGTTATACAATTTACGCCATTGTAAAGAGGGAGGACTTTTTATAAACCTCTTATGGGATGTAATATTTGGTTATAATGCTTAAAAGATCGCGGTCAACTTCATGGTTTTGTACATTAGTAGTGAGATTTATCATATTAAAAACTCATCATGTATATGTGGTTGATGAATCTCCATTTCATCACCTTTATTCTATCATTCTGGCCTTAAAAATCCCAACTAATGCATGTAAATAGCATTATTTTATAAAAATTAACATTCATTATTTATTCTATCTACGTATAACACATTTATTTTAATGCCAAAATTATAGATTAAATGGAAGAAAATAAAAAAAAGAATAAAATACCATGGGTATTTTATTATCTCCGAGATCAAGTCAAGAATTGATTTGGTCGACAAGGAATAAAGTAGGAGGAAATAAGGGCCAAATATATGATAAGAAGCCAACTTATTTATTCTTCAACAAAGTATTTTTTGAACCTATTTTATTCTTTATTATTTATATCTCAAATAAAAAACTTTGTACATGAAAGTTGTATATAATAATGTATAGAAATATACAAAATTTAGTTTGCACAAAAATATTGCTCGGTGTACATTTTATATCCTAAATGAAAAGCCAGAACCCAACTTCTCAGACCAATATCTCCTAAACAAAAACTCAAAATGTATCAAAATCACCTTTAAAATTATATAACTTTCAAAAGTTTATTTAACGAAGGTGGTTCCTTATGTTTTTGAGTTAAGATGTGAAAGTTACGTTTTGGATCCATATTGTACAAAATACATGATTAAAACATTCATTTTTATTTATTCTTTATTATTTTTACAACTTTATAATTTTAGATTTCTATAAATATTATTTATAATACATGTACACATTTAGAATAGAATAAAACCATCAAGAACAACACAAAATAAAATAGGAATATATAAATACATAGATAAATATACATCACTTACACATATATAATGTATACCCCCTATTTATTAAAGTATACAAATAACATCAGAAAAATATAATAAAAATATATATGTGTACATAAAGTAAGTTGTAAATATATAAAATAAGAAAAATATAATAATAAAAATAAAAAAGACAAAATAAAAAGTACCCAAATCATAGATGAATATACCTATAAATATGCCCTTAAAAATTAATTTGTAATAAACAAAACTAAAAATAAATAAAAATCATAATAAAGTACTAAATAAATAATAAATAATTTCTATTATACAACTAAAAATTAATAAAATTATTTACTATATTTAAATCATTATTTTCTAATAATAAGGACTATTTTATCCTATAGTGTCCTCCATGGACCAATCAGGTCACAGGGAATGTTGACCTCAGTCAACTCCCTATCTTCTCTCTGACTTGTGTCAGACGCCTCGAGCCCGCCACCTTCTCTGCCTCCAACTGATCAATTTAGACCTCCTTTTGCCTCGAGTCCTTTATGGATTCGGTTTCCATCACGTACGTGGCCCACGCACACTCATTAAATTTGCCGATTCGCATTGAGCCATTCAATAATACCACTCAAAACTCGCCCAACTATGTGCATAAATAAGACCCCATGTCAAGTCTTCCCTCCTCGGTCCCTCTTGGAGCCTCGATGGTGTCCCTATGTGAGTGAGTGAAGCCTCTGATGATAGCATACGTCTTCCCCGACCTCAGATTCGTCGGAGCAAGGAGAGGAGCGGATACACGGTGGCTCTCCGACCACCCTGCTCCCTGCTTCATCGCAGGTAAAAGAGCTGCGTTTTTTAATTCTTAGGTAGATTTTAATTTCGCAATGTCAAGCCAGCTTTCAGTTTCGCATGTAATCCATTAGGTTTAGTTGTAGCTTCATTGTTTTGTCGTCGGAGCCACCAGGGCTTCAGCCAATCCACCGAGTCTCCGACTGGCTCCATTCTCGCTTGCCATTCCATTTTGTTCCCCAGTGTGTTGTTCATTAAATCGACCCATCTGGATCACTGATTTGGCCAAAAATAGGTGGTCTTAAATTCACACAAAGCGTGAACTCAGTCGGTGTGTTGACCACACTAAATTCGGACCAAAGTCAACAATTAACCCACACTAAGATCAATAAATTAGAAACAATGTGGAGTTAAAATTTATTTTTAACTCTGCACAAATGATGTAAAGGGCAAGTATGCAGAGAGTTCGAACACAGGGAGCAAGCAGGGTAATCCAAGCAAATGAATGCGCAAGTGTGTGAGTGTGTGAAGTGTCTACACTAAGCAAGCAAGCAACTACAATTTTTGTGGGTTTTTAATTTTTAATATTTTTTTTTATTTAATTTTTAATTTTGTATTTTGATTTTAATTTTCTGATTTTTATATTTTTCTATTTTCTTTTTTTTTTTTATATTGGAAAGTAAAGGCAATATAAGACAAGGCAAAGTGAAATATTTATAAAAATGTACAAAAATGCTCCAAAATTCAGAAAATAAATGTTTTTGGTATTTTTAAGGTTTTTTACTGTTTTTGTGATTTTTGGGGATTTTTTCAAGATGTTTTTGGTATTTTTAAAGTCTGAAATAGGGCAAATAGTGGAAATAAGGGCTGGCTGTGACAAAAATGCAAGTTAAAAATACCAACCAGTAGCAAAATTGTTTCACACTATTTTTCTAATAAAGAGAACAAAATTAGGAATAAACAGAAGTTGAGTTTGCTATTTTTGGGTTTTTCTACTATTTTATATAATTTTTTTTGAAGTTTTTAAGAGTTTTTAATTTTTTTGTGTTTTTGTTTTGAGATTTTTAGTGATTTTTGGACTGACACTAAAAGATAATAAAATAGACACTAGGTGATTTTTTTGGAATTTTTGGAGGTGTTTTGAATTTTTTTGGTATTTTCTAAGGTAGACAGTACACAAAAAGGCTGTTTTTGATTTTTAATAAATATGAAAATAAAATAAAATCAAAAACTAAATATAGGGCGTTAAAGTATATGCATCCAGTAGCTTAACCCTATTTTTGTGGAATTTTTGGAGTTAAAAGGATATTTTAATTAATTAGAACAAGACTCCCAACATTAAACAGTCCTGGCAAGGGCATAAATGCAATATTCAAAACTTCCAGGGGCAAACATGCAATTTTTCCACAAAATATTACTCTGAAACTTGCATTCCAAGGATTAAACATAAATATCCAAACCCGCAAGGGTATATGTGCAATTTACCCACAGGACGCGTGACTTGCACGCGCCTGGGAGGGGTATTTTTGCAATATTACAAAGCTCAGGGGGGTTCAATGCAATTTTTCCAAAATATTACAACTTACAGAAATGTTCAAGGACTAAAACGAAATAAATAAACCCCAGGGAGGTCCCTGCAAAATACCCAGTCCCCTCACGCGCACGGGCACGTGAGGTGACGTGGATTGGACCGAAATGCAAATAAGAAAACTACAGGGGTCTACTTGCAATTATTACAGAAATATTTAAACTACAGATTAAAGTTTATGGACTAAATAAAAATTACAAAATGCGCGGGGGTATCTCGCAAAATTACCCTTGACGCGCGATCGAACGGCGGAGAAGAAGCCACTTAGACACGTGGCGCTTGATGAACGGCCGACGACGCTTCGGAGATCAGCGGTGGAGATCAGATCTGGCAGAAGATCAACGGACGACGCGTGCCAAGATCTGACGGCTGACAAACGATCTGGAACGGGCTTCTGATCGAACGGTGGGGAGGCGACGAGGAAGAACAGGGACGCTCGCCGGCGAGGCGAACTTCCCAGCTCCCGATCTCGGGTCTCCGGCTTCAGCGTGGGCTCAAAATCGACCAGAAGACTCCTGGGAGGTCCGGCTATGCGCTGGGAGGCTCAGGTTCGTCGGAGATGCTTCGATGTGCTGGCGCGAAGGCGGCGGAGCTCGGAGCTCCAGGTATCTCCGGCGAGGACTCAAAATGGCCCTCCAGATGCGTTGACTGCGCGTGGACCTGCAAAATAAGGTGAGAGGGTCCAGGGCAAGTTGCCTGGACCCCGCGGTGGCGACGAGGTGGCGTTGAACGAAGGGGTGGAGTTCGGCCGGAGTTTGCGCTCCGGCGAGGATGGAGGATCGAGCGCGATAGGCGATGGAACTTCGATTTTTTTGGGGGTTTTTAAAGCTTAGACTAACATGAATAAAATGCAGTAAAGAAATAGCGGGATGGAGGCCCTCGATGGCCGGAGCCAGAGAAAAAGACTACCTCGACGCCGGTGATTGGCGGAGGTGCTGGAGTCGTCCTCGACCTCGGACGCCCTGGCTGAGAGGCTCGCGGCGGAGCTGTCACCTCCGGCAAGACCTGGAGCACAAGAGAGGCGAGAGGGGTGGACCAAGGGGACTCAACCGAGGAAAGGAAGAGGGGGGTTCGTATTTGAAGTGTGGCGAGGGCGTGACTTCGAGGGGAGATCACGGGTGAATCGAGCAGATATGGGTAGATTTGAGGAGATGGCGATGGAGGTGATGGATCGAGGAGGAGATTTCGTGAGGAGGGCGGCCGCAGAGGAATGAGCGGCGTGGCCTCGAAAAAGGCGCGAAGACAGGGGGAAAACGTCGCACGCTACGGGCTGGGAGGAAGAAGACAGACTGTTGACCCGCCGGTCAACAGTCGCAAGCTCCTGGTTGGTCCACGTGGACCAACCAGGAGAAAGAGAATAAAAATGTTTTATTAATTCATTTAAAAATAGAAATAGTCGAATTAAATTAAAGTTATAAAATGAAAATTTATTTGTTATTTTACCGTAGTATTTTATTATGATTTTTATTTATTTTTATGATACATATTTTTACAAGTTTACTTTTTAGCCTTATATAGGTATATTACCTAGTGTATTTTAATACTTTTATTTTTATTTTGTATTTTTAATTTACTTATTGTTGTTTATTATTTTCTAAGATTATAAAATACTTTTATATACACAAGTATATTTTTATTTTAATTTTCTGATATATTTTGTATAAAATATAAGTATGTTTTGTATTGGTATGAGTATAGGTATGTATCTATGTATTGAACATATACAAGTATTTTTATTTTTGTTTTTTTTTTATTTAGGTTTTTATTCTTCTTTTAATGTACATAATTATTATAAGTATTATTTACAACATTATAAAAGTATAAAAATGAGTAAATAATAAAGAATAAATTGAATATTTTAATATGTACAAGTATACAATGTGGGTCCAAAAGTCAACTTTCAAACCGTAGCTCCGCCAAATGCGAAACCACCACCACTAAATAGTTTATTTTATTCTATATACAATTAAAGGTGAGTATGCTGCATTTGGAGTTGACAGTTGTGAGATACGGGTCTGGGAAGTTGGGATTCTGGATTCTTATTCAGACCATAACTTTTTATCTGTACATTATTTTTTTGTGAAATCAATTTTGTATTTTTCTTTACTAATTTATCTACAACTTTCATGTACAGAGTTTCTTTATTTGGTGTATAAAAAGTGGAACCAAAAATAGGTCCCATAATGAATAAAGAATGAATATAATGTATAGGTGTTTTATCTGTGTTTCTGACCTTATCTCCCCCTACTTTATTCCTTGTCGACCTATTCATCAAGATGCCTAGGTCTCGGGGGTTTTGGGTCATAAAATATCTACAATATTTTATTCTTTTTCTTTTCTTTATTTATTCTATAATTTTGGCCTTAATTACAGTATTTTATACAGTGTTGAGATGCACATGCATGGATGCTAAGATGATGGTTTTAATGCTATTTACAGGCATTTGCTAGGGTTTTAGGTGCCAAAATGATAGAATAAAGATGATGAAATGTGGCTTCATCATCCCCCTATACTTTACCTTTGCTAGTCCCTAGCAAACACATATGCAATATGTGTAGAAAGAAAAAGAAAGAAAAGAAAAAGAAGAAAATTGGATTTTATTTGATTATCAAACTTGTCTTCGTAAAATCAAAGTTTGGAGCTTAAGTCGGACCTTGGGAATTTTAGTGCGTTCGGAACCTTAATGAGAACCACATTTGAAATCCAACAGTCCTTGAGTATCCCAAGACTCTGTCCAAGTCTCCTCAATAGCCAGGTCAGAAATATCTCAACTCATACGCAAACTCTTACGACTACGAATCTGACATGTACAGTGTAAGTGATATGTAGCTCCCCACCTCAGAAGTGACAAAGAAACAACCTCCCCCAACCTGGTAACTCTAATCCCTCGGTCTAGCAACTCTTTCCTCGAGAAGCGGGGTATTCCCTTCTAAGTTCAAGTGCAACCGGCCCAAGAAGAGGGGGAAGAAGAGAATGGGTCAAGGCCAGTGTAGCCAAGTACCCTTGGAAGCTTGACCAGTGTAGCCAAGTCTTCCGCTGCAAGCTACATAAGGTGGATCATGAATCTCAAGCTTTGCTTATTGCATTCTATATACATACTCCGGTGGGATTATCATTTTCTATCAGACCCACCACTTTTTTGGAGTTATTTGCTTCTTTCTTTCTTTTTTTTTTTCAAGTGCATCTATACAACATATACATGTGCAGCATATATACAAGGAGTTTTTCCTCTTGAGCCAGTAGACTATCCCTCTTTTGAAGCTTTATTGCAACCCACGGCTTCTGTCTTTAGCCTTCATCACCACTAGACCAAGTTGAGGTGCACTTCCTTCACTATAAGAAGAAGAGAGGTTCCGCCTAGAAGTACTACCCTCATATGCTACCCCAAGCCAAAGGAAACTGCCTCCTCACCACCTCATCCGTGGAGAGCTATGTGAAAGGTGCAGGTGTCCAAGTTAGGTCATTATCAACAAGAGTCGTGCGTGTGCTCCGAAATACTCTACTTAGGCGGTCAAGAATCCATTGAACCAAGTCCCGTGATCCTCAAAGAATTAAGTCAACTAGACCTGAAGTACCTCAAACCCAGTTCCTATAAGGTTCCTGTTATTAAGTAGATTTTAAGGTCCAATCAAGCTCCAATCTCCGGATTTTCCTTAGACTTGTTCAACTATCAAACTCGATCCGAAAAATGCGCATGCCATGCAATGATATGCAGAAAATATTTTTGTGATGCAATTTTCAAAGATTTTGAACTTTTTATGGGTTTTTGAAAAGATGATGCATGCATATGCAGATGCATTTTTTTTTGTATTTTTCAAAGAGATTTTTCAATTGTTTTTGGATTTTAATTTTGCAAATGTTTTTGGGATTTTTGAAAATAAAAAGATGTTGGCTGAAAACAAGGTGAAAGCTATGTACACGGGAGTGCTTCTTATATATACAAGAAGTGGATTTTACGAATTTACAAGGGTAAGTGGTCAATTTTTATACATATATATATATAGTGGATTTTGGTGTGATGTAAGTATTCCTCAAACTTATTTGACACAAGGTTTTTCAAACAATTTTTGAAGACTATAGTCCAAAATAATTTTTACAAACATTTTTACAAACATGTACACTCATTTGAAAATCATTTTGCAATCGGTTTTCAAAACAGTATATATAGGTTTTTCAAATATTTTTGCAACCATTTTTCAAACCATTTGCAAATCATTTTTCAAACATTTTATTTCACACAAAGAACATAAATTTTACAAACCACACCTTTTTACACAGGTTGAAAACATGTAACAAAATATTTTCAAAATAGTTTTCAATAGATGTTCACAAAGATTTTCAAACTATTTTTCAAACATTTTGCAAAAAACATTTTCACCTGATTTATTAATCAGTAATTACAGAAAGAATTTGAGGAATAATCACATCTTTTTATTAAGAATTTTTAATGAATTTTAAAGAATTATTAGCCATGTTATTAGGAAAATACGAAAGTACAAATTATGGCTAAAGTATATACGTAGTATATACGACCCCCATATACTTAGCTTGAGCTATGTCCTCATAGATCGGAGAGAAAAGAGAAGACATAACTCGTACTAAGTATAGACAAGTCTAAGAATAAAGAAATAAATGAATGAAGGAATCAACGAATGAGAAGTTGACCGTCCCCCCTATACTTAGGATTAAATAATCCTAAGTATAGCAGACTGTACACAACGCAGGGAGGGTCAAGGGTGGGAATGTACAGATCGTACTCAGATTGTCTCCTCCTATACTTAGGGTAAGATATCCCTAAGTATAGACAAGAAGAGGAGACAATGGAGAGGATCGAAAAGAATAGAAATACTCGGGGTGCACACCCCCCTATACTTAGGACAAAGTACGTCCTAATTATGGAAAACTGTCTACAAGGGCGGCACCTTTTCGGTAGATAAAGAGGATAGAAAAGGAAAAGAAGAAAAGAAGAAAATAAGAAAAGAGACGAAGATGGAAGAAGAGATCATGAGGATGTACACATCACTCCCCCTATACTTAGGGTAAAAGAAGCCCTAAGTATAGGCAACAACAAGAGTGATAACACGGACGAAGAAAGAACACTCAACTCATCTACCCCTCCTATACGTAGGACAAAGTACGTCCTAGGCAAGGCAAACACGAGAAATGGGTAGACGAGCAAAAACGGGAGATGGAAAGATGAACAAAGGAGAATGTACAACAGAGGTGGATGTACATATGATCAAGAAGGTGGAAAGCAAACCTTCTTGCGGGACCGTTGAGGGATAGATCGGATATGGTGTATGTCGACATCGGGGTCCACAGTGGACGGAGACCGATCAGGGTCGACACGGTGAAGGCCCTCAGTGGAATCAAAACGGAAAGGGACGAACTGATCAATGGAAGTAGTACGGCTAGGTTCTCCCTTGGTGGTCTTATGGTGTGAAGGCACAGACTGGTGAGTGGAAGAAGTACGACTAGGTCCGGCCTTAGAAGTCTCGCAGATGTCAAAGTGAAATGGGACAAACTCATCATCCACGGAAGAAGTGTAATCGGAGTCGTCCTGCGAGTCCTCGTCCAGGTCAAAATCAAAAGGAACGAAGTCATCAGTGGAAGTGTACGAACTCAGATCGTCCTCAAGAGTCTCACCTGAATCCTTGTCTTCAACAAGAGGTCTGAATTTATCAAAGTAAATAGCAGCATCATAACCGACCTCAATCATCTTGACCTGTGAAAGGGCCAGGAACGGATTTATCAGTGGAAGTAGTCAAACTAGGTCCGTCCTGTCTAGTCTTATTCAAGTCATTTGTTGCCTTAGGAGGTCTCTCAAAGTAATGGGCAACATCATAAGCATCCTCAATTATCTTGGTATCTGCCCCCTGATCAAATGGTTCAATCACGTAAATACTCTGGATCTCATCAACACATCGCCACACACCAGGAGGAGGATCAGTGAGGTCCATGCTTTCCGACTTCCTCCCCTTTCGGGGGATCCGTCGGGGCTCATCAGGGATCGCTAAGGAAGTGTCTCTAGTATCATCAGATCTGTCATGGGCCTCAGAGTCAGCTATGATCGGTGAAGGTGCATCAGGTGCAGGTCTCTGGTCAACTATGGGTGCGGTGATCGATACTTCGTTCCCGTCAACAGGACGGAAACGAACCTCTCCTGATCCATAATCAATGACGACCCTCGCAGAGGCGAGGAAAGGTCGTCCCAGGATGATTGGAGATGGCTCCCCTGTGGAGTTCTCCATGGGCAACACGACAAAATCAACATGGTGGCTCGTGCCCTGAATAGAAATGACGGTGTTTTCAAGGATACCCTTCGGCCTCTTGATTGATCCATCAGCAAACTGAACGATCATCCTGGTCTTCTTGAGAGGCCCTAAGTGAAGAGACTGTACCAGCGAGAAGGGTAGTATGCTAATCGAAGCACCGCCGTCTAGGAGAGTGCGATCACAAGTATGGTCAGAGATGGTGCAAGTAATGAAAGGTGTAGCTGTGTTCTTCCTCTTGGGAATGGGACGGTGTGTGATGGCGAGGGCAGTGGCCATGGTCAGAATGTGACGCTCAGATCTGCTCCTCCGCTTTCTCTTCTTAGGAAGAGGAGCAGATAATTGGGTCATGGCCTGCTGAAGTGGGGCACGGATAATCTCATGAATAGTAGCCACCACTTCGGGTTCAGATAACATTTTTTTGAATTTTTGGACTGCCTCCATACAAGGGAGGGAGTCGGAATCAGCATATACACGAGGCATGCCAAGAGCAGTCTGTACAGCGGCATCCTCGGGGTCAAAGGTGGGACTGGATGTGAATGCATGTGTGGTCCAGGGTTCTGGCAAGTGGACTCTCTCCTCAAAATCGTGATCAACCAAGTGTCTCCCGAAATCTTTTTGGATTTTTAAATTTTTCTCATTTTTTTGTGTTTTGGGCGATTGCAAGCTCCCATGATTCTTCACAAGTAAAGTTGTATCCTCGATGAAAAGAGCACTAGTCCGATATTCTCTCAAAGTGTCAAGATTTTCCTTCATCAAATTGATGTGCTCTAGCATTAGGTTCATGACATCACTCATGGAGGTCGTGGGAGGTGACTCCAACAGGTCAGACTCAGGTGGATGTGGACGTGGAGGCGGATAATATACATGTGGGGATGGAGGTGGGTAGAAGTCTGAGGTCTGATACTGTGGCTGAGGCGGATATGTACAAAAATCAGAAAAATTAGGAGGAGGATCCTCCTGATAAAACGGAGGTGGACCGGCCGGAGCGAGCGAGGGGTCCGCAAAGTCCGGATAAAATACACTCCAGGGATCCATCTCGAAAACAAAAGGAAGTGATTCGGGGGAGCACGAAGGTCAAGTCAAAAGAGTGAAGAAAAAGGCGCAAATGCGCAGGTATGATCTAGGACACACACGAAACAATCACAAACAAAAATGAAACAAATCAAACCCTCAATTCACCTACTCAACTCGGTAGAGACCGCAAAGAGCGGTCTTTTTATCTTGTCGGTTTTAGAGTTAGGTGAGAAGTCAAAGAATTTCACACACACTTAGGGGCTTGATGATTTGGGCACTAATCCTTAAGGTGTGCGCGAGCAAATAAAAGCGAAGACAATGAGGGGATTACTCGCCCCAAGACAAGATTTTTCTTTTTGATCGGTTTTAGGGTCAAGTAATATTAGCAGTCCCAATTTTATTTGGTTATCACTTTTTTTTTTGGATTTTTAATAAAAATGCACGATCCTATCGGGGATTCAATTCCTTTAAGATCCTAGGTTGACAAAATCAGAGGGAGAGTCAGAAAAGCAATGCAAGCGGCAAATAATGATGGATGCTAAAGCGTAAATGCTCACCTTGCCTCCAGCACTCTACATGCAAGGATGCTCAGCAGAATTGAAACCTATCTATATGCAAATGCAAGCCGATGAAATCGCCCTAAGTTTCAGAAATTGCTATTATCGTGAAGAACCACAAGTCGGCCACTTATCTTTAACCTAAGAGTCCGGTCTTGGCTTACCCCTCCTCTTCTCGACACACTCGAGTTCAGGAGTAGCGCTTGATGGGGCTCGCTCACGGCACACGGGTTAAGAGATAAATGAACCGACTGTTTAAAAATTTGACTAAGTCCAAACGCAGCTATAGGTACGTGCAAGATATATTAGGTGTTTGGCCTTAGTCTATCGCAAGCAATCCTAGAACTAGGGGCTCAATCACACAAAAGAAATAAAATCGGAAAACAAAACAAAATAGAAGAATGCGAAGAAAAGCCGACAAAAACCGCGAGAGCCCCCAAGTGAACAATCACTTGGAAATTAGGCTCAAGAGTCCAAGTGTCCGGGGGTACCTGTATTATTACAATTAATGGTCTCTCTCTCACTACGAATTACAAAATAAATACAAGAGAATAAAGAACTAGAACTGTCTTCAAAATTCTCTCCTAGCTCGCCTTCGTGCAAAGTCTAGTCGCCTCACGTGGGTGCGTAGGGGTTCCTGGAATAGAGCTCCTCCCTCGATCCGCGTTCCTCGCAAGAAGTCAAACAAGAGAGAGGTTAGACAATTCAAACAAGAAATATCAAAAATAAAACAAGCAGAAATAAAAGCCGCAAATGTAGACAAACAATCACAACACAAAACAAAAACTCGAACTACGCGCTGTTGCTCCCCGGCAACGGCGCCATTTGATTTGGCCAAAAATAGGTGGTCTTAAATTCACACAAAGCGTGAACTCAGTCGGTGTGTTGACCACACTAAATTCGGACCAAAGTCAACAATTAACCCACACTAAGATCAATAAATTAGAAACAATGTGGAGTTAAAATTTATTTTTAACTCTGCACAAATGATGTAAAGGGCAAGTATGCAGAGAGTTCGAACACAGGGAGCAAGCAGGGTAATCCAAGCAAATGAATGCGCAAGTGTGTGAGTGTGTGAAGTGTCTACACTAAGCAAGCAAGCAACTACAATTTTTGTGGGTTTTTAATTTTTAATATTTTTTTTATTTAATTTTTAATTTTGTATTTTGATTTTAATTTTCTGATTTTTATATTTTTCTATTTTCTTTTTTTTTATATTGGAAAGTAAAGGCAATATAAGACAAGGCAAAGTGAAATATTTATAAAAATGTACAAAAATGCTCCAAAATTCAGAAAATAAATGTTTTTGGTATTTTTAAGGTTTTTTACTGTTTTTGTGATTTTTGGGGATTTTTTCAAGATGTTTTTGGTATTTTTAAAGTCTGAAATAGGGCAAACAGTGGAAATAAGGGCTGGCTGTGACAAAAATGCAAGTTAAAAATACCAACCAGTAGCAAAATTGTTTCACACTATTTTTCTAATAAAGAGAACAAAATTAGGAATAAACAGAAGTTGAGTTTGCTATTTTTGGGTTTTTCTACTATTTTATATAATTTTTTTTGAAGTTTTTAAGAGTTTTTAATTTTTTTGTGTTTTTGTTTTGAGATTTTTAGTGATTTTTGGACTGACACTAAAAGATAATAAAATAGACATTAGGTGATTTTTTTGGAATTTTTGGAGGTGTTTTGAATTTTTTTGGTATTTTCTAAGGTAGACAGTACACAAAAAGGCTGTTTTTGATTTTTAATAAATATGAAAATAAAATAAAATCAAAAACTAAATATAGGGCGTTAAAGTATATGCATCCAGTAGCTTAACCCTATTTTTGTGGAATTTTTGGAGTTAAAAGGATATTTTAATTAATTAGAACAAGACTCCCAACATTAAACAGTCCTGGCAAGGGCATAAATGCAATATTCAAAACTTCCAGGGGCAAACATGCAATTTTTCCACAAAATATTACTCTAAAACTTGCATTCCAAGGATTAAACATAAATATCCAAACCCGCAAGGGTATATGTGCAATTTACCCACAGGACGCGTGACTTGCACGCGTCTGGGAGGGGTATTTTTGCAATATTACAAAGCTCAGGGGGGTTCAATGCAATTTTTCCAAAATATTACAACTTACAGAAATGTTCAAGGACTAAAACGAAATAAATAAACCCCAGGGAGGTCCCTGCAAAATACCCAGTCCCCTCACGCGCACGGGCACGTGAGGTGACGTGGATTGGACCGAAATGCAAATAAGAAAACTACAGGGGTCTACTTGCAATTATTACAGAAATATTTAAACTACAGATTAAAGTTTATGGACTAAATAAAAATTACAAAATGCGCGGGGGTATCTCGCAAAATTACCCTTGACGCGCGATCGAACGGCGGAGAAGAAGCCACTTAGACACGTGGCGCTTGATGAACGGCCGACGACGCTTCGGAGATCAGCGGTGGAGATCAGATCTGGCAGAAGATCAACGGACGACGCGTGCCAAGATCTGACGGCTGACAAACGATCTGGAACGGGCTTCTGATCGAACGGTGGGGAGGCGACGAGGAAGAACAGGGACGCTCGCCGGCGAGGCGAACTTCCCAGCTCCCGATCTCGGGTCTCCGGCTTCAGCGTGGGCTCAAAATCGACCAGAAGACTCCTGGGAGGTCCGGCTATGCGCTGGGAGGCTCAGGTTCGTCGGAGATGGTTCGATGTGCTGGCGCGAAGGCGGCGGAGCTCGGAGCTCCAGGTATCTCCGGCGAGGACTCAAAATGGCCCTCCAGATGCGTTGACTGCGCGTGGACCTGCAAAATAAGGTGAGAGGGTCCAGGGCAAGTTGCCTGGACCCCGCGGTGGCGACGAGGTGGCGTTGAACGAAGGGGTGGAGTTCGGCCGGAGTTGCGCTCCGGCGAGGATGGAGGATCGAGCGCGATAGGCGATGGAACTTCGATTTTTTGGGGGTTTTTAAAGCTTAGACTAACAGGAATAAAATGCAGTAAAGAAATAGCGGGATGGAGGCCCTCGATGGCCGGAGCCAGAGGAAAAAGACTACCTCGACGCCGGTGATTGGCGGAGGTGCTGGAGTCGTCCTCGACCTCGGACGCCCTGGCTGAGAGGCTCGCGGCGGAGCTGTCACCTCCGGCAAGACCTGGAGCACAAGAGAGGCGGAGAGGGGTGGACCAAGGGGACTCAACCGAGGAAAGGAAGAGGGGGGTTCGTATTTGAAGTGTGGCGAGGGCGTGACTTCGAGGGGAGATCACGGGTGAATCGAGCAGATATGGGTAGATTTGAGGAGATGGCGATGGAGGTGATGGATCGAGGAGGAGATTTCGTGAAGGAGGCGGCCGCAGAGGATGAGCGGCGTGGCCTCGAAAAAGGCGCGAAGACAGGGGGAAAACGTCGCACGCTACGGGCTGGGAGGAAGAAGACAGACTGTTGACCCGCCGGTCAACAGTCGCAAGCTCCTGGTTGGTCCACGTGGACCAACCAGGAGAAAGAGAATAAAAATGTTTTATTAATTCATTTAAAAATAGAAATAAGTCGAATTAAATTAAAGTTATAAAATGAAAATTATTTGTTATTTTACGTAGTATTTTATTATGATTTTTATTTATTTTTATGATACATATTTTTACAAGTTTACTTTTTAGCCTTATATAGGTATATTACCTATGTATTTTAATACTTTTATTTTTATTTTGTATTTTTAATTTACTTATTGTTGTTTATTATTTTCTAAGATTATAAAATACTTTTATATACACAAGTATATTTTTATTTTAATTTTCTGATATATTTTGTATAAAATATAAGTATGTTTTGTATTGGTATGAGTATAGGTATGTATCTATGTATTGAACATATACAAGTATTTTTATTTTTGTTTTTTTTTATTTAGGTTTTTATTCTTCTTTTAATGTACATAATTATTATAAGTATTATTTACAACATTATAAAAGTATAAAAATGAGTAAATAATAAAGAATAAATTGAATATTTTAATATGTACAAGTATACAATGTGGGTCCAAAAGTCAACTTTCAAACCGTAGCTCCGCCAAATGCGAAACCACCACCACTAAATAGTTTATTTTATTCTATATACAATTAAAGGTGAGTATGCTGCATTTGGAGTTGACAGTTGTGAGATACGGGTCTGGGAAGTTGGGATTCTGGATTCTTATTCAGACCATAACTTTTTATCTGTACATTATTTTTTTGTGAAATCAATTTTGTATTTTTCTTTACTAATTTATCTACAACTTTCATGTACAGAGTTTCTTTATTTGGTGTATAAAAAGTGGAACCAAAAATAGGTCCCATAATGAATAAAGAATGAATATAATGTATAGGTGTTTTATCTGTGTTTCTGACCTTATCTCCCCCTACTTTATTCCTTGTCGACCTATTCATCAAGATGCCTAGGTCTCGGGGGTTTTGGGTCATAAAATATCTACAATATTTTATTCTTTTTCTTTTCTTTATTTATTCTATAATTTTGGCCTTAATTACAGTATTTTATACAGTGTTGAGATGCACATGCATGGATGCTAAGATGATGGTTTTAATGCTATTTACAGGCATTTGCTAGGGTTTTAGGTGCCAAAATGATAGAATAAAGATGATGAAATGTGGCTTCATCAATCACCCAATTGTACTTCAATCGGCGAATGGAGGTTCGTCCACCCCCTCTCGCCAGAACCTCGTCGCCCACCTTCACCCCTGCGCATCCCAGCTTCATTAGAGGTCAAAGAAACTCGCCTCGAGCCACTGGACCTTTTCATGCAGGTGCCAAGTCCAAAGGACCCTTCCTGGGACTCAATCACACTTGGACAAGGATCCTCAAGTGCTCTGACTTCGACCGAGCTCCAGGACCCCCACACTGGGTCCTGGACCATTTTGAGAGCATCACTTGCTTCGAAGGACCTCCCTGGAGATGTAGAGATCAAGAATATCAAAGATGAGTGCCAGATGGAGAAGATGTCATCGATCGAAGCAGGGAAGCACGATGTTCTTCCCTATTCTTCGAAGAGAGTAGCAACCGTCTGATCTGAGGAGGAGCTCCATATCAATCATTAGTCGTTGGATCTTTTGCCTGCCTCAACCGTCAGATCTTCTTCCAATATCTAATCCCAAGCATCGGATTTGAACTAGTATCGGCCAACTAGTGTACGACGCGTAGCAAGTGAGATGACCTGCATCGTTGGATTGCGCACATTTTGGGGTAAATTACATATCTCGCCCTGCTTATTTTTATATTTATACATTAATCATGTAAATAAAATATATATTTTAAATAACTATGTATATTTTGCATACCAACCCCTGAACTTATTGTAAATTGCAATTGGGTCCATGCTAGGTCACCTCACCCGTCGTCCCACGTGGGGTAACCATTTTGCAAATATACGCCTGACAGTTTTTGCATTTATTCATAGACAAATAAATTTAAATATCTATTGTATGTTTTTGACATATTTTGTAAATGAACCCTTGGATTATATTTTAGTTGCTAACATGCCCTTCTTGGTTCGTGTATTTTTTGTGCTTGAATTTTATTTATTAAAAATAACACCCATACTCCAAATTGTGCAAAAATAGGGTTAGATGCCTGCTAGCATGTTTATTCAGGACATATTTTTAGAAGTACATTTTTAGCATTTTAACTTTTTATTAAAAATTAAATGAGCATGTTTTCACTCATATCTAACTTAGAAAATACCAAAAAAATAGAAAACCACTCTGAAAATTCCCCCAAAAACATATATTGCTTCTTTCAATATTTATTAACACCAACCCAAAAATTCCTAAAAATAGAAAAAGGAAAAAGCATAAAAATTAAAAGGCTCCAAAATTCGACAAAAATGTGAAAAATCACCAAAAATAATTATTCTTGCTCCTGAATTTTCTTTATATTAATAGTTAACTATACAAAAAATTTTGAACAATTTGGGTTTAATTTGCTAGTTTTAATCTTCAATTTAACTCTATCTAATTATTCAAATCTGATTTTGGATATTTTTATTTAAAAATTAAAAGATACGTAAAAATTACAGAAACAAAATAAAAACATAAAAAAACTATCTAAAACTTAAAAATATTTTATTTCATGTATTTTATTTCGTTTTAATTAGTATTTATAATGATATACCCCTATATTATATATAACCTTATATACTCCTATATCATATACTTTATTAAAAAAGATATATATTATTAATATGGGGTTGATGGGGCTGCCCCCAACATGGTTGCCCCGTCCCATTTTTGGGAAAAAAATTTTTATTTTTTTTTGAAAATATCGTCATGTATATTCATCCCTATATCCCTCCTATATGTCATTCGAATTTCCTCAGAAACAGAGACTCCTACGGCTTCCATCATGACAGAGTCGATTTAAAAAACCTGCGACCGTTAAAAAATGACGCATGGATGGAGGTTGTAGGAGTCTCGTTTTCTAACGAAATTCGAATTGCATATAGAAGGGATATAGGGATGAATATACATGATTTTATTTTTCCAAAAAAATTAAAAATTGCCAAAAAATGGGGTGGGGCAGCCATGTTGGCTTCCCCTAGGGGGCAACCCCATTTTCCCTATTAATATATATTATATAAATATCTATTTACATGAAATGTGTGAATATCTTATAGGTGTATCTTCACATATATGTATATATCTATATAAACATATTAATCTAATATATAGATTTTATAATTATACCTATATATTTATTATTAATTTCATTTGAATATATATATATATATAAGAACCCACATAATGAATAAAGACACACATGTACATAATATACATTGATTATAAATAATCACAAGCTACCTAACTTGCTCTCTCTGAATCGACCTCTACATGCTTGTATGCTATACATTTTGAGTTGTAGAGAATAATAAAATTTAACTCACATTCTTGCTATTTACTGATTAATTTATATAATGGGTTGACTTTTGATTGAACGAGGTATTTGTGAGCGGTCGCCTCATCGACACTCATCTTCTTTTGTAGCGAGTATATTTTTAAACACTCACAAAAACCCCCTTCATCAAATGACGTTGTTGCCGGGTAGCAATGTGTGTAGCCTATTTTTTGTAGCCTATTGTGTACATTCCTTTATTAATTCAATTATTGATTCATTTCTTTGTGCATATTTATTGATTCATTTATTACTTGTACATGATACTTTTATTTGATTATCACTAATAGAGACCATAGAGCATTGAGTCGCATCTCCTTACCATCCTCAGACCAATAGCATGGTGGAATTGTCAAGTAGAGAAATCAAGATGATCCTCCAGAAGCATGTAAAATCGAACAGAAAGAATTGGTCCCAACTCTTGGACTTCGTCCTATCGGCATAGAGAACCGCTTACAAGTCTCCCTTGGACATGTCGCCCTACGGTCTTATATATGGGAAACCATGTCATCTGCCCATGGAATTAATTCACAAATCTTTATGGCTATCAATATGTGTAACTTAGATTCATAACAAGGTGGTCAGAAAAGGAAAGATGATCTGAACAAGCTCCTAGAATTTCGAGACCATGCATATGATAACACGTTGATGTACAAGGAGAATGTGAAACGTTGGCACCACTGGCACATCGGATGAAAGAACTTCGAAGCTTGACAAGAAGTATGGTTATTTGATGCAAAGTTGAAGATATTCCTGGGAAACTTGAAAAGCAAATGGACATGACCATGTCAAGTTCAAGAAGTGCACGACAATGGCAGCATTGCAATATTAGAATTGTCTCCCGACGCATAACCATTTGTCGTCAACGGTCAACTATTGAAGCCTTACCTCCAGCATGATACTTTCTTAGTCGTTATTGATTTATCCAAGTTGTGAGCTCTGACGATATGTCCACAGCAGTCGCAGCATCAAATGATTCAGATAATGCAACCCAAAAACCTTTACTTTAAGCTTTCCTCTTTTCTTTTTTTCTTCTTTTTGTCCTTAGCTTTCGTTATCTAAAAAAAATTATGTATCACCCCTTTATGTCGGTCTTCTATTTTTAGGACGTACTTTGTCCTAAGTATAGAGGGGTGCACTCCAAGTTCTTTCATTCTTTGATCTTCTCCACTATATTTTCTTCTTATCTATACTTAGGGATATCTTGCCCTAAATATAGGGGGAGACAATCTAAGTACGATATGTTCATTCCCACCCTTGACCCTCCCTAATTGGTGTATAGTCCGTTATACTTAGGATTATTTTATCCTAAGTAAGGGGGCAATCAACTTTTTATTCATTCATTCCTTCATTCATTATTTCTAAACTTTTCTATACTCGTGAGCTATGCGCTCATTTTAAATAAACATGTCTAAAAATATTTCACTAAAAAATGTATCATTGAATTCATTAAAATCACATAGTAAAAAGATGCTTCTATCTCCTCAAACTCTTTTTGTACATACTAACTAATGAATCGGGCAAAAATACTTTTGCAAAATTTTTGAAATCTTATTTGAAAAAACTTTTGCAAACTGTTTAGAAAATATTTTTGTAAAACATGTTCAACCTTTGTAAAATTATTTTGTTTGCATAATTTTATTTTCTTTGTGTGAACTAATTTTTTTGAATAACGATTTGAAATTGATTTGAAAAATGGTTGCAAAAATATTTCAAAAATCTATATCATCTAAGAAAGCATTTTCGGCATCCATTTTATTATTTATTATTTATTATTTATACCTCAAATAAAGAAACTTTGTACATAAAAATTGTAAACAATAATGTAAATAAAAATACAAAGTTAAGTTTGTACAAAAATAATACATAGCGTACTTTTTACACACAAAATAAAAAGCCAAAATCCCAACTTCACATATCCATATTTCCCATTAAAATCTCAAAATGTAACTAAATCACCTTTAATTATATATAACTTTTCATAAGCTATTCAGTGGAGACGGCTTCATAATTTTTGGAGTTTATATATGAAAGTTAAGTTTTGGACCCTCGTTGTATAGACTGCCTAAATAAAATATTCAAATTATTAATCCTATACTAGTTTTACAATTTTATGTTTTTATAATTCTGTAAATAATATTTATAGCACATGCCCATATTAGAAGTAGAATGAAATCACGAAGACAACATAAAATAAAATAATTCTATATAAAAAAAACATAGATAAAATGCCTATAAGTATACCCACTTATTGCATACCCTTATTGATTTAAATGTACATAATAAATCATAAAAATATAATAAAAATGTATTTACACAACTAAAAATAAGTTATAAATATATAAAATAATATGATAAAATAATAAAAAAATATACAAAGTAAAAATAAAACAAGCCAAAATATAGATGAATATACCTATAAATAAATCCTTAAAAATTAACTACTAATAAATAACACCAAAAAATAAAATAAAAATCATAATAAAATACTAAATTAAGTAATAAACATTTTTTATTTTATACTAAAAAATATTAAAATCATTACTATTTTTAATTAATTAAAATCAAATAAAATTCCCAAATTTGTCTTTTAGTGGTTGACGTAGATCAATCACGTTTCAGCGATCGTTGATCTTGGGTTAATTGCCCCTTCGGCCATCTGATTGACGCACGACCACTTTTCCCAGATTTTCCGCCCTTTTTCCTGGGCGCTTCATTAATCCTCCTCCCCCCTATCTCTTCATACAAATTCAAAATTAATCATCCCTCCCGCACACCAAGCAACTGGATTACTTGTGCATAGCTCAATCCGGTTGATAAGGTTGACAAGCCTTGTCTATAAATAAAAACCTCTATCTTCCATCGCCTATTTGGTCACCATTTCGAGTCTAAGATCCCTGGTCCTTGGTGTAGCAGATCCCCCCGTGACCGAAGGAGCCTTCTAGTGGTCGGGCGGAGCTCTAGGAGGACGGAGGTGTACCCAAGGCGGAGCTCCGGCAACGTCTCTGCTCCTTGATCCCCGACCAGGTATGAGTTACGTGTTTATCGTTTCTATGTAGCTTCCTATATTGTCTTATCGTTCTAGTTATTAGTTTAGCATATAGATCAATGGATTAGCTTAGAATCAAGGTATTCGATCGCCAAAGCTCTCTGCTCCGACTGTATTCTACATTGACTCGAGATGTTCTCGACCCCACCGTCCATCTCATCTCGATCCTCCCCCATCTTCTCCATCCGAGCCGTCCATCTGAACCACCTGATCGGGCCTCGATCAGCGATTCGACGGTCCTCCTCCATCATTCGTCGGAACCTCTCCACCCACCTTCCATTTGCGCATCCCAGCTTCACTAGTGGTCAAAGCACTTCGCTTCGAGCCATACATCTTGTATGTGCAGGTTCAACTCGCAAATAGGTGCCTAGGGGTCACTTCGCACCTCGTCGAAGATACCTGGGGCGCCACTTCTTCTCCTACGTTGTGGTGGCGCTCTAGTGATTCTTCGCCCCTTCTGAATCCCTTAGTAGACAGAGGAGCTCGCCAACAATCTTTTGGGGCCTTTTGGCGTAGCCACGCTCGACGGAGCAACAAGATTCGGTCAGAGGAAGCCCGCTCCGGCAAGGCCTCTTCACTGTTCATCCAACACTCCTTCATCATCGGATCGAGCCACGTTCTTCCTGCATAACAACAGATGTCAGATCAAGCAAAGTGCAATCGTTCGATCGCTTCCAGCGATCTAATCCCATGCGTCGAGCGTGAAGCGTCGTCGAGCCGCAAGAAGACGCCACGTGTCAAGTGAAGTAACCAAAACTGTCCGATGGCATGTATGAATGTGTAAATTGCATATCTGAACCCCTACTTTTTATATCTATTATATAGTATTGTAAATAAAATTGTCGTGTATTAAAATGGATATTTTTCATATAGGGCCTCACACTTACTTTAATTGCATTTGGCCCTGTCCAGCTCAACTCACATGTCGTCCTACGTGAGCTAGGTAAATTGCGTGTATGCCCCTAGTGGTTTTGTAATCGTTAAATAGTTTAATAAAATTAAATATGCATTGTATATTTGGCAAAATTGCATCTGAGCCCCAGTTATTTGTTTTTGGTGCAAATATGCCTCTACTAGGACATGTATTTTGTGCATTTGATCTATTTATTTAAAATAGCTAGTATGCTCCTAAAAATTCACAAAATAGAGTTAAATTCTTTCTTCCATGTACTTTCACACTATGGATTTATTTGGAAATTTTGGGCATTTTAACTATTTATTAAAAATTGAAAGGAACACATTTTTATACAGTTTAGCTTGTAAAATACCAAAAAAATATAAAAACATCTTGAAAATTTCCAAAAAATAAATGTTGTCAATTTTAGTATATTTTAATTGCATAAAAAAATCACTAAAAATGAAAAAATAAAAAGCTTAAAAATTGAAAACCCCCAAAATCTTTCATAAAAATATAAAGAATCATTAAAAAACCCAAAACATGTTGTTTGTTTTATATTTTTCTTCATATAAATATTTATATATTTACTTTTATTTCGATAATTTTAGAATCTATTTACTATTTTTAAATTTTAAATCAATTTCAGATATTTATTAAATCCTTAATTTGTATCTTTTTGACTTTAAAAATACATAAAAATATCGAAAATTCCAGAAAAATATGAAAACAGTAGAAAAAAGATATATAACCCAAAAACAAATTTTATTTCATATTTATTTGTATTGACTAGTATTTGTAAATATAATTACTCCATATTGGATATATATCTATATATCCTATATATATACATATATATAAGAAAAGAAAATATTATAATATGAAAAATATAAAAAGCAAATATAAAAATATAAAATAAAGAAAAAAAAATAAAATAAAGAAAATTAAAAATAAAAAACCCACAAAAAGATATATATATATACACACACACACACATAATAAATGACTTTATTGTACATAAATAACCCTAGGCTACTAGTTTTGCTCTATGTAGTTGGTCCTCTACTTGCTTACCCACTGTGCATCTTATGGTTGAGAATAATAAATTTTAACTCCACATTTTTGTTGTTCATTGCTTATATATATATATTGTGGGTTAATTGTTGATTAAATGATATTTATTGAACGGTTAATAGATCGACTACGGTTTCGCCTTGTGAAACCGTGCGACCCTCTTAGGATCTGCGATCCTCTTAGGATTTTGTTTGACAATAGTTGTAACCATCTTGCATGATAAACCTATCATACAAAATGTATAAGGTAGAAAATTTGACGGTAGGTAGTAAATCCAATCAAGTGTCAGCAAAACTTTGGTAGACTGTCATTTTTCATATGTGAGATGGGAGACTACTTGTCTTTTGTATGAAAGGTTTATCATATAGATTGTTTATAACTGTTGTTGGGTAATTTGTGAATGAGTGTTGAGATGTACTCCCACCAAGACAGGTGTTAAAACATGGAATCCTTGTTCATAGAATTATTTTATTAATAAAATATCATGAAATAATTTACATAATATTTGTGATAATTGAAAATTAACCATTGATATAAATCACATTTATATCTTATTCTTAATGTGAATGAAATTCTCGTTAATATTAATATTGTGAATCATATTCACAATTAAATCTATGTACAATAATATGGATCACAACAACATTTTTTATAATTATTGTGGATAGTAATCTACATTAATCTCATCTACAATAATTAAATCTAATTTAATTATCTAAAATATCTCCCTATACATGTCTAAATAACGTGAATCACATCCATATTATTTTATTATAATTAAATCCACATGAATCATCATTATTTATCTTTATTTGACAATACTCATATATTTGTCTAATGGAACTATTCTTAAACTCAATCATGAATAGTGTGCCTTCTTCTCGTATACCTGGTGATAAGAACACGATGATTGTATTGTATGTTGACCTGGATTGTGAGATCTAATCTCATATCCAAATCTAGGAGAGCTCTCATAGATGCCTGATCATATTCGGCAATATATCCAATCTTCTCATTGCATTTGAATCATATCCAGATCAATATCCAACATTTGGATCAATATTGAGCAACTAAGCTAGGAAAGTGGAGTCACTGAAATCCAAGGTTGTTTCACTCCTTTGGAATGGAAGTGTCATTGTATACAATCGATTAAGATCACATCACCCTCAAGTATCCGTAACACATGTACATCCCGCATACTGGAAGACCATGATTGAACTCGAAATTTGGACCTCATTTGAACTGTCTCCTTTAAGGTTTTATCTTTCAGTTTCTCATTCGATTATTGTGAGTTGGTATCTATCATATGCTTTCCAAAAGAATATATCATACTTCAAATCATTTTTGTTTCCAAAACAAGACGACTAACTTTTGGAATTGGGTTGAGTTAGCTCACGTCTTCCGTTTCATAGTGAACCTATACGACCTTTTGAGAGATCATATTACTCATATGCCCTCATATGCACAGTAGCTCGCCAGTGTATAGACCTTTATTAGGTCATCAACTCAATGGTCTGCCTAATGTACACACTTAGACATATAGTAAATATATTTACCTCTGGTCAGAGGATGCATGTATCTATCGTGAGAGCTTATGACATAGGTCTTAGCTATCTCGATCTCACTTAGTCAACTCTTGAGATAACTCATCAGACACCTCTAGATCTCTATTCCTATGCAGAGAACCTACATCAAAAGGTCCGTCGGATGCCAACCTTTGAAGTAATGATTGTTAGCTCCTTCTCAACCTTGAGATCTTTTCTTGATAATCACTTGACGATGCAGTTGATTCTTCAATCTAATCCTTTAGATCTTCAACCCTACACCGACCTCTATGATCCAACCTTTGGATCAACAATTGTATGATATCAAGGTGACCATAGTACACAACCCTAATTCTATGAAGGGACATGCTATGAAAATTAATTATTCTTTATTTCAGATCGAGGAGTGATTTATAATATCTTTTATTGCGTAATGTCTTGTTGTGAGCTTACATGTCCAACAACAAATTGTCGGGTTCATGTCCAAATGGGCTCGTTGACAACCACCCAAAATGTTTAAGCCCAAGTTATCATGTAGTAATCACAACTATTTATAACACACTCTCACACTCTGTGAGTTGCTGATGTAGGACTACGTTTGGGTTAGGTTGTTACAATCTCACATACTTCTATTCGCAACATCCTCGCCACGACATGACTCGTTACTTATTCTCAGTGACAGTGGCGGTTTGCATACTCCAGGTAGCTTTTTCCTTCTATTTCTTTGTAGGGGTAGATCCATCTCTCGGATATCCCTTTCCATTATCAAAGGACCGCTTTGATACCATTTGTAATGTCCTAGGACTATTATCAAGAAAAACTGGCATGACAACTTGTTGGGTTCTGACTCGAATGGACCCATGCACATTTGAGTTGGGTTGTTACACAATAGCACAAGTCTTGCATGTCTTTCCTTATCCTGTGGGTATCTACGGACACGTTAATGCATGCAAAGATTGGAAGTTACAGGTTCCCTTTGACACAAGATTAGGCGTTTACTTATGCTTGTTGGAACAATTGATAGAGATGTGTCGGCATGTGTTGGAGCACAAGGTTGAGAACGATTGGACAAACTATGTGATGTCACCTTCTAAAGACTGAAGACATTTCAAGGGAATGGAAGAGATAACGAGGGCGAAGAGTTGTAGCACAATGCAGAGAACTATCGCACACAATGACTCTTTATAAAAACTGTCATTACATGTAAATATAACAATGATATCACCTATTGGTTCCCAGGTTCTTATATAAAAGTAGCTAGGGTCATGGAAGGAAATATCGGGATATATCAGCAATATATCGCCGATATATTGATATCGACATGGGACCGATATGGGTACCGATATGGTGGTATATCCCGATTTTCAGTCATTTTCTTCACAAAAGCTCGTCGATATGGGCGATATTTCGACGATATATATCGTATCGATACGATATCGAAATGATATCGATATCGATACGGCCTTCCATGGCTAGGGTACACCTCAGGTAATGTTTCCTTTTCGATAACAATTAAGAAGAATTGTATGTTCTTATGTTAGTGCTTGTGCTTGTGTTTTGATGTGAGCACGTGAGCAAGAAAAGTGCGAGAAGAGTTGAGTGCGTAAATGACCAATTTACACAAGGGTCGGTTAGCTAGCTTACAAGGACCATACAACAAGTCATGTGAGTCTCGTAGTTTGACACTTGATGTTTTCACCCCTTGATACTTATTATGCACTGATCATTCTTACCGGCTTTGACATCGAGTTACCTAGTGATACAAACAAGCGCTTATCAACTCAAAGAATATATTACCACCCAAAACACCATGCCATTTTGAAGATGCACACGATAGCTCATCTTGTGATGCACATCTGTAGGACCCGCTTAATGGTCTGTTGGTAGTGTATTGTGCCTACCACCCAAAAAAACATAATTCAAATATTGGAAAATTCGTATTTGCGTGTTTCATCTTCTTGTTTTAAAAAATGATGCACAACCTTACCAAGCATACTTATACTTTCATGGATGGTTGCGATGACCCTAGCAAAGATCCGAACGCTCGTATTTCTTATAACATATGTATATAGCTTCATATTTACAGACAATTATATTGCAACTACAGCTAACTACCTCATAATATTCCAATCTCAATGGCACTATAAAAGTTGATTTTAATTCACTTCTCGCAAACACCGCAATATACACCTACATTATCATCGGTGCTACGGTTTGTTATTTACATCAGTTTGCTCTTATACATACTTTTACTGCACTACAACAAAATATAGGACAACAAACAATTTAAATATTTGTTGTCACATCTTTCGATATTAAATATATAATTATGAATATTATTCGTTTTCAAATTGTCTTATGTTCTTGTGATTAGCAAAGAATGCCATGTTCTTTGTTAAAAGGTTCACATAACTACAATATTTCTGCTGACTTATCCAGCAAAATATGTATTTAATCATTGCCAAATTAAACAACGATAAGAAGAAAAGTCAATGAACAACTGTTGTTATATGATATGTTGAAGAGAATATAACGAGGAATGCGATATTCCTTGCGAATTTTAAAAAATCAAGTAACAAATAATATTTATTACGGGTTAAATGAGTATGCTCACTGGGAGCATATAAGAGTAGGATGGGCATGGGACGGGCTGGGCTTCAAGCCCATCTAAAAAATTCGGGCCTTGGGCGGATCCTCAATCCGCAATTTTTTTGTTGTCTGGCCCAAGCCCAGGCCTGATCCAATTCCTTTGGACCGAACTTTGGGTCGGACAGGCCCATCCTCAATAGTCGCATGCTTCTCGTTTATTGCTCTTGTTGTTGATGTGCATTTTATGGTTGTTACAATTCATGAAATAGATAAGTCCTCTGTTATTCCTCAATTCACTACAGGCGGGTGGGTCTAAGGGGACGGTCGTAGACCGTCCCATTTGTCTCTAGAACCGTCCCCTCTGATCAACGGGGACGGTTCCTAAACCGTCCCGTCAGCCACCGTCTCATTTGACTATATGGGACGCTTCTGACAACCGTCTCATGTAATCACCCTTTGGAGACGGTTGTAACCGTCCCTTATACGAAGGCTATTAGGGACAGTTGTGACCGTCCCTACAACCTATATTATTAGAGACGGTTACCAACGTCCCTAATGGTCTTTAACATTTTGAGACGGGTCCAGAAATCCTTTGGGGACGGTTACACCCGTCTCATGCGTTTCGCAGACGCGACGGTTGTAACCGTCCCCTGTACCTTAGCGTATAAAGCGACGCCAACATAAGTATATACGGGACGGTTGCAACCGTCGCGTCTGTCCAACAAGAGGGGACGGGTACAACCGTCCCTAATAGTCTTCTGTTGGCGTCGCAAAAAGACCTTCAGAGTAGAAGGGACGGTTACAACCGTCGCATACATTTGCATTTAGGGACGGTTACAACCGTCCCATCTACACTTTACGTCTTTTGCGACGCCAACAGAAGCCTGGAAAAGTCTATAGCGACGCCAACAGAAGACTATTAGGGACGGTCGTACCCGTCCCCTCTAGTGTAGAATCAATAGCGACGCCAACAGAAGACTATTAGGGACGGTTATAACCGTCCCAAGTGCTCTTCCCTAATGGGGACGGTTAGAACCGTCCCCAATAGACTTTGTGATTTGTTATGGCTGGAGGGACGTTTCTGTAGCTCCAGAGGGGACGGTTACAACCGTCCCCAATAAACCATGACAGGAAAAAAAAATTACATATTCTGATATGTTCCTTACATCATTCAATATTACACCTGAAAACAATATGAACATAATAAAATGTACAACACCAATCATTCTTCTCTTCAAAAGAACAAACCACAACATCCAACAACTAAGCATATCACAACATCCAACAACTAAGCATATCACAACATCCAACAACATAATTATAAAACAACAATAATAAACGATAACAAGTCTACATAATGTTAGATACTAATAAAAAATATTACATTTAATACATACCGCAAAATCGTCACTGGACCAAAAATTAATCAGCTCCCTCCATTGCTCTGGTGTAACACCAGGAGGGATATTCTGCACAAGCTGCTCATATGGAATCTGGGGGTTGAAGTACTACAAATGGAGAAAAAAATATAATCAATATGTAAATATCTCGATATTAATAAAAAAAACTTACCTTAGCTTTTATGCGTCCCTTGTATCGACGCAACATCTCAGCAGCATGGGATAAAATCTGAGAATCGACATGGGTACTGCGTTCCCATATAAATACAGCCTGATATAACAAATATATTAACGATTACGTCATAAAATGAAAAAACTGTTTTAAGATTTTAGGATACCTCCAGATCAGCAAGTATGGCAGCCTTGACAGCATAAGGCAGCTGTCGGAAGTCGTGGGTGGTGATGGGGACGCGCGCACGGGCAACCTGGCTAAGGTAGCTCTGGAACTCCGTAGAGTTCTCTCCTACCGCATCTCCGCCAACAATACGTACAGGTAACGTCTGCCCTGGTGCAAGTCGGTCTAAGAATCTACACTGAGCCGGTCCACGCCGTCTTGGTGTAGATCCACTACATGCATCAGAAGAACCGCCCTGTGGCTGCTGGGGAGGTTCAGGGACCTCCCGAATACGTCTAGGTGTAGGAGCCATGTCTGCATTTTTAAATAAACATTTCAAATATATACATTTCGCTAGATGACAACAATTTCAATTAATAGAAATTGAAAATAAAAAAAATTACCTGAAATTGCTAGTTCCAAGTTCCATTGTCGTTGTCTAATACCTCATTCAAAAAATCATTGGAGTTATTTTGATATGCTACATCATTGTCTAGTGCATCTGCCTCTTCGTTTACGTCGAAGAAATCTCTCGGTGTTGTTCTAATTGGTATTATCCATCCACTAACTGAGTTATCTGGAACATAAAAGACCTGTTCGACCTAACTGGCAAGCGTATACGGTTCATTTGTTTGTAACCTACCTATTTGCTTTAAAGAAAGAACCCCATTTCTATCCTTTTTGTAACCTACTCCAACTCGACCAACATCGAACCAGATGCAATGAAATAGAATACACCTTACATCATGTGTAAAACTGATTTCAAGTATATCAATAATCTCGCCATAGTATCCGTCAACTTCAGCATTGAGTTCAGCCTTCACTATTACTCCTGAAAGTTGTGACGCTTTATTTTCATCAATTGACTTCTTTCGAAATCTAAACCCATTAACGATATAGCCAGAATGTGATATTATCAATGAGTATGGACTCCTGTGAATTATATCGAGATTTGCGCTCCACCGTTCATCTTTGGTAACTTTTAATATTTTAATTTTATCCCCGAACCATTTCAGGAAGTCTGATTTGCTAGTGGTTGTTGATTGAAACTCTTCGAAGAAAGAATCTACCTCGTCTACTTGCATCAAAATATAATAATGAATAAGATCTCTTTCAATATCTGAAATACTACGACGGGTACTCTTTAGGATAGCTCGGCCATTCTGTTGAAATATCCAAAGTTTATTTGGATCTTCTGTCCACAACTCACCATCATTATTTCGTTCGAACCTATCGAATCTAATACTCTTTCCATCACCCATATACATGTCACAAAATGTGATACATTCTTCACATAAATATCCTTCGGCAATACAACCTTCAGGTGAAGCTTTGTTAAATATCATATTCTTTAATTTCCGTAGATATCTTTCAATTGGATACATCCATCGATACTGCACAGGACCACATATCCGGGCTTCACTAGCAAGATGAATAATGAGATGAACCATTATATCAAAAAATGTAGGTGGAAAGAGCTGCTCCAGCTTACATAAAGTTATAACTATATCTGTCTCTAGTCTGAACAATACTTCCGGATCTAAAGTCTTCGAACAAATAGCCTTAAAAAACTGACTGACTTCAATCAGTGGCTGCAAAACATCTGGATGTACAACTCCTCTGATTGACAATGGAAAATGTACTTGCATAAGTACGTGACAATCATGACTTTTTAATGACGATATCTTTCTTTCCGTCATATTTATGCATCTGCTAATTTGAGAGGAGAATCCATCAGATACTCTAACGGATTTAATAAAATCCAGTATCTTATCTTTGTCAGCATTGGATAAAGTATACACTGCTTCAGGAATTATTACTTTAGAATTGTCAGACTCAATCGGATGTAATTCGGGTCGGATACCCAATTGTATTAGATCACGTCTAGCTCGCAAACTGTCTTTGGCAGTACTAGAGATATTCAAAATCGAAAGAATATTTTCCATAACATTCTTCTCTATATGCATCACGTCCAAGTTATGACGGACCTGTAAAGTATGCCAGTAGGGCAGCTCCTGAAAGAATATACTTTGTTTTCGCCATCCACCTGTACTCTTCCTCTTTGTTAATCGGCCTAGAGAGAAGTTTCCCAAATTTTTTTGTTCCATCCACACTGTGCTTCCTGATCGGCGAGATAAACTTAAACGACGTCCAAACGGTTGTCCATCGAACTTGTAATTATTTTCACTTCTTAACCATCTATGACTGACCGGTAAGAAACGACGATGTCCCAAATAACAATGTTTCATACTCGCATTCAACCATGTCGAATGTGTTTTATCCATACAAATCGGACATGCGAGTTTACCTTTCGTACTCCATCTTGATAAATTGGCATATGCTGCAAAATCATTAATTGTCCACAATAAAGAAGCATGCATTGTAAAGAATTCTTTCTTTACCGCATCATACGTACTAACTCCAGAATTCCACAGAATCTTTAGTTCGTCAATCAAAGGTTGCATATATGTATCTATCGCATTACCTGGCCCCTTAGGATCAGGTATCAATAACGACATCATCATAAAGGAAGATGCCATTGACATCCACGGTGGCAGATTATATGTAACAAGAATCACAGGCCAAATAGAGTAACTCGTACTCATATTTCCGAATGGATTAAAGCCGTCAGAAGCAAGACCCAATCGTATGTTTCTTACTTCTTCTGAAAACGATGGATACATTTCATCAAACTTTCTCCACTCCTCTGTATCTGATGGATGTCGCATAACACCGGTTACATCTTTCCTTTTGATATTACTGTGCCATATCATTATTTTAGCTGTTCTTTCGTATGAATACAATCTCTGTAATCGGGGAATCAAAGGAAAGAACCTTAAAATCTTCTCTGGTTTTTTCCTCTTCGAATCAGTATCATTATTCTTATATCTGCTACTTTTGCAGTCAGGACATTTATCTAAATTTGAGTAATCCTTCCAATATAAAATGCAGTCGTTCGGACATGCGTCAATTTTCTCGTAGTTCAGTCCAAGTGCACGAAATCTAGACTTAGCATCCTTCCAGTCCTTTGGAAAGTTTTCTGGATTATTTAATAATGTCCTAATCAACAGTAAGACATCTGTCATCGTAACCGCTGTACACCGATTCTTCACTTTTATCTTAAACATCTCCAGAAGAAAACGTAATCGAGTCATTTTGACTCCAGAGCATAATGGTTTCTCTGCATCTTCTAATTTTTCATGCAACGTATCCGGAAGCGAATCCATCATTTCATCGGTGTCATGTCCTCGAATATTATCTACCATCTCAAATATAGCATCACGGTCTGGTATTTCTGAGACATCTCTTTCATCATCAACGTGGACATTACTATCTTCTTCTAAATTAACTCCTTCACCATGATATGTCCAATTCGTATAATGTAGCCAAAATCCATTTAATATCAAATGCTCGTAAACTGTGGCTCGATTTTGGGTCAAAGTATTTTTACATCTTATGCAAGGACAATGTATCTTATCTCCTTCACCTCCTACAATATGATAGTGTGATTCATATCGAAAAGCCCAGTCTATGAATCCGATAACTCCTTTATTATACGTCCGATAGTCATCGAATCTTTTGTTCATCCAACTTTTATCCATTGCCTAAAGGTAAGATATAAAGTTAATTTCATAAATGTAGGATCGAAGGAAAATGAATCGGCTATACACAAATACTCTACTTAATGATCCAAATATTCTACATCATGCATTTACACCTTTTGGTGTTTGTATAACACCACATACTATCATCACATTCACATCTATATACGATCATTCACAACAATGCTTATCCATCATATACTATACATACTTATCCATCATACCAACAATACTTTTACATACTTATCCATCATCACAACAATACTTTCACATACTATACATACTTATCCATCATACTATTCACATCATAAGCAAGCATGATAAGATTATAAAAATAAACAATGCTTTTACAATAAACAATTCTTTAACAAATGTATATATACAAATTAAGATTATGAAATTAAA
Source organism: Ottelia alismoides (assembly GCA_037367405.1). NCBI lineage: Eukaryota > Viridiplantae > Streptophyta > Magnoliopsida > Alismatales > Hydrocharitaceae > Ottelia > Ottelia alismoides. Next base: position 188,251 of record JAZKJV010003290.1, on the reverse strand, counting down.
ACAAGCACAATATATTAATAAATAACCAGAAAATTAAAAATAAAACTTACATCCAAATGAGGACGTGAAGGCCGGTGACGGTGGGCGGAGGCTGGAGTGCCGAGGAGGAGGCCGGACGGCGGAGGAGGAGGTGGAGGCTGGAGGACGGATGCCGGAGGGCAACGGACGAGATGGGGGACGTCGGAGGGTGGAGGCGGATGCCGGAGGACAAGGGGCGTGAGGATGGACGTCGGAGGGTGGAGGAGGAGGCAGGAGGGTGGTGTAGGTCGCCAGAGTAGGAGTGGGATGCAAAGGGCGGAATGAGGAAGAATGAGGAAGATGGGTTCGGCGGGGATGGGTATATTACCATCGGGGACGGTTGTTCGACCGTCCCTTTTACTAAGAATCAGCGACGGTTATAAGTGGACCGTCCCCTCCGATAATTTTTATTTAAAGGGACGGTTCCAACCGTCCCTTATAATCATAATCGGGGACGGTCGCAAGTTGACCGTCCCCTATGGTTTCAAGACGCGCCATTTACAGAGGTTGTAGGGACGGTTATGCAACCGTCCCATAAAAAGAATCCATAAGGGACGGTTACAACCGTCCCCTTTACTTTCAATTATATGCGACGGCCACAGTGAAGTAACAGGGACGGTTATGACCGTCCCCTAAAGGCTTGTTACGGGGACGGTCTTATAACCGTCCCTAATTGTCACGTAAAAAGGGGCGGTCATAACCGACCGTCGCTAAACCTTTACATAGGGGACGGGCAGAACACAACCGTCCCCTAAAGTGGTATAGGGGACGGTCGCTGTTTGACCGTCCCCAATATCCGTCCCCAAAGGCTGTCCAGTTTGTAGTGATTGAAGCTCCTCCAAAACATCATCAAGCAATACAAATATATGAAATGGTGTCCAATCGAGCTAAAAGAGGGAAGGGAAGGTGCGTGTGGTCTGTCTAAGGCACGAGCTTAAGACCCGCACCTAATTTTGGGTTGGGTATTGGGCCACCATTCGAGCCTTATGTCGGGTCCCCAAACAGGTCGGGCCTTGGGCCGGGTCGGGTTGGGCCGAGCTAAGCCCGAGCCCGATCCAAAAAAATTGGGCCGAACATTTAAGCCCATGCCCGACCCAAGGATCTTTTAGGCTTGGGCTGGGCTGAGCTTTTTGGGTCGGGCTTTGGGCTGGGTTGGGCCGGTCCGGCCCAATGCCCATCCCTACATAAGAGCAATCTCATACATTTTTCCCACCATTTTTTATTTTTTGAAGTAAAATCATATCGAGATTTACTTAGAATAGTAAGTGGAATATGTGATTCAAATTTCGTGCAAAACATGTATTCCTAACACTTTCATCTGGAATGGATCAATTTCAGCCATTCTGAGACCGCTAAAATTTACCAATATTTATGGAAGGATCAAAGTCCTGCATTAAATTGAATTTTGAATAACACTTTGGTGATACATGCCATTCTAAATTCCAATTGATTTCATTTCTCAAAAAATTACATGCAAAGAAATGAGAGCATGCAAATTACATGCTTTCAGAGAGCTCATGTTGTAAAAATATCCGGTACCCAAGATGAACGAGCATTGACCATACCCGTGTAAATGCCAACATGTATAGTGGAAGACCTAGTACATGTGATAGTTTAGTAATAGAGAATAATGGGGCTGCCCCCGCGCCGTTTCGGCACATTTTTTATTTTTTTTTGAAAAATATCGTCATGTATATTCATCCCTATATCCTATATGTCATTCGAATTTCGTCAGAAATAGAGGCTCCTACGGCCTCCATCGAGACAGTCATTTTTTAACGGTAACAGGATTTTTTAAATCGACACCATCTTGATGGAGGCCGTAAGAGTCTCTGTTTCTGACGAAATTCGAAAGACATATAGGAGGGATATAGGGATGAATTTACACAGCGAGATTTTTCAAAAAAAAATAAAAATGTGCCGAAACAGCGCGGGGGCAGCCATTCTTGGCTGCCCGCAAGGGGCAGCCCCATTATTCTCTTAGTAATATTATTTAAACTTAAAAAGAAAGCGACATACTGTGCATCCACGAAGGCTGCGGCCTTGGAGTGGACGTAGTACTTGTGTACCCAAATTGGCGACTTGTATAAATATTCCTCTACTACTTAAGAGTTCATCATCTCATCCCATCCACCATATCGTCCTTGTCTGAGATCCGAGCTGCTCCGGAGACTGACGCGATCGCTTGCGAAGAACTCCACCTCCTCATCCGTCATCACGATCGGGTTTTCTTCTTCACCAGGTCAGTCCTTCTAATTACATCTAGCATTTGTGCTCGATGATCTTTGCTTATCTTCTCCTCGCAAAACTTCTAGCTCGGTAATTGATTTGGTACGATAATTTGCGATTGTCGAGGTGTGCGATTTTCGGTTATCGTGGTTGCAGCTCATTTTAAGTTGCATAATCTAAAAAACTGCCGTCACATTTAGCTTAACAGTACTAATGATGTACCGTAGGATCTTAATAAGATGTCTCAGTCAATAAACTTAAATTCTATTTTTGTGGAATACATTTATCGTTCGCTTCCTTGTTTTTTTTTGGAAAAGAAATGGTATGGTTGAAAGTTGAAACTGGACAACCATCCAAAAACACCTTTTTCGAACTTTTAATGCCCACTCAACTTGCGAGGAGATGATGAGCTGGACCGACGATAATATAATTTTGAGATATATTATTCAATTTTAATAATATATTAATTGTAATTATATGTTGATCATCATTTCATGGATTTTCTATGCTTATGTCTCTTCGAGATTCTGTAATTATAGTTACGTCTCTACTTTTTTCTGCAAGAACACTTGTGCTCTTATGTCTCCGTTTTTTTTACCTCATCGGAAGAATAGAACAATGAATTTTATAGTAACATAGGGATACAAGTGTTATTGAAAAAAAAGTAAGGACATAACAGTAATTACATAATAGTATAAAAAAAATCTTATTTTGTCCAGAAAAAGTCTCCTCGCAAAGTAGAGGTGTTTACTTAAAAAATTTTCTAAAGAAATATGTTAGTGTTAATTGTACGGAACCGTATTATAATCTATAGTCGTCGGATTAATCAACTTAGCATTAAAACAAGATATAATCTGATGATGTAGATAAGACTATGTGGGCTGATCTTGTGGTGGAGACCCCTTGCAAGAAATAAATATTTTTTTGGAAGGTTTCATATGTGGTGTGCCTCTAAGGTATTTTCGTGGAAAACGATTTCAAAACCAAAACCCAAAAAGTTACTAAAATTTCCACCAATTCTACGTGGCATGACATCTCTATGAGAAGTCGGAAGCTAGGTAGAATTTGCCTTGTTTATTAGATAAGTAGTGCATTGGAATTCAACGTCTCTATGATATGTCATCTCTCTGACGTTCTTCGTGCGAAATTTCGGAATAGATTTTGAGTATTTTTAGTTCTCACGGTCCGTGGCTTATATTTCATGGTTGAATCTTTAACAATACGTCATGTATCTATGTCATGCCGGGTAAGGAAGAGGGGTTACTGCCTACGGGGCCCAACGCCTCGTATCACGAAACGGTTTTTTATTTTTTGGTGATTACATCAGTCATCTTAGGTTTTTTGTTTGTACAGGATTACTATATAAATTCTTGAGTTTTTATCGGTTGTACTCCTTTGATGTATTCTAATATCAATTATACCCTTCTCCTTTTGAGAATGTCAGTTGTGCCTCTTGATTTCTTATTGTTTTATCACTTGTGATCCCCATGTTAGTTGGCGTCCATTCCCAACGCAAATCGAAGTTAACTTTGGGACACAATAGGAATTAAATTTAAAAAATGTTCCAAATGTCTTTCCACCCCTCTTCACCATCTCCCTCCTCCCCATCCTCCTCCATATATGCCCAGACTCCTCAGCCTAGTTTCCTCCCCCTCCTTCTCCTCCCAGTCTCCTCCTCTCCAGCCTCCTCCTCCCCCTCCCCGCTTCCTCCTCCTCCGCCGTCGCCCCCCAGCCTCCCCTTCCCCCTCCCACTCCTCCTCCTCCTCCACCCGATCTCCACATCCTCCTTCTCTCACAGCCTCCTCCTCCCGCTCCCTGCCTTCGCCCCCAACCTCCTCTTCCCCCGCCTCTTCCCCCTCCTCCTCCACCCGATCTCCACCACTACCTCCTCCTTTCCTAGCCTCCTCCTCCCCCTCCTCTGCCCATAGCCTCCTCATTCTCCTCCCCCAACCCCCTCTCCCCCTCCCAGCTTCATCCTCCTCCTCCCCCTCCTTCCCCTCCTCCCCTTCCTAGCTTCCTCTGCCCCAACCTCCTCTTCTAGACAACCCTATTGAACCCATCGACAAGGTGGTATCAGCCATAGAACCATCCACCTTCCTACACTATGATTGAGCCCTCTACACCATGGAAACTTCAACCCCCTTCAGCCACCAACAGAGCACATCAGGCCCACCTTGAAGCTTCGGCCCCCCATCATCAGATCGACCATGAATCTTCAAGCAGTTAGAACCGCAAAGTAGATATGATTCAGTTTTTCTGTACATTATTTTTTCAGGCCACATATGATGGATAAACACAGTGGATCGGATATGTTAGTTGCCAAGGAGAATGCATGTTTTTCCATCTTGATCAGCCATGCGTGCTCCTACGGGTGCACAACCATGGCTATCAGTCATGGGAATCATTCCAGAACTACTGCGGGTGCGAGGGAAGGCATGGGGGTTGGGGGAGGTGCTCGGGGCAGAGGGGGAATTCGGTGGCATTCGTGTTGTAGATGAAGGGGGAGGAGGGATAGACTTGGACAGTTATGCCCCTATTAACCTCACATGGTTTGAGAAAACCGTGGATAAGTTCAACTCATTGACTAGTAAAGTAACGTAGGGGTACACGTGATATAACAACAAGAAGTCGAGGGTACAACTGATATTCTCAAAAAGAGAGAGGCATAATTGAAATTGTAATATCTTAGAGAGGCACAACTGATAAAAATCCTAAATTCTTTGAGGTTAGGATTTTTAGCATCTTCTATATTTTCTCCTTCTTTATATATAATGGAACGATTGTCATAGCCTGAGGATGTAGCTCAATAAAAGACAAATCTCGTAAATCTGAGGTGTTAACGTATTCGTAGTTGTTTGATTGTTCGTGTTTGCTTCTACTGCGATCCACAGAGATGCCTATTGGTAGTAAGCCAAATCCTTTGATATTCTTTTCATAGAGGCAACATGACAACGATTTTAAAAAGTAAAAGTTCGAAATATAATTAAAAGACCCACAGGCTTATAACGGAACTTGCGTCTCACCAAGGTGATCAAATTTGTGTTGATTTGATCTGTAATAACACAACGTATTCATTTTCTAAAGGACTTGTAAGGTATAACTAAAATCCAGAGCGGGCTTGTTCAAAAGTAGTAGCCAAATACTTGTACATATGAGTCAAAAAAGTCAAACACTGCTACTCGGATCTAGTACATGAAATAAGATAGGATAACATGGGATAAGGAATAAGTAATGTGTATCTCTGTTCTTTTTTAAGTTAAGTTTATCCCTCGTTCTTTTTTGGAGTAGTTTTAAGGAGAAAACTATATCACCCTCTTTGTTTCCTTCACTAAATCTCCTGTATAATAAAAATCTATTTTAAGGCATAGAAGTTATATATGTGTGCATCATAAATGACCAGATGAGGATCCTTTAACTAAAGCTCCAGTATGAACTTTTCTTCCTTTTTCTGAACAAAAATATATAGACAGTACTCAATTTTGTGATAGTTCCTTCATTTAATTGCTTCCAACTTCTCAAAAGTCTGCATTGATGTTTGATCTCTGAACGTTCAGGTTCAGATGCATCCATCAGATGGTAAGATATCAAATGGGAATGATGGATCATCACCGGAGCAATGGATGATCGAGGTGAAGGACAGGATGCTCGCACCGCCATTGATCCCTCATGCAAATCAACAGCCCTCCATCTTCTTCGCCCCCGAGATCATCCGGAGCTTAGACCCTCCGGCCTACACTCCGCAGCTCGTATCCATCGGCCCCTACCACCACACGAACACCCTCCCGGAGAACGAGATCACCGCCTCCCTCCGGGACTACAAGCGCCATTGCGCACGCATCCTACTATGCCCGGAGGGAACCCAAGACTACTCTCTCATCTACAAGTGCCTCGATAATATGAAGAAGAAGCTCGTCCCCGACATCCGCAGCTGCTACTCGACAGGTCTAACATCGTTGACCGATCACGAGATCGCAGAGATGATGCTCTATGATGGCAGCTTCATCATCAGATGCCTTCTCGAACGACATGTTACCCAGCAAAGGCCGCTCCTCGGCATGCTGTGGATTTGGAACGTGATCAAGTACGACATGCTCAAGCTCGAGAATCAGATCCCATTCTTCGTTCTCGAGGAGTTGTTTAAGTTTATCAACAACCACGAGGTCAGTGATGTTCCTGGTGCTACTGCGGAGGATCCACTCAGACTCGTCAATCTCGTACTCGATCTCTTTCGCGATGTCCGACCATTGAAGTCGAAGTCATTCGAAGCGAAAGGAAATGTCAAGTACCTCCACCTCCTCCACATCTTCCATTCCTCTTTGCTCCCACATGATCAAAACGACAACATGGTTGGGTTCAACCGGGATCGAAGCCTTCATAACCCCGCATCGCACGACTGGATACCGAGCGCGACTGAGCTCCAACGAGCGGGAGTTGTCTTCAAGGAGAACAAGAGCGGGCGCAGCTTCTTGGACGTCAGGTTCGCGCATGGGGTCTTGAAGATACCGAGCTTGCGGATCACCGATTACAGCGGCACCATCTTCCGCAACCTCATCGCCTTCGAGCAGTGCTCTCCCGACACGAGATTTCACATCACCGCCTACGCGGTGTTCATGGACTGCCTCATAGACACAGCGCGGGACGTCAGCCTCCTCGACTCCAAGGGGATACTTGTGAACAGACTGAGCACGGATGAAGCAGTTGCGAACCTCTTCAACTCTCTCACCTACCAAGTTCATCACGCGCTGGACAAGAACTACCCCCGCGATCTCTTCGCCGCGGTGAATAAGTACCAGCAATCGCAGTGGCATCAAGACCGAGCGGTTCTGATACGAGACTACTTCAGCAGCCCGTGGTCCGTCATCTCCGTGATCGCTGCCACTCTTCTGCTGCTCCTCACTGCCGTGGTGACTTTCTATACAGTTTATCCCTACTATCACCCCCACAAGTAAGTCCGCAAATATGTTTTATGTAATGATATGGTATTTGTTGTTTTGCATTTTTTTTGTCGATGTATATCGAAACATTTATCCAAGTACTTTCTGCTGCAATGTGTGTGTGCCTGCGCTACTTGATTCTGCTTTCATTTTACGGTCTTTCTCGTCGTTTTGTTTGACCCTTGCCGTGCTGTGCATGGGGCGGGTATCCGACTCATTTAAATGTGCCCTATTGCGATATATTATTGTCGGATTATAGACTGGCTCGATCCGTTCCAATGATTATCCGAATCTAACGGATACCCAGAATATTTGGATGGACTATGGATATCTTTGGGTACCCATGGAATCTATTCCTACATAATCTGACCTCAACTCGTTCTACATCAACCGTTTCGACAAAACCTTCATTGGTGTTACGGAGTTCTCCGTCGGACTATGGTAGAGATCAAGGAAGAGGTGAAATTATTTCCTCTCAAATTTGACACCGCACCATCGAAAGTACAATTCAATCGAGGTCAATCAACCTCGATTCGTCAACAATTCATCCCAGTTTGGTATTATTGTGTGTAGATTCATCTCGAGGTGCTATATTTGTTTTTTTTTCATTTCAATTTTTAGGATTAATTTCAATTATTTGTATATTATAAAGATTTTCTCCATTTCAATGATTTGCCAATTCGTTCGAATTTTTAGGATTGATTTCAACGATCTGTCGATTTCAGTGATTTGCAAATTCCAAAGATATACCGATTTCAATAACTGCTTAGTTCAGAAATTCGTCATTTTTTAAAGTTTTGTCGATTTCAATAATTTGCCAATTCATTTGAATTTTTATTATTGATTTTAAAGATATGTCGATTTCAATGATTTGCACCTTCCAAAAATTTATCGATTTCAATAATCTACATATTTCAAAATTTGTTGATTTCAATGATTTGCTGATTTTATTAGAGTTTTTGTGAATGATTTCAGTAATTGTTGATTCCAATATTTTGTTATTGCAAATATTTGACGATGTCAGTGAGTTGTTGGTTTCAATAATTTGTGGAGTTCAATAATTGCCGATAGGATTGATTTCAGTGATATGTTGATTTCATTTGAATTTTTAGGATTGATTTTAATGATTTATTGATTTCATTTGAGTTGTTATGATCAATTGCAATGAGGTGATTTCAATCATTTGCGCTCTTCAGACGTGAGAGATAAGTATCCATCTTGAGATTACAAAGATTTACTGCCAATGATTCGCCGATCGAATCGATCTCTAGTTTTACACGGACTTCATTTTGATTTGAATCGAATTCAATCACCGGTAATTTTGATCAAGTCGTGACAACCATCTTTCAGGTAGGATGGACAATAAGATAAGTTGATCCATATGCATCGTCCGGGTTGGAGGGACAATAAAATGGGTCGATTCATGGGTATCCATGGATCACAGGGTCGGAGACCCGTATGTCTCGGATCAAGGTGGGTCAGGTACCCGATCCAAAATGATTTGTAAGGTAACCATAGATTTAGGATCGACCCATAGATCGGATCGAATATTCATCTAACCCCTGATCCATGCACAACCCTGTGTGCGGATTTACTATCTGATTTGTACGAAAATTCTATCCCACTCTTGGGCTATTACCCACTTTTGGAGGTTTTTAATGGTGATTGAATTTAATTTTTTTTTCAAAAAAAAGTGTGGAGTTTTCAACTAGCGTACATAAATCGATGAATCTATTTTATTTAGCTTATTCACGATGAAGCGTATATCATCGAGAAACCTATCATTCATGATGGATTACCAAGTTAATGATGCAAGCGAATTCAAGGAGTTGTTTGGTGATAGTGCAGTGTGCCTTCACTTTAAAAGAAACTAATTCGAATATAAGGATACCTTCGGACGTCTGAATCTACCGGACCGACTATTTTAAAAAGTTAATGATGTAATAACACAATAGCAACAACAAAAGTTGGGCACAGGTCTAAAATCTGGAAAGGACATAAGTACATAAATCCTTATTATTAAATTCTCCTTATCCTTTATTTGTTGCATCTTCTTGGAATCATCTCTTTTCTTTCTGTTTAAGCCATATAATCTAAAGTAGTCTTTTCTCTCCAATATTCATGTTAATCTTGTACCAAGTTGAGGAGAATCCATACATTTAATTCAATTTGATTTTGTGTGATAGGACAATTTCGTAGTAACATTGATATTTCTTTGTAGAATATCATAGTCACATCTATCAAGTTCATTTTTTTGCAATATTAGTTGTATCTCTACCTTCTTACATTGTTATCACTCGTGCCTTTTCGTTGGTTTTGCTATTAGTGAGACAAACCAAATCATAGTTTTTTGTGAAAGAAAAGGGGACTTCACCATATAAGTGAATGCCCAAGAACTTCATCTTTTATTCACCAAAATATAGTACAAATGTAAAGCAAGAAACCAACAAGAATATTCTATAGGGACCAAATCTCAGCTAGCGGCTTTGCGTGCGCCACAATACTCTCACCATAACATTGTTCTTACCTAAAGATCACACCATTTCTAGCCACCCAGATGCCCCAGATCATTACAATACAGTTCGCCCTCTCCTTCTCTGACACGTTCCACTTTGCACCAATAGATTCCTAGAAGCAAGAAACCCCATCTGTTTCTACCATTGGATTTCCAAACATGTCCAAGCATCCATCAAACTTCTGCTCCTGAAAAATAAGTGATCAGCATCCTCGATATCCACCTGACATCAAAGACAAATAAGATCCACCGTCTGCATGAAGCACACCAATCTATCCCCAGTTAACAGTCCCCCTTCTAAACAACTACAAGAAGAATTTCACATGAATAAGGATTTTCCATTTCCATAACCTTCTGCAGTCCATCATGCAACTCTTGGGTCAAAGGTCCCCAGTTAATAGTCCCCCCTTCTAAACAACTACAAGAAGAATTTCATATGAACCTGGATTTTCCATTTCCATAACCTTCTGCAGTCCATCATGCAACTCTTGGGTCAAAGGTCATGGGATCCTTTAGGTATTTGTATGCCTTCCCTGCTGAGAAGGTCCCATCGCACCAACACCAACAATCACGCCCTATCGTGGGTCCTTACACACTATATAAATCTTCAAGCATCACCAACAACTCATCTAAAGGTTGATATGGAAGCTTACATCTAAACTGCGACAGAAAGGACTCATCGTCCCATGCATTCACCACAGAGCATTTCGGGTCAACAGCCAATGCCCACAGATGTGGGAATCTCACACCAAGAGCATCGCTTTCAATCCAATCATCAATCCAAAATTTAAAGCTAACTCCATTTCCAATCACTGGTCTCAAGAATGGTCGGATATCCTGCACCACAGAGCAAATTCTCTCCAAACATGTTATTGTATACTCCCTACCTCCCAAGGTCTCGACAAGGAGGACCTTATGCTATAGATTTCTTGAACTAGATTGCAAATCAAACTATCACATTCTCCCCATATTCGCACGATCCATTTACTAAGCAGTGCCTTATTCATCTCCTCCGGACTTCGAACCCCAAGACTGCCATCTTACTCTGATCGAGAAACCGCAATCCAGTCCACCAAAGGCCACCCATTAGCGCTATTAGAGGGTGATCAAAAAATATGTCTCATAATACTCTCCAATCTCTTCCTCACCCCCTATGGGCATTATCCTAAATGGCAAGAAAAATATAGGAATCACAGACAGGTCCGACCTCACCAGTACTAGCCTATCTCCTATAGACAAGCATACAGATTTATAGCCGGCCAACTTCTACCCCATCTTCTCAACAACTAGAAGCCAACTTGTCAGACGCATCATTCCCACCAACAACGACACACCAAGATAGCACAAGGGCATCTCCTCTGTTGTGACCTTAGCCAGCCCACACACAAGTCAGTTTCTTCCTCTGTTAAACCAAAATGCACAAATTTTGCTTTTCTTCTGTTGAGTTTCAACCATAAAACTCCATCAAATATGTCCAGGACAAAAGATAATCCTTTACAACTCTCCTAAACGCCCTCCACGAATATAATCATATCATCTGCGTATTTAAGAATAAGCACCGATATCTCATTTCTAGAGTATCCACTACAAAAGCCTCCTATAGTTGTGCGATCAACCATTATTGCCAATGCATCTGCCACAAGAATGAAAAGTAGGGGTGCAAGAGGACACCCCTAGCGAACCCCATGGTGCTGCTGGAAATAGCCCCCATCTAGGTCGCTCGTTCATGTGAACAACACATGAAGCTATCATGACACACCGTTTCATCCACGAGATCCATTTGTTCGGGAATCCCCTTCGATACATAGATGCCCACAAGAATCGCCAATCTACACTATTTGTTCCTCCTCCAGTCCGCCAAAATCTCTATAGCCATCATGACACTATCCATCACTTGTTTGCCAGGCAGGAAAGCGCTGGACCGGAGAGATGATCTTATTCAAGATGCCCCTCAATCTATTAGCCAACATCTTGGCCACAATTAGGTAGATCGCATTAGACAAAGCAATGGGACGATAATCCTCCAACCTTATGACAAACTTATTCGTTTTTATCAGAAAGATGAATGATCTATTGAGCCGCTCAACACCATAGTTCTCTTCTGCAAATTCCAACACAACATCCATTACCTCTACAGCTACTAAACCCCATAATTCCCTAAAAAGAAGATAGGGAAGCCATCTGACCATGGGCACCCTTCTAGATTCAAATAAAAAATTGCATCACAGACCTCCTCTACCTCAAAGGGTCTTGTCAACAGCTCCACATCAAGGCCAGAAATTTGTGTCACTCCCAGTCCCAACCATCTTGAACCACAACTAGGTGTGCATCTGCTCATGGACCTAAAATATCCCATTACTGACCTGGCAACCTCCTCATTGCCAACAAACTTGTCAGCACCAACCTTGATTGTGTAGATCATATTTCACCTTCTTCTGTCATTTTCCACCACATGGAAGAATCTAGTGTTTGCATCCCCCTCCTTGAGCCACTTCTGACACAATATTTGCCTCCACTCCATCTCCCGCTACTATCCTCCTTTTCAAGGATCTTCTGCACTAATCCATGACTCATGAGCTCTTCCTCATCGAACTTCCTGTCATCCTCCATCAAGTCTAATCGCTCTAGTTTCCCTTGTGCCTGACTCCTCCTTTGTTCCGATTCACCCAAGAGTCCCTCCTGAAAGTAAGCAGTCTTCGACATAAAGCACCCAGCTTCAAGGAAAATTTTGTATTGGCCGAACCCTACATCACAAAAATGGTCCAAAACGATGCCACCATATTCTTGAAACCATCCTCCAGCAATCAACACCTCTCAAACCTGAAATAGGAAGTGTAACCTTTACCGTTGTATGTGTACACACATAAGGGCAACCTGACCTTGACCTAGGGAGGGAGGTGACACATGCCAAACCAAACCTCTCAAGAGCCTCCGTAGATAACATGAACCTGTTGATTCGTGACCTTGAGGAAGAACCATGCCAAGTATACTTGCAGTTCGTTGCATCAAGAACCTCCATTCGTAGCTCTTCTACTACCTCCTGAAAGTAGCTTGATCCAGGATCATGACCTCCCCTTCCACCCAGTCTATCTTCTGAATATAACATGACATTGAAGTCACCCCCACGATGCACGCCTCCTCTGAAAATTGGGCCCTTACCACGCGAAGTTCCATCCACAACCCATGTTGGAAGAAACACCCGAGATAACATGGACAGAAGTCACCATTATCCATGAGCAATCTCTCATGTTGATCAATAACACCATATCCGAGCATACAAAAATTACATCCTCCACTAGTTCAAACAAGTCTCCGTTCCACGCTACCACAATGCCTCTAGAGCTTCCGTTTGCTAATTAAGATATGAACTCAATGATATGAGCACCAGAGATAGAACTCCATCTTACCAAATCCTAATAATCAATCTTAGTCTCTTTTAAACAAATCACATCCAGTCTCCATTCTGTGAGCAGGGACACAACCACCAATCTCTTCACTGGTTGACCTAGCCCCCTCACGTTTCATTCTCCCGTCATTAACCACAATCTGATTTTCAATTCGATCCTCCTTCTCATGTGATACCATTGTGAACTGCGACCTCCCCTCATTTCTCCTCACCGCCTCCAGCACCACCACATCTGCCTTCTCCAGTCTTCCTTCAACACTTTCCCGTGATCCACTACTCCCTTGTTTTTGTTGCATTCTAGCATCGTTACATCCCAATCATGTGCATCTGCCTTACGATGACGTTTCCTTGGAATATCCTCTAGCATACCCATCGATTCCCTCAGACTCAAGTTCAATCTCAGACATTTCGCCATGCCTCCACGTTTAAAGATCCATTTCCCCTTCACATGACGAGGCTCACTAGCCACCCACCTTGATGAGAGGGCTCCCTCCTCCCTAACCACACCATCCACCTGCAATACCCCACCTTCATGACCTACTCTTGTAAGGTCCACCACCAAGGAGATGGGTTCTTCTAGACCATTGGATGCATCATATCCAAGCACCTGCAGGCAGGTATCCTCACACCTCTGCTGGAACCCATCACCTATGATCAGTTTCATAGTGGTGGCCTCCTCGGAGGACGAGACCAACGGATCCAATCTCGTGGCAACCATTAACGGTTGTGCGAAACTTGAGAAACCTTCGAGCATCCCTCCCATTGGGCATGCAGAGAAAGTGCCATTGGTTGGCCACATCATCCCATGTGAAATGGGAAAACTCGAGAAGGTGTGATCCATTTCCTTCCTGACTTGGGGCTTCGAGACTCGAATCCGAGTCATCTGCTCCTGCTTCGGATCCGTTGAGCATTGCTTCCAATTGCGATTTGCCACCCTAGGGATTTTTTGATGGCGGATGTTACGCCTCCCACCATCTCCAAATCCGTGGTCGCATTCAATGCACCCGAATTTTCCTCCATCGATTTCACCTTCGGCCTCCTACTGCCTCTGGTTGGATGCTCTGCCGCCATACCAACCTCTTCACCAACATCTCCAGTGCTCTTATGCTCGCCCAATGTTACAACCCAAAGAGGAGCCATCTGATCGATCAACATCTTCACACGTGATGATGAATGAGGTTTATTCCCTTGAAAGAGCACCTCCACCTCAGATCCGTCTCAAGGTTGAAGTCCAGAGCAACACGAATTGATAACCTCAACGCATGGTGAACAAGTTCCGAAATCCGATATCTCAATGGCACGTCGACCACAAGCAACCTCCAAATCGGAAGCTAATCGCCAGAACAACCATCCAAGAACCGAGGCCTTATCCAACTGATGCTGCTCCCCACCTTGCAAGGGACACATGTCGACAATGCTCCCTTCATTACCATTTTCATGCCTTCCATGGACATACCCCTCAAGCAGATGTGATTCCCAGGCAGTTATATGGCGTTGATACAAATGTCATCCTCATTCGCGAGAAGCACCTGCTCACGAAATCTCCCGAGGGCCTCCATGCCCCATCCCCCACGACCACCCCTTCCAGCGGTTGTGCATCTGCTGCTCCCCTAGATAATATCCACAAAAGAGTTCTGAATCCGACTAGATACCGTCTGGTCCCTCTTCTTCACCCATAGATCCTTCTTTGCAATCACTCCTTCAATGCCCCAGATGACCGCATCGGAAACATAACTGCTCCACTGCTGCGCATAACTTGGAAATGTGTTCCGTAGACCCGCATCGGAAGCACCACACCTTCACATGGCTGCAAGCTTGCAGACTCCGATTCCTCCCCTTTGGCACGGTCCAAGGAGCATCCTCTGCCAACTCCTCTAACAAGACATCCTTCGTGCTCCCTTTATCGAAAGCTCCATCGATCATCTTCGTTGTGCCCTCCGACCTTACGGGCCTTGCCCTTGCCACGCCAACCACACGTTGCCTCTCTCCCTCTGCCCTCTCGGCCTCCTCCCTCTCACCCTCGTGTTCTTGCTCTCCCATCCCATTGAAACTTCCGGCTAGGGTTTGATATGTTTGCAAGCCAAATTATAGTTAATGGCTTATACATGCCAAAGTCCGATTTAGTCATAAATTATAGTTGTACTCCTACAATTTACAAAAAATACGCTTGTACCTTTTCTCTTTCCAACTACACATGTAACATTCAGATAATGTCCGTTTGAGATGAGAATTTACTGAAACTAATCCGAGGGGCACAACTACAAATTCTTTAAAAAGGTAAGGACACAACTGATATTGAAAAACATATATAAAAACATAGTTATTTTAGCAAAATTTAAGAGGGGCACAACTGTAATAAAACCTTATCTGTTTATGCATAATCACCCTCCAGTTATTAGCAAATTACCCGTTAGAATTTTAATTTTGATGGCAATACTATTCAATGTCTACCTTCTAGTTCCATTCCAATTATTTTATCACCATATTCATTTCTACTTTGTTAATTAATTACACCAATCTTGCTACTATCTATCTAATGAAAAAAGTAATATTTTTTATTGTATTATATAAAATTCCTTTATATTTTTTCCAGGATAATAGTGGCCCCAATTGCACGAAATAAGAGCATCAGAAATATCTATTCCTTCATGTCGTCTCCCTTTAGTCAACCAACTATTTTTCATACAAATAATAGTTTAGTATCATTATGTAAGACTTAAAGGAAGGAGACATCGTGTGCATCAAGGAAGGTTGTGGCGTTGGAGGACTTGGTATTGTGTTCCCACATTGGTGGATTGTATAAATATCCCTCGACTACATACTATAAGAGTTCATCATCTCATCACATCAACCATATGAGTTCAAAATTTAGCGACGATTAATTAGAAATTTAAAAAATAGCAACAGATAAGTGTCGCTATGTGGACCATTGCTAATGATATAACGGCATACATAACATTCGGCGCTAATTTCGCATACGAAAAATCATTTCGCAATGAATAATATCGTCGTTATATATTTAACGACTAATGACGAATTTTGAAAAAAAGTCACTATAGCTCAATTTTGTTGTAGTGAGCATAAATGTTTTTGCAGAATTAAAGAGGGGCACAACTATAATAAAACCTTATCTGTTTATGCATAATTACCCTCCAGTAATTAGCAAATTATCCGGTATTAATCTTATTTTGTTGGCAGTACTATTCAATGTCTACCTTTTAGTTCAATTCCAAATCTTTTATGACCATACTCATTTCTATTTTTTTAATTAATTACACCAATCTTTCTACTACCTATCCAATGCAAATATATATATATATATATATATATATAGGAGAAACTTCAAATGAGACATGGTCTCACTAATATTTTGGTGAGCCCTCAATCTCGTCCTTCTATTTTGGATCTCACGGCTGGATTTAATGATACAATAATTTAATTAATTTAATGGCTGAAAACCCATTTTCGTCATTGTCACATTCTAAATATAGAACGTGACAACCATAGATCCTATTTTTATGATAAGTCATTATATTATTTCCATTCTCTCTTTCTCTCCATCGATTGACGATGGCACTCCCTCCTCTCTCTCGCGCAACTCGGCGACGGCGGCGCATATCCTCTCTCGTGTGCACGATCGTCCATCAGCGGCGTTCTCTCTCCCTCACGATCAACCGTCGACGTCATCGATATCCTCCTCCACGCAAAGCTTCTCGACGATGGAAGATGTGTCCCAGAGGAGGAAGATGCGAAGGAAGGAGACGTGATGCATCTTATGCGTGGTGCGGGCGGCGATGACGAAGGGGTTTCGTCGAGGGCTGTGAGGTTCCTCCAGGCGAAAGGGGGTCGATCGGTGGATGTGCAATGGTAATGCACGGATTTACATTGTTTTTTGATAATTTACATAATTGACCTTTCGATTTACATATTGATTCATTTTTTTACAAATCTCATTATTGGTTTACTTTTTTTGCAGAGCTCTCCGGAATTTTACAAAAGAGCGCGATACAGTTACAAAAGGTCATAGAAATTTTACAATGGTAATGCACGGATTTACATTATTTTTTGATAATTTACATAATTGACCTTTCGATTTACATATTGATTCATTTTTTACAAATCTCATTATTGTTTTACTTTTTTTGCAGAGCTCTCCGGGAATTTTAGAAAAGAGCGTGACACAGTTACAAAAGGTCACAGAAATTTTACAAAATGAATATATATATTTACAAAAAAAGATCGGAGTTTACAAAGAGGATAATTACTCTTACAAAAAACTCATTGGAGTTTACCAAATAAATGTACCCATTTACAAAACAGAATTATCAATTTACAAATGAAAATGTGAAAAACGAAATCATTACCAAAATTACAAAAAGAACATAAATTTTCACAAAATCTCGCGGGCGTTTACAAAGATATGGTTTAATCCAATTCACTCGGTGTAAAATTGGAAAAAGATCAGTAAAGGTATGATTCAAAAATACCAAAACCAGAAAACATTAAATGGTAATTCAAGTCCATTAAATGAAATTCGAATTTACAAAAAAATGGGATGACGAAATTGCCCTTTTGGACATGATTTTTGATGATACCGTCAGATTGGGATCCGAGAATCCTATTGAAGGCTCACCACAATATTGGTGAGACCCCACCTCATTTGAAGTTCCCCCTATATATATACATATATTATTTTGAGGAAAGGGATCCTACTCCATGGAGTAGGCAACTGACCTACTCCACTTTCCTTTTTTTTCAATTTTTTTTATTTTGAAAAATGCTTCCATGGATTTCCATAACTATATCCCTCTAATATGTCATACAAATTTCATCAGAAACAGAGACTCCTATGGCCTCCATCCAGAACATAAAAAATACACCAAATATGTGACCGTTAAAAAATGGCTGTCTGGATGGAGGCCGTAGGAGTCTCTATTTTCTGACGAAATTTGAAAGACATATTAGAGGAATATAGTTATGAAAATCCATGGAAATATTTTTCAAAAAAATATAAAAATTTTGAAAAATTAAAAATGGAGTAGGTAAGTTACCTACTCCATGGAGTAGGATCCCTTTCCTCTATTATTTTTATTGTATTATCTAAAACTCCTTTATAAGTTTTTTTCCTAGGATAATATTGGCCCCAATGGCACGAAATAAGTGCATAGGAAATATCTATTCCTTCATGTCATCTCCCTTTATTCAACCAACTAATTTCTATACAAATAATAGTTTAGTATAATCATATAAGACTTAAAGGAAGGAGACATAGTGTGTGCATCAAGGAAGGTTGGGGCCTTGGAGGACTTGGTATGTGTGTTCCCACATTGGTGGCTTGTATAAATATCCCTCAACTACGTACTATAAGAGTTCATCATCTCATCACATCAACCATATGAGTGTTGTCCGAGGTTCAAGCTACCTTGATAATCCTCTCGCTCACTTTGTAAAGGATTCCTTCTCTTCATCCAAGTCACCATTGAGGTTTCTTATCGACCAGGTAAGTTCTACGCACAATATGCATTTAACGATATCTAGCATCCACATGCTCAGAAAAGCTTTTAGCTCCTTATATTTTTGCTTTTCATCGTATTCAATGTAATACATGAAAGATGAGTACTTGTCCATAAAGCGATCATAGTACATCAAGTTCTCTTTTCAATAGAGTGAGGGTACAATGAATATACAAAGTAAGTCAGGATTTTCCTTCGACGCGTACCCCTTTTGTCTTGTTTGGTGGGTTTGATCTTTGGGACTGACCTGATTTTTCCTCCTAAAAATTTAGAAAGTGAAAGAAAACTAATGATTTATTGAGAAAATTCCTTTTTAATGCATGGAAAATTCTCTATGAAAAAGGATCATAAATTGTTGTTCATTGATGTTTTGTATCCCTAGCTTAAATTTTTATAGTCACTTTCAATTAGAAAACCAATCCACTATTTTTGAATCCCGATCCTATATATGAGTGGTTGGCACATCGCTCTATCACCAAACATTTAAAGAGTTCATCAAATCCAACAATTATCCAATGTAATTTGTTCGAAAAAATAAGGAAAAGAGAAGCCGAGATGCATTGTAAGAGCTTAACAATTGCTTAGATGTACTGTAAGGAAGTTAGATGACATGGTTTTTTTCTCTTATACTTTGACCAGAGCCTTCTTTGATATTCGGATGATATCCTCCACCAATAAATCTAAAATCGATTACTTTGGAATGAATCTGTCGTTTCTTTGCTTTGCTTATTTGAAAAAAAAATGATCGTACTACTATCCAAAAATTTCATTTTCGAAAATTTAACGTATCTTCAACTTGCTAAGAGACGACCTTGACTGATTAATCTTATAATATACCTATAGATATAATCTTCATTTTTCATAATATAACTTAATTGCATGGTTTATCATTATTTGTGTTAAATTTTAGGGGTTTGTCAGCCTTGTGCTCCACCAAGATTATGCAATTACAGTCATGCCCATACCTTCTTTGTGATAACACTTGTGCTCTTGTGTCCTAATAAAACTTACAATACTAATATAAGGGCATAAGTGTAACAACAAAGTTACAAGAGGACAATACTGTAAATTTTGTACGAATGCATGTATACAAGTGTTATTACAAAAAAGACAAGGTCATAACTGTACTTGCAGAATCTAAAAGGGACACAAGTGTAAAATCCCTTAAATTTAACCTTTTATCATTTTCTTCCTCCATCAACATTAACGGTTTGCCAAATGCTTAAAACTTAAGGGTGCGTTTGGTAAGCATTATTCCACCCTATGTCGATTATCTCCCCCAAATTCCAAGGTTTTTCCTTATAACCCACATCTCCAACTCATGGGCCTCATTGTCTATTTTTTATTTTCCACCGTATGGGACTCTCCGGAAAATTACATTCTCTCTTTTAATATATCAAATCATCTATTTCTTTCATCTATTAAAAAATATTATAAGATAAAATCACATATCAATAAATCCAATCAACAAATTTTCTATCAAAACACCAAAACACAGAATAACATCCTTTCTAAAGAAGGTAAAATGGCTGCATGATTTTTCATTTTTTTAAACAAAATATAAATGACTGTTCCTACCTTTCCGCAATTTGAATGAGCAGTGTCAGCGATTTGTATCCATGAACCATTCAAATCTATGATTCTTCTGCTTGCATCAGAGACAATGCGTCGTGTTCTTCCCCTGTCCATTCCTGAGGTTACAACGCCAAATCCAGACAAAATCACACCGGTTCCAAATCCAGCACAAGGCAATATACCGAACGGGAACGAAGCAGCATCAGCACCACCGGAGCAATGGATGATCGAGGTGAAGGAGAGGGTGGAAGCACCGCCGTCCATCCCCAACACCGAGTTTCAACCCACCATCTTCATCGTCCCCGACAACCTCCGCAGCGTCGACCCTCCGGCCTACACGCCTCAGCTCGTGTCCATCGGCCCCTACCACCACGACAACACCATCCCTGAGAACGACATCACCGTCTCCCTCCGGTACTACAAGCTGCAATGCGCACGCATCCTGCTGTGCCCGGGCGGAACCCGAGACTACTCTCTCATGTACAAGTGCCTCGCCATGATAACGAACAAGCTGGTCCCAGATATCCGCAGATGCTACTCGAACGGCGTCGCGTCGTGGACGGGTCACAAGCTCGCAGAGATGATGCTCTACGATGGCTGCTTCATCATCAGACGCCTTCTCGGGCCGCACGTAGTCGACGACACGCAACAAGGGCCGCTCCTCGGCTTGCTGTGGATCTGGCATCTCGTGAAGTATGATATGCTTAAGCTCGAGAATCAGATCCCTTTCTTTGTTCTCGAGGAGCTGTTCGAGTTCATGAAGACCAACAAGATCAACGATGCCTTCAACGGCAGAGATCTCATCGATCTCGCACTGGAGTTCTTCAGCAACATCGGACCTTCGAAGTCCAAGTCGTTCAAAGCAAAAGGAAATGTCAAATATCACCACCTCCTCCACTTGTTCTATTCCTCTTTGCTCCCACAGGATCCAAACAAAAATCCGACGAACAGCATCCGACCTAAAGATCTCAAGAATCCGAAATTGCACGACTGGATACCCAGCGCGACGGAGCTCCGACGTGCGGGGGTCGACTTCAAGGAGAACACACGCGAGGGTAGCTTCTTAGACGTCTCGTTCGAGCACGGAGTCATGGAGATACCGAGCCTGCGCGTCACGGACTACAGCAACACCATCTTCCGCAACCTCATCGCCTTCGAGCAGTGCTTCCCCCATACGAAAAGCCAGGTCACGGCCTACGCAGTGTTCATGGATTGCCTCGTGGACACGGCGCGAGACGTCAACCTCCTCGACTTGCAGGGGATACTCGTGAACAGGTTGAGCACGGATGAAGCAGTGGCGGACCTCTTCAACAATCTCACCTACCAGGTTCATTACGCGCTCGATAGGAACTACCTCCATGATCTCTTCGTCGCCGTGAACAAGTACCACCAGTCGAGGTGGCATCAAGATCGAGCCGTCTTGATGCGAGACTACTTCAGCAGTCCATGGTCCGTCATCTCCCTGATCGCTGCGACTGTTCTGATTATCTTCACTGCCTTGCAGACATTCTATACGGTTTATCCCTATTATCGTCCCAACTCCTAAGTACAGTCCATCACTCTTATTATATCTTGTTTCCATTTCACCTGTTATAAGCAGTACTATGTTTGTATCTTCGTTTGCATTTGTATCTTGTTATAAGCAGTACTATGTTTGTATCTTGTTTCCATTTGTACTATGTTTGTATCTTGTTTGCATTTGTATCTTGTTTGCATTTATATTATGAAGGTGCACGTTGACGATTAAGTACTTTTTTATTGTAAGCTCGTGTAATTTTAACAAGTAGTTATAGCATATGTGTCATGATCGTCAAGTGCGGAGAAGGCTTGCAGTCTCCCGAATTTCTTTTTTGCAAAATCTTTAAGAAAAATCACAATCATAGAACTACAACAAAATTGTATTATAACGATATTTTTTTTCAAAATTCGTCACTAAATCAATCGTCGTTAAATATATAACGATGATATTATTAGTTGTGAAATCATTTATTACAATTGAAATTAGCAATGTATATAATATTTTTCACTATATCTTTAGCGATGGTATAAATCAACGTTTACCCGTTGTTATTTTTCAAAATTTTAGTTAATTGTCAATAAATTTTTAGTTCAAAATTCGGCGACGAGTAGTTAATTTTTTGAAAAACAGCAATGAATAAATGTCGCTTTATACACCATAGCTAATGTTATGTCGATAGATAGCATATTCGTCGTTAGTTTTCAAATATAGAAAATAATTTCTACAATTAATATCGACATGATATATTTAACAACAACTAATTTAGTGATAGATTTTGAAAAAAGTATCATTACAGCCCAGTCTTATCGTAATGCATGTATTGAATCTGTGCATATTATTTTATGCATCCAACTATCCTGTTTTTAGCTATTTTATCTTGAAGTTTTAAAATTTGATCAGCTGTTATGTAACTTAATAACTATTTTAGATATTGATCCAACCTTTAGCGGTGACCATATGCATGTGTGCACCGTGCACACGTATAGTTACGAGTTGTGTGCCGTAGTACATAAGAGTATTGTGGAAAGTAAGAAAGAATGTATGGGTTATAGTTCTCACTTCTCACACTCACAATAGTACTCAAAATGGATTCAATATCCCAACCTATACATACACCGCAATTCATATTCAACGCTACAACATTTTATAAAATTATAAAATACATAGAAAACCCTAATTTATTTTTCTCAATAATTGCATTTTGAGACTTATTTTATTTTATTATTTTTGCACTTCAATAATAAAATTCATCACTAAATCAATTGTTGTTAAATATATAACGTTGATATTACTGTTTGTGAAATCATTTATTATAATTGAAATTAACAATGCATATAATATTTGTCACTATATCTTTAGCGATGGTTCATAAAGCAACATTTATCTATTGTTATTTTTCAAAATTTCAGTTAATCGTCAATAAATTTTTAGTTCAACATTCGGCGACGATTAGTTAATTTTTTGAAAAAATAGCAATGAATAATTGTTGCTTTGTAGACCATCGCTAATTAATGTTATGTCGATAGATACCATATCCTTCGTTAGTTTTCAAATATAAAAAGTAATTTCCACAATTAATATCGTTATGATATATTTAACAACGGCTAATTTAGTGACAGATTTTGAAAAAAGTTTCATTATAGCCCAATCTTATTGTAATGCATAAATTGAATATGTGCGCATATTATTTTATGCATCCAACAATCCTGTTTTTAGCTATTTTATCTTGAAGTTTTAAAATTCGATCAGCTGTTATGCGACTTAATAACTATTTTAGATAGTGATCCAACCTTTGACCTATAAGATAAAATAGTTGTAACCATATGCATATATTCAAGGTGTATGCACCGTACACACCGTATAGTTACGAGTTGTGTGCCATAATACGTAAGAGTATTGTGGAAAGCAAGAAAGAATGTATGTATTATAGTTCTCACTTCTCACACTCACAATAGTACTCAAAATGGATTTAATATCCCAACCTATACATACACCACCATTCATATTCAACGCTACAACATTTTATAAAATTATAAAATACATAGAAAACCCTAATTTATTTTGCTCAATAATTGCATTTTAGGACTTATTTTATTTTATTATTTTTATACTTCAATAATAAAACCCTCAATATGAATATTGTACATAAAAGTACAAAGACAAATACAAAATTAATTTCACTGAAAAATAACGCGTAATATACATGAGACACACAGAATAAAAACCACAAAAGAAAACTTTATTAACATGTATCTTCTCAATAAATATCCAAAATTCATCGAACTCACCTTTATTTTTCATAAAATTAGATTATCTATTTAATGAAGGTATTTTCATTTAATTTGGAGTTAAGATGCAAAAGTTAGCTTTTGAGCTCTCATTGTGCAGTTTACCTGTATAAAATATCCAATATATTTATTCCTTATATTTTTAGGTTTCTTATATTTTAATATATTTGTAAAAATTATTCAAAATATATGTATATAATAAAAATAGAATAAAAACACTAAAAATGAAATAAATAAATCTAATATATATAGATAAAATATACATATAATATACACATATAATATATGTGCGCAATTATTTAAGTAAATAAATGAACTCAGAAAATATAATAAAAATATGTAAAAGTGTATTTGAATAGCTTATAAATAATTAAAATATGTGTATAAATAATAGAAATTTTAAGATAAATTAAAAATAAAATATGCAAAATATAGATATTTATACCTATAGTCATGCAAGTAAATATTGACATGTAATTAATTAACTTGTAAAAATAAATAAAAATACCTAAAAAATACTACATGAAATTACAAACATATGTCATATTTTATCTTTAATTTTATAAAACCAATTTCTATTTTTTAATGAATTAATAAAACATTTATTCCATTCTTTTTCCCGATTGCCCATGTGGACCAACTAGGAGCCGACCTTTGTTGACCAGTCAGGTCAACTGTACTGACCCTAACCGTCGCCCGTGTCAGACCTCGTGACTACCCAATTTCACCATTTTCGCACGCCTTCACCTCTTCTCCATTTCCTCAAGGCCACCACCATCGTGTAGCCTACTTGTCCCTCACCCTCTCCCATACTAGAATCCTCTCTTACCATTGTCTTCTTTCCCGCCATCTTCTTCCCCTTTTTTCCCTTCACCACCTGTATAAAATTGAAGATCCATCCCTCTTTTTGAGTTTGATCCAGGTTCTTCCCTGCAACCCCATTAGGATTCCACCTCGTTGAAGACTAAGTTGACAACATAGGCCTCCGAGCCTAATCGACATGGAAAAGCGGGTCGATTTCGAACGATCCAAGGAGTTACTGGAGCCCCTCCGATGACCCTTTTCATGCTCCATGTATTTCACATTTTCGAGCTGCTAATATAGGTGTGTTTCTTTGCTTTTCATTCTAGTAGTGTACTACAATATTTAATTCCCTAGATTAGCATTTAGGTTAGCTTAATTTTTGGTATTAAGATCGACTAGAGTTTTTGCTCTATCCTAGAATCCAACGTGTTTCGCTTGTTTTCAACCCCCATTACATCTTATCTCCAATCCCATCGCATACTCTATCGATTCCATCCATCTTCCTCTCGGATTGTGCCCGAATCTGAGCTGTCGAGGTTCTTCCTCTACCTTTCGTTGGACCTCCATCGTCCAATCACCCCCTTGTGTATCCAGCTGCAGTTGAGGGATGAGGAGGTAGCACTCGGTCCTCGCAACCCTTTTGTGCAAGTATTGGGTTTAGAGGACCCACCTGGAGATGTGGCCTGGTTGGACCCCGACCTCCAGGCGAGCTCAACATCTAGGACCCCTCTGATGGGGCCCGGATCATGTTGATACCCCCTGCATACGTGCATTCACTCCAGGAATCCAAAGCGACCATTAAAAGAGGAAGAGAGTGCTGAAGCTGCGAGAACATCGAGATCAAAGTTCACTTAAGAATGTGTTCTTGGGCGTTCTTCCTCATCTCCCCATCACCTTTGGATGAAACTTCTTCTCCAGATCTAACCTGGAGCATTGAATGCAAGGCTAAGCGGTACTACCCACCAGCTGTCCATCTTGCCATGTGGAAGCTCCTCCGCCCTCCGATCCCACAGAATGAGTGGGTAATTTACTTAGGCCCCTCGTATCTTTTGTAATTATTAAAAGGTCCTATAGATATTATAGTACCTTTTATTTTTTGTGTAAAAATTTAAACTGTACCCCTGTATTTATTGTATATCACATCCATGTCTTGTGGAGTTGGCAAATTGCAAGGAAGCCCTCTATAGATATTATAGTACCTTTTATAAGTATAATATAAGTACTATATTATATATAATGCTTATATTATATTTATATCTATATACTTATTAGATCTTAAAAATTAAAAGGAACAAAAAATCTGAAAAATATAATAAAGAAATAAAAATTATAGAATATAAAAAATATAAGCATAAAAATCTATAGAAATTGAATATAAATAACAACCCATAAAAATTTAAAAGTAAAAAGTACACAAAAATATTTATTATTTATTCTTTGTGGACAATAAATATTTCCCTATCCCCATAGCTCTCAATGGTTTGACCTCTACGCTTGCTTAATTATACACATTTATTTGTCGGGTATAATGAATTTAACCTACAAAATTTCATTGATTTATCATAATTGTGGATTGATTGTTGATTTACTTGCTGTCCAC
This sequence comes from Ottelia alismoides, assembly GCA_037367405.1. Taxonomy (NCBI): domain Eukaryota; kingdom Viridiplantae; phylum Streptophyta; class Magnoliopsida; order Alismatales; family Hydrocharitaceae; genus Ottelia; species Ottelia alismoides. Next base: position 161,850 of record JAZKJV010003290.1, on the reverse strand, counting down.
GTTCTAGGTACTGTGAGAGCGGTTGATACACCGATTGTCAGACCGACTTGTCGGGCATTGCAAGCCTTCCAAGGCCAGGCGTTAGGAACCTCTTCCCGACCACGTTATTACCTCCCTCCGCCACATACCCTCTCACCATTGTCCCTCGCAAGGGGACCTCATTCGATATCGTCGTCTATCTTTGTCGCTCCACCATCGCCTCTGCTATCCTCTTTGTCGGGGAGTCGGGGATGACCTTTCCCTCCAATAACCCTCTGACCAGACTACATTCCATGAGTACCTACGCACTCCTCCTCTGCCCACCTTCCTCTCCTTCCTCCTCCTTCTCCACTGCTACATTTCCCCCATCCTCAAGTATTGTCTCCACTCCCCTCCCTTTCTCACTTCCCTCCACCGTGTCCCCAACTTCTACATCGATCTCTTCTTCTATTTTAAGAGCTCTATCGTCCCCCTTTCCTCCTCTCTCACATTGTCCCCTCAGACACATATCGCATATGGAAGCATGAATCTTCAGTCTGTGTATACACTTCCCTTGCTGGCTTCGTTGGCCTTCGCATTGCTTGCATTGATCACACTTTCCTTTTTCTCGACGAAGACAATGGATGTATTCTCACCCTCAATCACAGTCCCATTGAAGTCCATGACATGCTCGAGGGCATCACCGATGAGATGATAATCGCTGAGGATGAGGATCTTGTCAGTGAGGAGATCATCACAAAGGTCTATTGACCTAGCATTTGTTGTTCTATTTAACGCTATGTAATTATATTTTAACTTGGTAAGCCTATGCAATTGCATTGGATCGATTATTTGGTTTCAATTAGGAAATCAAGTGGTCTTGGAGGGAGGTTGGGAGTTCTCAAATTGAAATAAGGGAAGTCTTGGTAAGATTTTTAATACCAAATCTAATAGTTCTAAAAATCTGATGCACTTTTATGTGAGTTCACATCCTAAGCTCTTGTTGAAATAGTAGAGAGGGGGAATGGAGGACCGCATGCTCGTGCGTTCTCTGCTCCATCTCCGGCTTAGGCTCGGGCTCGGACAAGTCAATTTGGATCTTAGATCTTGATACTTTTTATTGTGTATTTCATTTTACGAGTTCAATGAATTAATCTTACATATTAATTAAGATTCGATTCTATGGGAATTTGACTTGACCTAACAAGTATGGCTTAGCTGCCATTTCAGAATGCGAAGTGGCATCCACTGAGGGGAATTTTTAGAAGATGAAAAGCCACACACTAGGTCTTCTCAAACACATCCCGAACACTCATTTTCTTCACTCGTAAGAAAACTTTCTTCCTCTCACTCTCTGTTCTTCCACTACGACTGCGGCCCGTTCTTCTTCTCTCGGGTGCAGTTCTTTGAGGTACTCTCGAGGACGATCTCGTTAATGTACTCGGAAGATGATCGCATGTCATCGTATCTTGGCTTACGAACAGATCGTTAGTACTCTTTGCGTCAGTATTGTGGGGGCGATATCCTCTCTAAGGACATTTCATTACTGATCACCGCCCAAATGACTAAGGTAAAGGTGTAAAATAAATGCTAGGTCGTTGCGACCTCAATCACTCGGGCTGAGTAAATCAAGAAAATAAACCACTCACAAAGAGATCAATCAATCAAAACACAAGATAGAGCGGTCTGCTATAGGATTCACCTGGTATAGCTCCCAGGGTCGAACACAAGGAGCACAGATTGGCCTTGCGGCCTACGATGCAGTCAGAGTCCAAAAAGTCTTTTTTTATGGTTTTTATTTGTTTTTGTATTTTTTTAGAATTTTTAAAAGATGAGAAAATGAGAAAAAGTGAATGCAAGGCAACTTCAACAATTTATACAAGACACACAAATGATGCAAAAATTCCAAAAAATTGGTTTTTATGTTTTAAATGTTTTTTACTGTTTTTGGTGAATTTTTGGAATTTTTCTAATGAATAAAATATTTATTAAAAATCAAACAAGGCAAGAAACAATGGGTACTGTCCAGCAAGGTTAGAAACTCAAAAATAAAATATTTAAGAGCTTCAAACAACCCTGGAGGTAATTTTCCTATAATCTATGAAGAACAAGGAAAATTTAGGCACCCTAATTATTGTTTTTGGATTTTTAATTTATTTATTACAATTTTTATGGGTTTTTAGGGGTTTTTCAATTTTTAGGGTTTTTAAGTGATGAAAAGTAGCCAAAATTGGCTAGAAAATCAAGCAAACAGTAAACAACAATGTCTAATTTTTTTGGAATTTTTGGTGAAGTTTTTATATTTTTTTGGTATTTTTAAAGTCAAACAGTAGCAAAAATAGGGGTTTTTGAATTTTTAAAAATAATAAATGAAATCAGAAATGTCCCCAAAAATCATAGAAATTCCTACACCATGGCAGGAGCCATGTGTCAAAATTTCATTGGATTTGGAGTTCGTTTGATATTTTATTCAAAAATAAAGGTGGGGCACTGTGCACAGGGACCTAAGTGCAAATACCCAAAAGTTCTGGGGTCCTGGTGCAAAATACCCAAGAAGTCACGTGTCAAGCACGTGTCTGAGGCACACAGGGACCTAAATGTAAGAAAAATAAGTTCCAAGGACCTATTGATAACTCGTATCAAAAGTCCAGGGGCTTATATGCAATTTACCCAAAAATAATTCGCACATGTTCAAAATCAATGCTCACAGGGGTATAAATGCAATTTCACAAAACATTTTATTCATTGAATAACATCCAGAACTACAAGGGGTTCTATGCAAATAACCCAACAAAACACGTGCCAAGGCACGTGGGTCTCTACTGGCAGGGGTATAATCGCAAATAAAATTAAGTCCGAGGTCCTTAATGCAAATAACCCACAAAATAAACAACGTGAATTAGAAATTACAGGACTAAAATGAAATACGACAAACTGAGGGGGCCCTATGATATTTACCCCTTTATTAATAGCCGACGGTCGGATAGGCGCCACGTGGTTGATCGAACGGTCTGGATGGCGGCGCCTCTTCTCTCTTCTCCTCTTCGGCTCTGATCAACGGTGGGGAGAGGTCCACGTGTATGATCGGACGTATGAAACGCTGGCACCTCTCTCCTCTGCTATCGATGGTCCAGATGCGATCCTCAAATGGATCAACGGTCGCTGCTCCTCCACAGATGAACGGTCACGATCAGATCTGGAGCAGAGGGTGCATCGGACGGCTCTGGAGGGTCCTCGAAGAACTGGTGGCCGGCGAACTTCGCCGGCCTCGTGAAGGTGTATCCGCCCTCCTCAGCTGCGCCTGAAGGTCGGAGAAGCTCCGCTGAACGATCCCGCAGCTGCTGGTGGTGGCCAAGGCCTCGGCCGAGCCCTGGAAGGCTCCGGCGAAGTCGGGGAAGAAGAAGCTCCTGGCTGAACTGTGAAGGAGGCTCAGACGCCCCCTTTGGACCTGCAAAATGGTCAAGAAGCTTCGCGGGTCGAGGGCAAAGTGCCTCGACCCGGTTAGGTGGCGTGAAGGTGGACGGTGGTGCGTGGCGAACGAGCTCCGGCGAAGCGACGGCGAGGGAGCTCGAATCCCAGATCCTGTGCGATCTGGGTTGAGTGAAGGGGTGAAGAAGGTGCGTGAGGAGGTTGCGAAGGTGCTGATCGGGTCGGATTGGACGATGGGTTATCGGAGTGGCCGGAATCGGAGAGATGCGTCGGAGATGAGGTTTGGGCGTAATCGGAAATTAGGCTAAACTAGAAGGAACTAAAGCTACCTGGTGGCTGAAGTAGACTGGGCTGGAGCGTGGCTATCTCCTGGTCGTAGCTTCGAAGGGCGTCAAGGCCTGAAGCTCGGTGCTCGACGCTGGCGGCGGAGCAAGAACGGCGAAGGTCGCCGGATCGATGGTATCGCTCCCTCACCTCACTGCAACACGGGCAAAAGCTTGCTGTCACTCTCGCCTTGCCGATGGAGGTCACTGGGAAGGAAGGGAAGGGCCAAAGATGCGGCGCGAGGGCGGCGGAGGTGATGGATATATAGTGTGACCGGGCGATTAGGGTTGAGCGGGGACGGCGATGGAAAGTGTCGATTTGATGGCTGAAGATCCGGCGAGGGAGAGGGATGTGCGGCGAAGAATATGGGCGCGGGGGTTGAGTGGAAGACAGGCTGGACGCGCGTGGATAAATCGGGGAAGAAGGGCGCGGCGCGCGTTGGCCAGAAAAGGAAGGAGGCGCGGGGGAGTTGACTGGGGTCAACATTCCCCCGTGGCCCAGTCAGACTCTGCCACGTGTAGCGGATTTTTGTTTTATTTTTTTAGGGTAGAAATAAGTCGAATTAAATAAAACTCAAAACATGAAATATTTTTCTTTTATTTTTTTCTATTTTTTGGTGATTTTTATTTAATTTTTGGAAATAAAAATAGGTTAGCTCTATATATAGGTATATGTACACTACATGAATTTTTATTTTTGATTTTTTATTTGTTATTTTTTGTGTTTTTATGCTCATTTTGTATTTTATTTATTTACAAGATGAAATATGGACTAAAAGAATATTTTTATTTTATTTTTATCACTTTTATACAAGGGTGAAATAAATAAATATATACATTTATATACATGGTATTTATACAATGAATTTTTGTATTTTTCATTTTGTGATTTTTATTTGATTTTTGTTTTGTTTCTTGTTATTTATTTTATTTACAACATGTAACAAAGAATATTTACAAAAATTTTGGAAAATAATTGAATTTATTTATAGGGTTAAATAAATACAATGATGTGGTTTATACACAAGGTGAAGGAAGGGTATTTTTGGAATTTTTGATTTTTATCTTTTTATTTTGTTTTTAATAAAATATACACAATATGTTCAAGCATATTTTTGGTTGAGGAAAATATAGTTTTATGTATTTACAAATGAGCTCCTATCTCCCTCTACTTTGGCTTTTATGCGGTCAGGCCCATGCTGAGCCCTCCCTTGGGTTAGGTTGCTCAATATTTATTCTAAATATTTCCCTCTTTTTCTTTTTGCTCTTTATTCTTTTATTTTGTGCACAAAAACATGCTAATTATAGGTTTTTACACAATGCATGCTTTTGGTATTTATTTGTATTTACACATATCTACATGTATTTGCAAAGGTTTTTGTAGCTAAAATAGAAGAATAAAGAGTGATGAATGGGTATTCATCACCCCCCTATGCTTAACTTTGCTAGTCCCTTAGCAAACACTTATTTGAAAAAGAAGTGAAAAAGAAAGAAAAAGAAAAAGAAAAAGAGGATGTACATGGATCAAGGTTGACTTATTAAATTTTCCTTCATTAACTTGAAATATGGAGCTCGATCAGATCTTTGGATTATTAATGTGTCGGAACCTTATTTGGACTTAAGCCTAAAACTCAACAGCCTCCAAGTTCCACCAATCTATGGGCAAGACTCCTCAATAAACCAGATCAGAACAAGTCTACATACACAAACTCTAATGACCATGAATCTTTCCATGCAGTGTAAGTGATATGTGGCTCCCCACCTCAGAAGTGACAAAGAAACAACCTCCCTCAACCTGGTAACTCTAATGCCTCGGTCTAGCAACTCTTTCCTCGAGAAGCGGGGTATTCCCTTCTAAGTTCAAGTGCAACCGGCTCAAGAAGAGGGGGTAGAAGTATAGAGTTTTGGAAGCTTAGCCAGTGTAGCTAAGTCTCCCGCTGCAAGCTTCATGAGATGTAACATGATACCATAAGCTTTTGCTTCATACTCCGGTGGGGTTATTAAATTTTCAATCCGACCCACCACTTTTTTGGAGTTCTTTTTGCATTTTTGCATTTTTTTTTTCAACAACTTCTGTACAACATATCTACATGGTGCAGCATATATAAGAAATTTCTCCTTGAGCCAGTAGACTATCCCTCTTTTGAAGCTTTATTGCAACCCACAGCTTCTGTCTTTAGCTTTCAACACCACTAGACCAAGTTGAGGTGCACTTCCTTCACTATAAGAAGAAGAGAGGTTCCGCCTAGAAGTACTACCCTCATATGCTACCCCAAGTCAAAGGAAACTGCCTCCTCACCACCTCATCCATGGAGAGCCATGTGTAAAGTGCAGGTGCAAGTTAAGCCATTGTCTCTAAGAGTCATGCGTGTGTTGTTAAGTGCTCTACTTAGGCTCATCAAGATGACATATGCTCATAGCCTAGTGGACTCAAAGAATTAAGTCCTTATGGGCCTGAAAAGCTTTAACCCTAAGTCCTACAAGGTTCCTCTTGAAGTTTAGTGAATTAAGATCTTTTTCAAGCTCCATTTCTCAATTTAATTCCAGGCTTAGTTTAAATGTCAACTCTTATCCAGGAGAACTATATACACATATGTACAAAAGATGCTATTTACAAATATTTTACAATCATGCAAGAATTTTGAAAAATGTTTTGAAATCATGAATGAATGATGCATGAAGTGCAAGTTTTGCAAAATGATATTTACACACATTTACACAAGATTTTTGCAAACTTTTGATTTTCAAAACATTTTGGAAAAAATTTTGTACTATATACATAATTTTGATACAAAAATATTTTACACAAGCTTCACACAAAAGATTTTTGAAATCATTTTTACAAAAATACTTTATACACTAGCTATGTATGTGCAAGAATAAAAGAGGTTTATGAAAAATTTTTAATTTTTTGTGATTTTTAGCCATTTTATTTATCAACACACTCACACAAAGTACGAGTTATGGCTAAAGTATATATGAAATATATACACACCCCCCCTATACTTAGCTCGAACGATGTCCTCAGAGTGATCAAGAGCGATGAAGAAGACATAACTCGTGCTTAGTAAAAGGGAAGTGAAAAGGAACGAATAAATGAATAGAATAAAAGGAACTCGGTGTTTTCCCCCTATACTTAGGATTAACTAATCCTAAGTATAGAAAGCTGTACATGAAGGGAAATCCGAGTGAAGAAGATACAGAGTCTGCCCCCCCTATACTTAGGGTAAAATATCCCTAAGTATAAGCAGCAAAAACAAGAGCAGAAAGAATGAAAAGAATACTCGCAGGTCCGACATCCCCCCTATACTTAGGGTAAAGTACACCCTAAGTATAGCATAATCATAAGATGAGAAATGGGATGTGGGACTAAAGAATAGAATGATATGGACAACTGGATCTATACAGGCGGAGGAACAGTGAAAATCAGGCGTGAGATGTAAAAGATGTGAGTCAAAAGACCACATCTCACGCAAAATGGATAGCGGCAATAATAACGTCCCGCGGCTCATGATCTAGAAATGGTTTGAGCCGCTGGCCGTTCACTCGAAAGGTACTCTCAGAAGATAACTCAGATATATCAATGCTACCGTTATCGTGTACCTTTCTGACCAAATAGGGTCCTTTCCATTTGCTCTGTAGCTTCCCTGGAAATAATCTAAGCCTTGCATCAAACAGCCATACTTTCTGTCCAATCTCAAAATGCTTGTGGCTGATATGAGAATCATGCCACTCTTTGACTTTCTCCTTATAATGTAGGCTGTTTGAGAAAGCTGCATCTCTAAGCTCTTCCAGGGCGGCTAACTCTGCCCTCCTCTGGTCTCCTATACCATTTGGATCTATCAGAATATCTGTGACTGCCCAGAGTGACTTGTGCCTCAGCTCAACAGGTAGATGGCATGGCTTGCCATAAACGAGGCGAAAGGGAGACGTACCCAATGGAGTCTTGAAAGACGTCCGATATGCCCACAAGACCGAGTCCAAAAGCTGTGACCAATTCTTTCGGTCAGGGCGGACGACTTTCTGCAAAATATTCTTGATCTCCCTATTCGACACTTCGGCTAGACCATTCGTCTGTGGATGATATGGTGTGGCAACACGATGGTCTATGCCGAACTCTCTAGCAAGTGCCTTCACCTGGTCGTTGATGAAATGAGACCCCCCATCAGAAATCAGAACTCGTGGAACCCCGAACCGCGTGATGATGTTCTTCTTCAAAAATTTGCAAACTGTCTTTGCATCTGCGGCTCGGGCGGGGATAGCCTCAACCCAACGACTAACATAGTCTACGGCCAACAGAATGTACTCAAATCCCTGACTCTTAGGGAATGGACCCATGAAATCGATGCCCCATGCGTCAAAAACCTCACAGAAGTGAATGGGCTGCATCGGCATCATATCACGCTGTCCACAAGTGCCCATCCTCTGACAGTCAGTACACCTCCTCACGAACTCATCAGAGTCCTTGAAGAGTGTAGGCCACCACAAGCCGGATTGGAGCACTTTCTGTGCCGTTCTCCTCCCAGAATGATGTCCTCCTGCCTCAAGCTTGTGGCAGTAAGTGAGGACACTATGATGTTCCTCCTGAGGAATACACCGACGCCAGATGCTATCCCCTCCTTCGTGGTAAAGGATGGGATCCTCCCAGTGGTAAGACTTGACCTTCGCAAGGAAGGTCTCAATCCTCTGCTTGGGCCAATCTTGTGGGACTTTCCCGGCAACGAGAAAGTTCACAATATCGGCGTACCACGGGAGTGAGGTGATAGCAAGGATCGCCTCATCTGGGAAGGTATCACAAATGGGATCAATCTGCTCAGAATCCTCAGGCTGCTCTAATCGGGATAAATGGTCCGCCACCACATTCTTGACTCCAGGCTTATCCTTGATCTCAATGTCGAACTCCTGGAGTAGAAGGATCCATCTAGTAAGTCTGGCCTTGGCATCCTTCTTTGACATGAGGTACCTGATGGCGGTGTGATCTGTGTACAAGGTCACTCGGGATCCAATGATATATGATCTGAATTTATCTAGGGCAAACACTACTGCTAGCATCTCCTTCTCTGTGACCGTATAATTCCGCTGGGCGGAATCCAATGTGCGGCTAGCATAGTGTATGGCAAACGGAATTCCATCCCACCTCTGTCCTAGCACGGCCCCTACGGCAAAATCAGAGGCGTCCGTCATGATCTCGAATGGGAGAGAGACCAATCGGGTGGCTGAAGGACAGGAGCCTCAATTACGCACTGTTGGAGAGTCTCAAAGGACGAAAGACACTTGTCATCGACAAGGAATTCGGTGTCTTTCGTCAATAGGTCAGTCAACGGTCGGGCAATCTTGCTGAAATCATGAATGAATCTCCTGTAAAAACCAACGTGCCCCAGAAATGACCGTAACTGCTTCAGATTGGACGGTGGTGTGAGTTTCCTAATGACATCGACCTTGGCCGGATCAACCTCCATGCCTCTGTTGGAGATGATGTGGCCAAGCACCGTCCCTTGAGTCACCATGAAGTGACTCTTCTCCCAAGACAGAACTAAGCGGGTATCAATACATCGCTGGAGCACTCGGTCTAGGCAGTCAAGACAGGAATCGAAACCGTCGCCGTAAACCGAGAAGTCGTCCATGAAGACCTCCAAACATTCCCCTACCATGTCCGAAAAGATTGACAGCATGCATCTCTGAAAAGTCGCAGGGGCGTTACATAGCCCGAATGGCATGCGTCGAAAGGCGTAAGTACCGAAGGGACAGGTAAAGGTGGTCTTCTCCTGATCCTCAGGAGCGATGGCCACCTGGTTGTAGCCCGAGTACCCATCCAGGAAGCAGTAATGGCTTTTCCCTGCCAGTCTCTCGATGATCTGATCTATAAAGGGCAGGGGGAAATGGTCCTTCTTGGTGGCCTGGTTGAGTCTCCTGTAGTCAACGCAGACCCGCCAAGAGGTGGGTACTCGTGTAGCAATCTCCTCTCCCGACTCACTGATCACAGTAGTGATGCCCGTCTTCTTGGGCACCACATGCAAGGGGCTGACCCACTTGGAGTCGGAAATGGGATAAATAAAATCTGCACTCCACCATTTTGATATTTCCTTCATGACAACCTCTCGTAGGTTGGGGTTCAGTCGCCGCTGTAACTCACGCGACGGCTTTGCCCCTTCCTCGAGATAGATATGGTGGGAGCACAACGAGGGACTAATCCCATGGAGATCTGCTACGCTCCATCCAATTGCCTTGCGGTTCTTTTCAAGAACCTCCATCAGACGGGATTCTTGTTCTCCAGTCAGATCTGCAGAGATGATGACTGGGTACATCTCAGACTCTCCCGCAAGGAATCGATACTTCAGCGAAGTAGGGAGCGGCTTTAGCTCTGGACAGCTAGGTGCTGGCAAATCTGGCTTCTGAAGAAGATGTGTGTATGCAGATAATTCTGCCAAATTTGCCTGGGAAAATGATAATGAACTCTCACAAACTGGATCTGGAGAAGGCGGGTCCTCTACATTGTCTCTGTTCTGCTCTGCCTCTACCTCCTCCTCATCTAAAGGCTCAGGTGGATCCAGATCTGGCATCTGATCATTACAATCTGCCCAATCAGACTCTGAATCCGAGGGATCTATATCAGACTCAGTGGCATCAGTACCACTGGAAAACAAGGTGGCATTAGCACCACCATAGAGCAGGGTGGCCTCAGTACCACCATCACTGGAAATCGTGTCGCGATCAAGGTCCGACTCTGCTGACTCAATAGTATCCTGTACCAGGTCCGTGCTCTCCAGACTATCCTCTACTATCATCTCTGCATCAGCCGAATCTGAATATGAGAGGATGGTCTGTGCTACAGGATCTGCCCAAGCTGCCTCATCATCTGTGATCACAAAATCACAGTCCTGGTGGATGTCTGGCTCTGGGTCTGTCAGCTGCTCTGAATCTGTACTGCCATGTGAGCGGGATCTGGATCTGGCTCTGTGGTCCTTAACCGTCTCTATTTGTATACTCTCGCCCTGGACGCGAAAGTACACCTTCCCGCTATCATGATCAGTCACCGCCTTGGCTGTGGCCAAGAATGGGCGACCGAGGATGATGGGGGAATCGGTCAACGAGTCAGGGGTCTCCATGTCCAGCACTACGAAGTCCACGGGGAATTGCAAACCCTGAATCGTGACGACAACGTCTCGTAACAACCCCTTTGGCCTCTTGACAGACCGATCAGCAAACTGAAGGTATGTCCTGCTCTGTCTAAGAGTGCCCAACTCTAAGTGGTCGAGAAGGGCTGCCGGAAGAAGGTTGATAGACGATCCGCTATCTAATAGAGTGCGGTCGAACCTCTGCTCACTAATCTGACATCTGACATACGGGGCCCCTAAATCTGGCCTCTTAGTCGGCAGATGGTTCTGGATCGCGTAACACGTGGCTTTGGTCAGCACATGGATCTCTGCGGTCTTGTTCCTCTTCGTCCTCCTGACGGTGGTCCTGTCTCTCAAGGACCGCTGAAGAAGAGGGATGTGCTGCAAAGCCTCATTGAGGGTCAGCTGGATGTGAAATCGGTCTATCATGCTCTGGCTGAACTCCTCCTGCTTTCTCTTTTTTGGATCTTTTTCTTTTTTCTTCCCCTTCCCCAACTCAAGGGCTCTAGGAAAGGGGATCACAGGGTCCTTCTCAGATGAAGGACTAGGAATAGGCCTAGATGAGTCGATGACTGGATCCTCACAAACATCATTCATCACAGTGGGATCAGAATAAACTAAACCTTTTCCTTTATTCAAATCAGAATTCTGAGATACATTTATTCGAGGAAAGACAACATCTCTATCAAAATGAATATTGGTGGCCTCAGTACCACCTCTGGCTGGCTCTGCAACTAAACGTCTTGCGGCCTCAGTACCGCGGGCTGGCTCGGCTCTCCTGGTGGCGTCAGTACCACCTCCTCTATGTGGTGAAATGGCGGCCTCAGTACCGCCGGTGGAATCAGCATCTCGGGTGGCATCAGTACCACCGTCATCATGATGTGCGGCTTCAGTACCGCTCTCCTCTTCCTCATCTGGCGCTCTAGATGGATCCTCATGTTGTCGCTCAGATGAGGCGCCTCCTGCTGGTCTTCTACCGCTCCTAAGTGTGACAAAATCAGCATCAAATAAATCCGACGAGATAACATCAAATGAGTCACTAGAAGTGGTAGGCTCAGTGTGAACTACCTGCTCAGATTTCCTCTTCAAGTTATTCGGGTTCGGCTCGATCTGTGCAGGGATGGCGGCCTTCCCTCTCATCAGGTCCCGCATCTCCTGGCGGAACTCGTCCATCTCCCGTCTAAATGTAGCCTGCTGCTCTGTGAAGAGGCGGGCTATATCATCCATGGCGGGGCTCTCATGGGAGCCCGACGGGTTGCCTCTCTGGTAATGAGGCTGCTGGACCTGGTGCTGCTGTGACTGAGAGGGGTAAGAGGAATGATGCTGCTGCTGGTGAGCCTGCTGCTCACGTCTCCAACTCTGTCCCTGCTGCTGATAGGGACGAGATACGAATGATGATGGCTGGTGTGCTGGGTGCTGCTGGTGATCCCTCTGCTGGGAGTACTGCCCTCCCTGACCGGCTGGCTGCTGCTGGGGTTGGTTACCCCCATTCCCCCACCTGAATCCGGGATGGTCTCGTCGGATTCCAGGCTGGGGCCGGTCATACCAAATCCCGTTGACATCCATCAACGGCTCTGCATCGTATGGGGCGGGTGGGAGTACATCCAGAGGCTGATCCGGCTGATATACCACCATCTGTAAGTCTGGAGATGGTGGTGCCTGGTAAGAGGGCTGCTGCTGCTGGTACGGCTCCGCCTGTACAAGGTGAACTTGTCTAGGCTGCTGCAAGGAGCTGGAGCGCTGGGACGAGCTGCGGCTGCCGCCGGAATCGCCTCGCGACAGAAGACGGGGCTGAGGAGCCGTCTGTGCCTCCTGGAGATACAAGAGCTGGGTCTTCATGTCGCTCAGAGTCTGTGCCATCTCCTCCATCTGAGTTATGCCCTGGCACTGCTTCTTCTCGATGATTTCCATGCGGTCCAACTTCTCACTAATAATCCCCATGTCCGCAGCGGCCGACTCTGCCTGTGCGGCTGCAACTGTGGACGAACTGGATGGACCTGCATCAACCCGTGCTATCCGCTGATACTGCACGGGTCCTGGCGGCTGCTGAGATCTCTGTGTGTACAACCTAGTCTGGGACATCACCATGTAATTCTCGGACATCTCCTCATAGATGGCCCAGACTTGGTTGTGGTCCTTGGCAAAGTAGGACCCGCCGCAAGAAGCATTCACCAGACCCTGAAGCTCTGGCGTCAGCCCACTAAAGAAGCTCTGAACTAGGTTCGGCTTCGAAATGTCGTGGTGTGGGCATCTATCCAGAAGCTCTCTGAACCTCTCCCATGCCTCGTGAAATTGCTCGTTAGGGAGCATGGAGAAGTTGTTGATCAGGGCCCTCGCTGCATTCGTCCGCCCGAGTGGATAGTACTTGTTCAAGTACTCGGTGCGGAGTTGATCCCAGGTGTACACAAACTTCCCTAGATGTTTCAGCCAGGCGGCTGCTCTATCTGCCAGTGAAAAAGGGAAGGCCATCATTCGAATCGTATCTTGGTCCACACGACGGTCGTGGACAGTGCTGCAGATCATCAGAAACTCCTGGAGATGGAGGTGGGGTTCCTCAGTGGCGAGTCCATGAAAATGAGGAAGCATCTGCAGGGTGTTCGGAGGGAACTTGAAATCCCCCACGATAGCAGGTATCACCACCCATTGGTGCATCAGTGTAGATCCGGGGTTGTGAAGCTCCCGCATCGGTCTCGCTGCGGCTGCGGCTGCCGCTGCTGCGGCGGCTGCTGCTGCGGCTGCTGCCTCTGCATCAGCATCAGGAATGTCCTCCGGCTCGCTCGGCTCTTCTCGCTCTCTTCGGAGTCTCTCCAACTCCCTCCTCATCTCTATCATGAATGCCCCCTGATCGCGTAACTGGTTCTGAACCGTCTCTAATGATGCGATCAGGGTGGAGTTGATCGCTCCCTGGTCTAAAACAAAGTGTTCGGGCTGGCGATCGTCTGAACTACCGGCTCCAGCCATAGGGATGTCTGCAAAATCAGAAGAGCCCAACTCAGGTTCGGTCAAATGAATTCGTCTCTCCTCGGGCTCATGTCTCTCAGGAACAGAAGAAAGGGGATCGAGGGGGAACAGGGTGGATTCGAACTCGGGCCCGGAGAGCGGGTCTCGACTCTCACGGGCCAACCTAGATGATGGAGTAGACGCGCCTGAAAGCGGTGCAGCCAGAGGCTGCCTAAGAGATCGTCTGCCCATCATCTTGATCTTGGCGAGTTGGGCGGATGAGATCTGGAGAAAATATGATTGCAAGCAAACCCCTTGTTCACCAACTCCACACAATCTGAAGACCGTGAAAGCTCGGTCAATTTTTCTTGTCAATTTTTATTTGGTGAACACACAAGATATCAGAGCGATTACGTGACCTGCTGGGATACCCGATACTCTCTCAACCGACTGTCCCGCACAGAAGAGTCGGTAATCAGTCAAGATGAGCACCGGAGGGCTTTACCTAGTGTTCGGGTCACTCTCTCGCACAATCAAACCAAACAATGAGGGGGTTGCTCTCCCCAAGACAAATTTTTAATGTGAGTGTCTTTTAGGGTCAATAATGTTATCCAGTCCCAATTTTTATTGTTTTTCTTTTTAATTTTTTTTCAAAAATAAATACAAGCGGCCTAACGGTTTTTCCGATTCTCCTGATGATTAAGCCGAAACACAGGGGGAGAAGACGAAAAAGCCGATGCACGGAGAAATCAATGATGCATGCAGAGAAAGAAATGCGTACCTTGTCTCCAGCACTCTACATGCAAGTGATCCGCGCAGAATTTAAAGACAGAAATAAAACTACCTAAATGGTGCAGCGGGAAAAGCCGAGTCCTAGATGAGCAACTTCTATTGATCGTGAAGAACAATAGTTAGCTAATCGAATAGAGTCCGGAGTCCGATCTTGGGAGTCACTCGGTGCCCGCCACAACGGGTCCTGCCAGCGCTGTATGTGACTCCTCACGGCACGTGGTCTCAAATCCAATTTCACTAACTTTTTCAATGAATTTTATTAAGGTCCAATTACGTTCTATAGGAACAGATATTCTGTTAGGTGTTGGGCCTTAAAAATCTACGTCACAATCAACATAAATTCCTAAATCTAGGGGCTCGAGGAAAACCGCGTAAACACCGGAAAAGGCAGCTAGCTATGAAAACCACGATAAAAAGCCGCGAAAATCAGATGGGTCCCCCGAGCACACCGGTGCTCGGCGAAACAGACCCGCTAAGTTACAAATGTCCAAAAGTGTCCAGAGTTCAAGTCCTAAATTATTACAACAAGAATAATGTTCTCTCTCTCTCTCTGAAATTAAAAATCTCTGCTCCTCTCTCTCTCTCTCTTCCTGCTCCTCTTCCCGTGCGGGTCCTCAAAAAGTATACTCCAAGATCTCCACGTAGTACCTCGCACAAAAATCAAAGAGAGAGAATGGTCAGAAAACAACAATAATATAGAGAGAGACAAAATGGAAAACTGACTACAAAGCCGTGCTCCCCGGCAACGGCGCCATTCTGAAGGTGCCTCGACCCGGTTAGGTGGCGTGAAGGTGGACGGTGGTGCGTGGCGAACGAGCTCCGGCGAAGCGACGGCGAGGGAGCTCGAATCCCAGATCCTGTGCGATCTGGGTTGAGTGAAGGGGTGAAGAAGGTGCGTGAGGAGGTTGCGAAGGTGCTGATCGGGTCGGATTGGACGATGGGTTATCGGAGTGGCCGGAATCGGAGAGATGCGTCGGAGATGAGGTTTGGGCGTAATCGGAAATTAGGCTAAACTAGAAGGAACTAAAGCTACCTGGTGGCTGAAGTAGACTGGGCTGGAGCGTGGCTATCTCCTGGTCGTAGCTTCGAAGGGCGTCAAGGCCTGAAGCTCGGTGCTCGACGCTGGCGGCGGAGCAAGAACGGCGAAGGTCGCCGGATCGATGGTATCGCTCCCTCACCTCACTGCAACACGGGCAAAAGCTTGCTGTCACTCTCGCCTTGCCGATGGAGGTCACTGGGAAGGAAGGGAAGGGCCAAAGATGCGGCGCGAGGGCGGCGGAGGTGATGGATATATAGTGTGACCGGGCGATTAGGGTTGAGCGGGGACGGCGATGGAAAGTGTCGATTTGATGGCTGAAGATCCGGCGAGGGAGAGGGATGTGCGGCGAAGAATATGGGCGCGGGGGTTGAGTGGAAGACAGGCTGGACGCGCGTGGATAAATCGGGGAAGAAGGGCGCGGCGCGCGTTGGCCAGAAAAGGAAGGAGGCGCGGGGGAGTTGACTGGGGTCAACATTCCCCCGTGGCCCAGTCAGACTCTGCCACGTGTAGCGGATTTTTGTTTTATTTTTTTAGGGTAGAAATAAGTCGAATTAAATAAAACTCAAAACATGAAATATTTTTCTTTTATTTTTTTCTATTTTTTGGTGATTTTTATTTAATTTTTGGAAATAAAAATAGGTTAGCTCTATATATAGGTATATGTACACTACATGAATTTTTATTTTTGATTTTTTATTTATTATTTTTTGTGTTTTTATGCTCATTTTGTATTTTATTTATTTACAAGATGAAATATGGACTAAAAGAATATTTTTATTTTATTTTTATCACTTTTATACAAGGGTGAAATAAATAAATATATACATTTATATACATGGTATTTATACAATGAATTTTTGTATTTTTCATTTTGTGATTTTTATTTGATTTTTGTTTTGTTTCTTGTTATTTATTTTATTTACAACATGTAACAAAGAATATTTACAAAAATTTTGGAAAATAATTGAATTTATTTATAGGGTTAAATAAATACAATGATGTGGTTTATACACAAGGTGAAGGAAGGGTATTTTTGGAATTTTTGATTTTTATCTTTTTATTTTGTTTTTAATAAAATATACACAATATGTTCAAGCATATTTTTGGTTGAGGAAAATATAGTTTTATGTATTTACAAATGAGCTCCTATCTCCCTCTACTTTGGCTTTTATGCGGTCAGGCCCATGCTGAGCCCTCCCTTGGGTTAGGTTGCTCAATATTTATTCTAAATATTTCCCTCTTTTTCTTTTTGCTCTTTATTCTTTTATTTTGTGCACAAAAACATGCTAATTATAGGTTTTTACACAATGCATGCTTTTGGTATTTATTTGTATTTACACATATCTACATGTATTTGCAAAGGTTTTTGTAGCTAAAATAGAAGAATAAAGAGTGATGAATGGGTATTCATCAATTACACAGATGCTTTGGTAATCTCAAATCTCTTTATTATCTTTTTTGTTGCATTTGGCTTGCTCTTTTTCCTTTGACGAAATTTACCCTAATATAATGCATCAATACTTTAATCAGTTCTTGTTTGCATTATGTAATTAGATCATGAATCAGAAGTGCATGATTATCTTTTTGTTAATCGAATGCTTTATTATTGATTTATATTGTTCCTCATAATTATTGCTTAATGCATGCATTGATGATCCTATTAACGACATTGGGTCACTTACGCAAAGGTCATCCTATTCAAAGAGATAGTTAAGATGGTCGGTGAGTGGAAGGAGAAGGTCCATGGGGTTGACAATGTCGTCTTCACATTGAAGAGCTAGTAGGACATTTGTGTTACTCCTACATTCGCCCCCATTGCCGTCGAGGATTTCAAAGTTGTGCTGGATGATGATGATGACGTGCTCGTGGTGGCGGAGATGCTGCATCGCGACTGTTGTGACATGATGCGGGGGGGATGGTGGAGCTCAAATTTGATGGCAGAAGGAGGAGCGTCGACGCAACGGCAACCTACACTAAAAGAAAAACAAGTCATTACCACAGAACTGTGTCCATTGATGTGGGGCTTGTGACCACAAAATTGTTCTCTAGACACAAATTTTGTCTCATGTAGACGTAGCTACAAGTCTCATTATGAGAGTTCTCTGACCGCAAACATGTCGTGGTCACCACAAGTAACAACAGAAGTTGTCATGGCCACAGTTTTGACATGAATGCCATCCTTACATCTTTCAAGACTTTGATCACATAATTATAGCTATGAGAAACTAGTGACCGCACAATTATCGTGACCACAAATTTTCGTAGCCATATTCTGTGACCACAACTTGTTTTTCTTGTAGTGCTAATTTACCGATCATGTAGCTCGAGTGGACCGATACCTTCGTGTTAGACACATACTACTTTGCTAAGTACGCGAACACTGATGCTAGTTTCGCCATCCACAGGAGGGACAAATGGAAGAGCTACCAGTGTTTGATCGGTGCTTTGTTAGTACGTTCATGGTCGACAACTTCATCGCCGGCAACTTGTGGCTTCTGGGCCTGGTGTAACTTTCGCGACAGCACTATAAATGTTAACTGACTCTTAAGCAAGATTGCAATGTCTTAATTGTGTTCAACTTCTTTACTATATATGTAAATATGTGGAAGTATACTCAGAAATTTTATTATGCGTGCTTGGGATAAATCCATGTATTATATTATTTGTAATTTATGTTGTTTGGATACTAAATAAGAAAAAGGTAGATTCAACGATTTTATTCCAAGGAAATGCAGAAATATATGCACATAATTAATTTATATCTGCTGCATTTTTGCTCCAAAATTTCCACACCCAACAACATGGGTTTTTTTAATTGTTAATATATCATCTTCTATATAATGATGATGTTATTTTTTTCAAAATAATTTTTTATACTTGAAATTATCGACAAATACTATATCTATTACTGTATAATTAACGACGGTGCATGATAATTACCGACTGCGCATGTGACAGTGCTTATCCACTTGTAATGCAGACAAGACACAATGGCTGCGATCCAATTGTATCCCAAATTATAATATAACAAACAAAGCATGTACTACTAATATATATATATATATATATATATATATATATATATATAGGGTGCACTTGAATTGAGGTGGCACCTTTCCTTGATTAAGGAAAGGTTTCATCTTAGGCCGTGGGATGAAGATTGTACGAAGGAGATTGAAACCACTATGTGGTTTTCGTGACAACTAACATTCCTAAAATGAGGGATGGTTAAATTAATGCTAAATAAAATATTACACGTCACAAATCATTCTATATTTAGCAAATAAGCATGGTTAAGAACACAGCATTTCGGCAAAATCTCGGTTGATTAAAAGCAACTTATTTTTAGATAATCTGTTATGATATTACAAAATATTGTGCTATTTTACATCTTTATGTAATATTTTACAACATATAATCTACCGCTTATACGGAAAAAATGCTAAAAGACGTAGACATATTTTACACATATTAAGTAAAAAAAATTACATTCGGCTGCGTAATAAAATACGAAATTGAAAAAGACATTGCAAACTCTCGTATACGCATATACATAATTAGAAATTTAGACATAAGGAAATGTAACATTGAATTACGTTTTATATCTATAATTTACACGATACAAACGACAACTACAATTTTATAAAATATTTTACAATGTCATTATGATAACTGTAGAATATTTTTTACAAACTTTTAAAAAAGCTTACCAACACTTTTCATATTTTACGTGTAAATTGTATATTTTATAAAAGGCTACACTATTATGTTAATGTATATCTCAATTAATATATGAACGTAACGTATAGGAATGTATATTTATTTTCTCAGAATCTTGATCACCTATACTTACAATTGTATGTTAATATATTACAAATGTAAAATTTATTTTACAAGATTTGAGTGTATTTTACTGAGTTCTCTTACATTTTGCATTAAGTAATTGCCAATGTTGCATCTATTTTACATTATCAGTCTATATTTTACAAAAGCATGTTATAGTTTACATCTTCAGCTTCTATTCTACAATTTGAGTTTCCGCCTGGTTTTATGTTCCCGATTCTACAAATAAAATGGGAAGATATACATGGTACATGCTGACAATGATGCTCTCATGGTGAAATTTGAATTATATAACATATTAAAAATTTTATCTTTGAAATTTTTGATGCTTTCAATAGAGAACATAAGCATTGATAACTAAACAATGTATGAAATCCTGAATTACGGATTTGAAAAATTAAATTAGTGATTTTATATACAACAGGAAAATTTCGCTTTAGAATGAGATTGCAGATGATATGAATAATTTTTTGCGAGAAACACATGTCTGATTCAAAGAATCAAACGCTAAACGCAAAAATGAATCTTTTACATTAAAATTGTGCATAAAGATGGATGAAAACATATACTGGAATTTTAAACAAAGGAAAAAAAGATGAAGAACAAACATATTGAGTAGATGAAGATAAAATACTGACCTGTTTAGACTTGGAGAAGATAAAGCAGAAATGATTCTCAACAGCAAAAGCTAGCTACCAATGGTTGAAGAGCAAAGGAAAAAGGGGAAATGAAGTTTTCGATAATTAATTAATTATCAAATTAATGATTACTCATTGATTAAGATAAATCAATTTGTAATTTAAAAATTCAAATTCTTTTTATTTTTAGTCAAAACAAAAAACGAGCTCCCTTTTAATTTCAAAAAATACAAAATTGCCAATAATTCAAATAAAGAGTTATGTGAGTAAATTGAATCGAATTTAAGGAAATTAACATATGAAGTATATTCATAAAATAAAGTTACAAGAAAACCTAATTTGAAATTAATCAAAAAGAACTTACCGCATAAGGGCGACGACGGCAAGGCGGGCGATCTTCTAGCTATTCGATCCAGGAGAGAGCTTCCACTCGAGAAATCACTATCTTAGGAGAAAAGAGAGACATCAGGCGACGATGGAGGAGATGCAATCCAACCTGGTTGAACCAACGAGGGAACGGGATGAAGACTCAGGCCAATACAGTGGGGGTGCGAAGATGGAACTCCAGATCCATCAGCCGAAGCAGCAAATCAAAAGTAAGTATATTTTCATTTTTATACGACTATTTTAACAATTTTAGACAAATTTTATCTCTGGTAACTGGTATGAACAGAAGGACAACAACTACAATTTATCAAAACAAAGGAATTCGATGTTGATAAGGATGCTCTGAAGCTTAATGATGATTTTGGAAGTATGAGTACTTTTTTTTACTTAGATATAAATTGGGTTTTTTATTTGTAAGAACAAAATCACTGATTATTTCAAACACAATATATTTTTTCTCTTCTTTAGGCAAAGGTTATGTACAACATAGGTGATACATTGAACATTTTGTTCAGTTAATTGATAACCATAGACCCACGCCCAAACAACAAGCACTACTGTCAAAGACAGCTTTTGGGAGAATAATTAACATTAGCCATGTTGACATACAAAGAAAAAATCTTCAATGGTTGGTTGAGCAATACCAAGGAGGCAGAAATTTCAGATTTGGGAACAAGGTAGTGAGTTTCAGTGATGAAGAAGTTGGGGCAATTTTGGGCCTGTCAAGCTCCGGATTTTCAATAACAGTGAGAGGAAGACACCTTCAATGGAAATCTTTTATATCTCACAAAATGTTTGTAGAAGGAATGATTTTCAATAGAAGGAAGTTGAATAACATACTCGAGGACTACTACAATAGAGATGATGACAACTCTGTCTCTATTTATGTTACATGCTTGATACTTTTGATGTTTGCGACATTCCTTTTCCCAGACAGTTCATATTCTTTTCCGAAAGATTTGTTACACTACGTAGAATCACTTGAAGATACAAGATACTTTAACTGGTCTGGGGCTGTAGCAAGGATGATACTATTCAACATGGATGATGTTGTGAGTAGAGTTTAGAAGAGAAGAGCAGGTTCATCAAGGGTAACTCTTGGTTACCTTACAGGATGTGTTGCCTTCTTATATGTGAGTATTTTGAAAATATATTTTATTAAATGATAAAAAAATATTAATAACACCAATGTATCAGGTATGGATGATGGAGTACTGCTGGAAGGATCTTGTGGTCAGTAGAGATCTTAGGCCACGAATAAGGAAGTGGGCTGGACCAATCAAAGGAGTTTCAAGAGCATTGGTTTCAATAAGTTGTGATCAAGTAAGCCTTTTTGAGATGATTAATAAAATACTGAATGACTCGTAATTTGATTTTTTTTCCAATAATAAATTATCTTGTTTATATAGATATTGCCTGCTTTACAACTTCAAAAAAATGAAATTGTAAAGATAGGAGCAGACGAGTATGTCTTTCCTTTTGAGAAGTTTACAATGGATGGTTTTGCGGTTAGAAGACCTGAAATTTTGATCGTACAGCCAATCCCAGTAACAGATGATGCTTTAAAAAGGAAAGGAAAGCAATAGCTGGGAGAAATGACTGTCCAAAAAAAAGATGATTGGGTTTCCAGTGCAGACATTGTAAAAAAAAAGAAACAAAAAACATGTATGTGTGATGCATTTTCGATTGAGATAGAGGAGCTGAAAGAGAAGATCAAAGAAATAAGTGAAACATATAGGATACAAGTTGAAGAACATATCAGAATAAATTCAGAATTGAAGAAGGAGAATATTAGGTTGACAACTATGATTACGGAGCTGAATGAAAAAATAAAAATGGTTCCTGATCATGATATGAATGATCTTGGTCATAAAACATTAGATTCAGAAGAAACTTTGGAGAATATATCTGGAAATAAAAATGAAGGTGACATTGATGACAATGACCAAGGGATGTATGCAACAACACGAAATGTATCTGATGTCAATGCAGGAGATTTGGAACCTAGTGACTCAGTTATCGGAGAAAGACTTCAGAATTTGATTTTTGAAATCTGTGATGAAGATCCACTGTATCAATCTCAAGATACAACAAAAAAAGATTCACCTCTCAAGAGTGACATGCCTTCATTCGATCTGAACATTGGTGACCATTCAAAATCAGAAAATGAGAACACACAGCCTATTACAAAAAGAAAAAAGAGGGAAAAAGTCACTGTGCAACAGAGCTCAATAATAAAAAGATTGAAACAAAGAAGAGAGGCAAAAAAATTTGTACAAGAAGTAGAGAAGCAAGGGAAAGAGGAAATTGGAAGACAAGAGATTGACACATGCAGTGAGGTAAGCCACTGAAAAATAAAACAAATCCTTTTATGTCATTGAATTCACAACTATGTATATTATAATTATGATATCAACTGTGTTTAACCTTGACTATAATTGATTGAATAATAATCAGTATCTCTGCGATCTAGTAACCGATTTCATTGGTTACGAAAAAGTGTCCGAACAGACAAAGAAAACGATCCAAGAATTTCTTCGCGATCCTGCCGACAAGTAAGTAATTTACCACAGATTTCATCTTTTATATGTAGAAATCATTAACTTTAGATATATAATCTTAATTAAATAAAATTCATCAGATTAAACGCCACATACTTCACTCCGGGAAATCGGAGTTGTAAAGGAAGGGATATTCATAACTTCTTGTACGAAAGAATGATTGAGGATACGGTACGTATGTTTATAATATCTACCATTTTATATTTGTTTATGACCAAATTGTTTTTGATATTGTAGATAATCGACATGTTTATGGATGTGCTGCACCATAAATACTGCACAACTAATGATCTTGTCCCATTTGTATTCACACCCATATTTCAAATGGTGAGATTATGATTACTGATGTAATTAATCTCAAATATCTTTAATCATCATAATTTAGTATTATTACTTGTATTTTTTCAGCAATATTTTGTGAACCTGATGGTCAATGCTACGGAAAGTGAATTTGATAAGCTTGAAGAGCTATACAAAGATGGATTATTCATGCCAGAGTTGGATAAAATATTCACTGTTATCCACACAAGAAACCATTGGCACCTTCTTGTTACCGATTTTAAAGAAAGAAAGTTCCTTTCATACAATTCTATTAAAGGAACAAAATTCCATAAGAAGGATGTATTGAAATGGGTATGAGATAATTAAAGTTTACATTTTATTAAACTTCTTGATTGACTGTTAATAACATTCTTTTTTAATTACATGTCAGCATGGATGGATTTCTGAGTACTTCATGGACAGCATACCAGATGACTGCCTTGCAGGTTGGGAGATCATTTACGTGCAAGATTGCCCGCAGCAACCTTCACAGAGTCTGGATTGTGGGATTTACGTGATGAAGATGATGGAGTACTTATGTGAAGGAAGGGCGTTGGACTTCACCTACGATGATATCGACAGATTCAGATCTGAAATAGCTTCATTGTTGTTGACGTGTGGTCACATAGAGAACTCGGCGACACAATGATAAAGCTAAATGACATATTAGGGTTTTTTATTTTAAGTCAGAACTATGTACTCTTTAATTGTCTTAAATTGTGTAGGTTTCCACATTTTCTTCTTTATAACTTCTTTAGAACCAAACATTTCATTTAAATCTGAGGAGTAAGCTATGTTTGCATTGACTATATGTTACATGTTGTATTTTTTTTTTCCAAAACCTGGTTTTTGCAGCCAAGTTACCTGCCTTTTATTTCATCAACCATGATAGAACAAGCGGAGCCCTTCATGGGGGATTACATATAAGATTCATCTAGAACATGAGATGATAGAAAAAAGTAACTACAATACAATCTGTTGTTAAGTCAGAATATGGTCTTTACAGACCCAGCACAGAGTACATTTGCTTAGCCATCTTCTTCCCAGTAATTGGGTTTTATTCCTGCTTGTATTTGCCTCCTTCATAATGACTTTCACGTATCCAATGGATACGTGCACTTCCTTAGTTCATCGCCAAGGAGTCATCCAGGCTTTAAGTACCCAATAATATCAGCTTCTTCTGTCCTTTTTCTTTTAGTGCCTCTTTCCAGTGCCCTCTTCCTTTTTTGCCAATCAGTAATCCAGTTATGAATTGGATATCCCATCCAATTAACATGTATGACCCAAATTAGAGTATATTTTCTATTGATCACTCTTCCATCAGCATCTAGGAAATTTTTTTGTAGGGATAATAAGGCATTAAACACTTCCATCAGAATCAATTTTGCATCTTCCAGCTTCCATTCTAACAGATCCCTCTCAGAGTTATTGTGGAAAAAAGATTCAATATTTTTCTGGCTTGGAATATCTTTGAAAGAGAAATAGTAGTTCTCATAAATTTTTGATTTATATAAATCAGGTGAACCCTTTTCTTCCGTAATCGGAGCATAAATTGACTCCCTTAGTAGCGAGCACTTTAATAAGTCAACAAAATCTGGCGTTGAACAGTGCTGAATATAGTCATTACTGCATCTGGAGTCAAAATCAACCAAAAGTTTCCAATAAAACTGGTAGATAGAAATATCAGTCATGAGACCAACACCCGCATTGTATAGTTCATACCAGTATTCCATTAAGTCCAAGTAAGCATTTCCAACATTAATGTATAATTCCCAATCTGAATTGACTCGGTTGATTAATAGAGAAATAGTTCTGTTCATCAGATTAAAGAACTGAAATTTAATAGGCGGAATAATTTCATCTATGTCGAAATTGTACTTCCAGAAGTCATGCCTTGCTTCCATCATTAAGACTACACTTTTTCCCAAAATCAAATGAGCATTCAAAAAATTTCTTTGACTAATAAGACTCATTCTGTATTTGGCTGCCAATAATTTGAAGGGATAGACATTATCAAAGAATCTGGACTCTGTTATCCCAAGCCTTTTATATAAGAACATGAACTCATTCTCCTCATTCTCCAACTCATTCATAAGCACATCAAGCAACGAATCTGAAGACTCGAGAAGGAAAAATAAAGCTTCAGATTTAAGAACCTGGTGTTGAAATACTGCTCCTTCCAGTTGCCGCCCGAACACAATGGAAGTCGCCATTCCTTTGATATGTAGGTTGACAACAAGAGCATATCTCGCTTTATATATATTAAAGAAATGCCAAACGTCACTTTTTGTCTCGAGAAAGGACCAAAAAATTACTATCTCCTGCCGAAAACCCTGCTCCAATATCCGAAGTACTATCGTCATCATTATTTCCACTTTCCCATAACCATTCAACAGTCAGTATAACCGACGTCTGAAATTTGAAAGGACGTGTCACTTTTCGTAAAATAATAACGTGGTATGTAAAATATTGAATATATTTGTAAAACATATGAGATACATTGCAACTCTCTATATATAAAAGACTTCCTTGTAAGATTAGAGTTTTCCAATGATAGAAAAACTTCTTCTACTTTAAAGATTAACATCACAATGAGGGGTGCACGATGATTGCTAATTGTTTGTTATTCTTCATATCATCTACATATTTCTAAAATCATTAAAATTTACGTAAAGTATTTTAATTGGTCATTTGTATGGAAACAATTATGTTAACAATTGGACACTTTCAGCCAATAATCTAGTCGTAAAATAATGAAACTTTCAGAAAGTTGCAACATTTCATCAAAGAACCCTTCATCTAATTCAATCTTTCAAAAAATAAAATAGTTGTAAAATATTGTTACGTTTTGTAAAATATGATAACGTTTTGTAAAATAATAACGCGATATGTAAATTATTGAAAAATTAGAGTTCTCCAATAATAGAAAAACTTCCTATATTAAAGAATAACATCACAATGATGGGTGCACGCTGATTACTAATTGTTTGTTAATCTTCATTAATGATTTATGACCAACTTTATAATCAACTGGCTTACTCAATGTTATGATACTACCAAGGGATACATCTGAAATACTCAATGTTATGATAATACCAAGGGATACATCTGATCTAATAGAACATAAATAGATAAATTCAATGATATGATAATACCAAGGGATACATCTGATCTGATAGAACATAAATAGATAAATTCAATGATATGATAATAGCAAGGGATACATCTGATCTGATAGAACATAAATAACACATTGTTTGAATTCTACAAAAAAATGATCAAAAAACAGAAATCATCAAACATACATATAAATAGATAATCTAAGTCTAATAAGCATCCAAACTTCAAAGGTCATTTGCATCCATGAATCTTTCAGAAGATTGGAAACCTGCAGACACAGACAGAATAAAAAGGAAAATAATAATCAATATTAATATGGTTTATATTAGCTGTATAAAATGTGGCAACAAATTATCAAAAAATATAATCTTACTTTATTAAAATTTGATCAAATCACTTTAATTTCATTCATTTTCAACTGCACAATAAAACACAAAGATTAGTGGAAAAAAACACATATCAATAAACAACGAATGATAAATATTTACCATGACTGGCAGATTTGTTATTAGGATAATTCCTGGAATCGTAACCAACATTGTATTTGAGGCAAGATTTGCATTGTCGGCCTCTGTTTCTTCTCATTTCAGTTTCCGATCTTATACGATTGCCAACGTCCTTAGGTCTACCACCACGACCACTTCCTTTCGTTCTAGCAACGTAGGTTCTTTAACAGCTGGTTCCGTAATCATATCTGGAACATTTGTATTGTTCACTGTTGTAGAACTCGACGAAGGTTTGTTACTTATCATGCGATCAATGCTGCTACATAAATCACTTAATCTTTCTTTGGCAAATAAGAATATATCTTCATCATGTTCAACAGAAGCTGAAATAATATGAGAACACAATTGATTTAGCTGAGACGACCTTTCTTAGTGTGCAACTGTCACATAAATAGGATACTTTCTTGATTTTTTAATGGTTCTTGTCCACCTTTTCATTATATATTCCTCATTCAACGCTCCATGTTCTGTATCTTCAATACTGCAAGTATGTGCCTACATGGATATCCAAAGAATTGCATATTCTTGCATTCACAAACAAGAACGTCGCTTTCCGTTGACGATGAAACACATAATTCTTCATCAGACTTCCCAATATATGATACAAAATACTGACAGTAATCCAGGGAATTCATATGCGTTCGAACATTAAGTTCCTTCACTTCGTTCAATTCATATCGAAATTTATAAAATATGAACTTGGTGTATATACGAACCATCTGTACCTCCATCTTCCATTTGAAGTTTGATTTTGGAGTGTAAACATCACCCATGTTATCCAGGTCATTCTCTCTTTCCCTGCGTCGTTGAATTGCACTTTGAAATCTACAGACAAATTCTAGCAAGGAGTTCTGTTTAGTGATGTGATGCTGCAAAAATGCATTCATACTTTCACTCCTTTGTGTACTACGCTGACCAGCCCAAAAAAAATCCTTAAGATATAAACTAATCCATTTAAATCTTATACTATACTTCTCGTTCAACCAGACATTAGATGAAAGATCATACTGATCAATTATCTTGCACCAACCCTGCTCAAATTCTCTTATAGTTATACTTTTCCATACAACTATGGAAAACGCAGATAGAACTTCGTTTATATCTTTAATCTTTCCAAGCTTACTTTTAAGCTTGGCCATTATATGCCAAGTGCAGAATTTATGAACAGTATGTGGTAAGCATATCCTAACAGCTGCACAGATTGCCGGATCTTCATCTGTGATTATAGATACTGGATGTTTGCTCATTACTTCTAAAATCTCTCAAATAACCACGAGAATGACTCGGTTGTCTCCCTGCTCATGAACGAATTCCCAAAGAAGATTGTGTAACCGTGATGGTTAACACCACAAAAAGATCCAAATACCAGGTTGTATTCATTGGTCCTATATGTTGTGTCAAACGATATTGTATCTCCGAATAATTTATAATCCTCAATGGAGGCACTATCAATCCATATACACTGAGTAAGCCTGTTATCATCATCGGTTGTGTACGCATAGTAAAATTCAGGGGTATTGGCCTTACAACTTTCAAAGTGTTCAATTAGAAGGTGCACATCCATCCCAATACGTTGTTTCTTCTCCTTTCTGTTCAAGTTATAAATATCTCGAACAATGCTACCAACTTGACCACTGGACATGTTTATGAAAGCTGACTGCTTGGATACATGTATATTTACATCATTCATTGACTTCACAAGCATTTTAGTGGCTTTTGAAAAACGTCTATTTGGTCTGAGGTATCTGCGTTTAGATGGAGAAACAAGATTGTGATTGTGATCAGGTTCAAAATTCGATACAAACCAATCATTGAGATCATGCCTATATGATACAGACATGAAAGCTTTGCACCCAGTCCTTGATATGCCAACACGACGCTCCTCCTTATAAAATATACATTCATCACTCTCATCACTTCTTGCATTGTCCACTGACATTGATTTATCTGTATTTTTAGAAAACCCCTCTTTCCAGCAAACAAAAGATTTAAATATAACTTTGCGCTCCTTGGAAATCTTATCTTTACCAACTCTAAAGCTTGCTTTCCTAACATTGAATCCAATCTCAGTTGCGTATGCCTCATAAAAGTTATATGCATCTTGAATAGATAGAAATATTTGGCCTATATGCGGTGTGATAGCATTGACGGGGTCACTGATAGAGCAGTTATCTGAAATTTATTAGAAATGTAGTTGCAAAAATTAGTTATTTTTAATTTAAATTATTACCTATACTTGTAAAATAATGATAGATAATATAAAATGATGCACGTATATGTAATTTAACTGGTATAATGGACTGGAAATGTCACCATTTGGACGATATCACATATGATCGTATGATGTAAAATGATGTTCAAGATTGTAAATTGTAGGTCATTAATGTAAAATACTGAACTATACGACCAAATATACGTAATTTAAGTAATTTGCGATTTTTTGTTAACAACAACATATAAATGAACAAAGGTTGCAAAGTTTTAAACATGGGTGTAGTTCAGCATACCTGTTTGATGTAAATTATCATCAGTTCGTGCCCCGAGTGCAATAAGTTCACCCTCTCTGTCAGATAACTAGAGATACAAAATATAATAATGTCACGTATTAAAATATAAAAGCCCAAAATGTTAACGCATATAACGATTTCGATTCAAAAACCAGATCGTCTTTCAACCAAAATTAAAATATTTCAGGTGATTTGCATACATAACATTATTACAGGGAAATGAAAAACGTACATTACCTGGGCATTATCTCTGTAAAATTGAGGACCTGATGTTTCGCCGATTTCCATTGAGTTTCACGGAGATATGACTAGAAATTCTGAATACTACTTCAACGAAACGTTAATGAAAAAAACATATTTTAGGAATAAAGAGAATTCCATTCGAACATAACCAATCCGCTAGAAAATAGGAATTCAATTGATTTCCACCATATCAGTCATCATTAATAGAATATGATAATTTTCTATAAATAGAACATCATTAATAGAGTCGTAGTGGTATCGACTCTCCAAAGGTGGTTTTAACTATAACCGTCGATGGTAATCGGACGGGTAAGTTTATCTGTCGCACAGTGATTGAAATGAGGCGCCACCTCAATTCAAGTTTTTCCTATATATATATATATATATATATATAGGAAATATTTCAAATGAGGTGCACCTTTTCTGGATGCATGGAAAGCCACATCAATTTAAGCATTTATTCTATTTATTTTACACATTCTAACTCCATAAATTTAATACTAAATATTAACATAATATGTATATCGTGAAAGATTTATGAAAATATTAATATATTTGACATTAAATGTTTGTTACAATATGGATGATATATTTTACATAACTGTATTATCATCATTATTTTACAATATGTAGTTCAAATTTACAATATTGTTACGTAATTTACAAATTTGATAGTGGCTTTCTTAATTTTAGGAAAGACCCACCTCATTAGAAGGGCTCCCTATATATATATATGGGTAAAATGGGGTTGCCCCCAGGGGGTAGCTAACTTAGCTACCCCCGCCCCATTTTCTCCATATTTTTTATTTTTTTTTGAAAATTTCTTCCATGAATATTCATCACTATATCCCTATATTATGTCGTTAAAATTTCGTGTGAAACAGAGACTCCTACGGCCTCCATCCAGACAGTCAATTTTTTAACGGTAACATGATTTTTTAAATCGACCCCGTTTGGATGGAGGTCGTAGGAGTCTCTATTTCGCATGAAATTTGAATGACATAATATAGGGATTTAATAATGAATTTACACGGTTTTAGATTTTCAAAAAAAATAAAAAAAATTGTGAAAAAAGGGCGGGGGAGCTAAGTGAGCTCCCCCTAGGGGGCATACACATTTTACCCTATATATATATATATATATATATATATGGGAAAAATGTGTATGCCCCCTAGGGGGAGCTAACTTAGCTCCCCCGCCCTTTTTAAACATAATTTTTTTATTTTTTTTGAAATCTAAAACCGTGTAAATTCATTATTAAATCCCTATATTATGCTATTAAAATTTCGTGCGAAACAGAGACTCCTACGTCCTTCATCCAAACGGGGTCGATTTAAAAAATCCTATTACCGTTAAAAAATGACTGTCTGGATAGAGGCCGTAGGAGTCTCTGTTTCGCACGAAATTTTAATAGCATAATATAGGGATATAGTGATGAATATTCATGGAAGAAATTTTCAAAAAAAATAAAAAAATGGTGAAAATGGGGCGGGGGGAGCCAAGTTAGCTCCCCCTAGGGGGCAGCCCCATTTATCCCTATATATATATATATATATATATATATATATATATATAGGGCCTTTCATATGAGACTTGGTCCTTCCATTCAATTAGAAGGCCAAGCATCCTAGCCATCGGATGTAAGATCAACGAATATGGTTAAAACCGTCCTATTTTACAAAAACCGGATCAGCAAAGACTATCGTTTCCTAAATTTAAGGAACTCCTAATATAGAAGTTACGCATTTAATAACTGACAAAAATGACTAAAAACGTGTGTTTTTTAATACAAAACGATGTACGTATCCTACAAATCAACAGTATACAATACTAAAAAAACCCTGATTCAGAGAAATGAATTACATGAAATACAAAAGATGGAAATACGGTTAACAGTGTACGCTATTTTTAAGGAAAGGCTTGTGCAGTTTGTTTCTATAAATATGGGTGTTCCCATTATTACGAAAATTCAGTTAAAGATATTTACCGATATTTAATAAATGAGAATTCGATACTAGAGATTTTGGAAAAAGATTCAAATACAGCGTATCTAAAATACAAATAATCATGATTATTATACAAAACAGGCATATTAAATACAAAAGACGAATGTATGTCTTATAAAACAAATATTGTTAAATACAAAAAATTTGCCACGAATTATGGAAAAGAGTTTTTGAAAGTAATGATAACAAACAACAATTATAATTAATGTATTATTTTACATGGAATTTAAACAGTGGAAATCCACGTTTTAATATTACATTCGACGTACTGAATTTAGTAATAGAAAGGATATATTATACAAAATGATGTTTTGCAATACAAAATCAGACAATAAAAATACATGTTTTGATATAAAATACAAAATATAATCTTAATAATATACGCATTTTCGTTTTAATAAATTAACTAATAGCCCTATAAATGCAAACACATTAAATTTAACCATATTATTGTGAATACGTATATTATTAAAACGTGCACAGGGTAAATGACGCGTATTCTCAAAAGTACTGCCTTTAATATCGCATGATTTGCGGATACAGTTGCCATCACAATTCATCTTTCCAAATATGAATGGGACGACCCTAATTAGAATAGCGGTTTTGGTTATGGAAGGTGGTTTCGTTATAAGCCGTTGATAACATTCTAAATCCGATCCAACGATTGGGATGCTTGGCCTTCTAATTGAATGGAAGGACCAAGTCTCATATGAAAGATATCCTATATATATATAAACGATTGAGCGAGTAGATGTTTCGACGTAGATATCCCAACTAATATCATCATTTTGTATTAATTTAACTTTTCGTGTCATCATTTGTCTCTCCTATATCTTCAAGAACAGTTCCCAAACTTTATACAGTGGGTCCCAAACCTTTTAACTAAGTTGTGGAAATTCTTACGCATGTTTCTATCTTTTGTTTCCGAAGATTTTAAAAAGATAATCCATATATGTAAGCAACCACAAACAATCAATGAGAACACATGATTTACATGGAAAAATCTCATCGGCGTGGTGTGGAAAAAACTACTTGCAAAGAGAGGTTCTACTATGATGAAAAAACTGGATTACATGTACAAAAATCGTAGGAGGTGATGCTCTCTCTCACTCTCAGACAGGTGACCAAGATCCATTTACAGAATGTAACTAAGTTGGTACTTCATGACACACTTAACACGATCTCTTTATTTTCCGTTGGCTGCAGAGATTCTTGCAATCACCAACAATGTTTATTGACATTTTCATATATGTTAAGGGTTCGTTTGGTTGCAGGGTTGGACAGGGTTGGGAAGAAGAAGGTGGAATCACATCCAAGAACTGGAGGTCAGGGCGGTGATGGGGAGTGAGAGTGAAGGGGGATGCACAACTGGGGTGCGCTCTCATGAGAAATTTTGTGTAGGCATCTAGGAGGAGTGGGGATGGCTGGGGGTGGCTGGGGAGAGGGGTGGAGGTATTGTTGGAGGAGCAAGCGGAGGGGCTTGAGGCTTCTTTTGAGGAGGAGGAAGTAAAAAATGCAGTTTGGGGGCTCAATGCAGATGGCGCCCTTGGTCATGATGGATTTCCTATCTTCTTCTATAGAGAGTTCTGGAATTTATTGAAGGGAGAGATTGTGGCTGTGTTCAATGAGTTTAGAGATGGGAATAGAGGTTTCGAGAAAGTCAACAGCGCGTTGCTTGTCCTACTTCCCAAGAAAGATCATCCACTGAGAGCGGAAGACTACAGGCTGATAACTTGTCCAATGCCATTTACATGATTGTGACAAATGTTTTGGCCAATAGACTCAAGAGTGTCCTCGACTCGATAATTCTTCAGGGACAATCTGCTTTCATGCTCGGCCGACGGATGACTGATAGTTTGATAATGGCATCTGAAATCTGCCTTCAATGGAAGTAGGTGAAGAAGAAAGGTCTGATTTGGAAGATCGACTACACAAAATCATACGATTGCGTGGACTGGAGTTTTCTATGAGAATCTCTTAGACGTTGAGGATTTTCATATCTTTGGATTGCATGGATGAAGAGATGTGTCACAACCTCTTCTTACTCAGTCATGGTGAATGGGAGACCCAAAGGGGGGCTCTTCCTGCCTCAAAGAGGAGTTCGGCAGGGTTGTCCGTTGGCGCCGATGCTATTTATCTTGGTAGTTGGTTGTGGGTCCATCTCCGTGCCTCTCCTGTAATATGCAGATGATATGGTGCTCTTTCTAGGAGGTTCAGAGGAGATGACTACAAGGGCAAAGCAGATTATTGAGGTCTTTAGTAGTATTTCGGGTCTTCAGATCAACAAGCATAAGTCAGTTGTGATCCCGTTGGGGTTGGGGGTTGATGAAGGTGGCAGAATGACAGAATTGTTGGACTGTCCGCTGGGTGAGTTGCAGATTTTCCATTTGGGTCTTTCCCTTGTCGCAGGCAACTCAAGAGGTCACATGGGACATGGTTCTGCATAGACTAGAGAGGAGGTTAGCTAGGTGGAAGGCAATTACTTTATCTAGAGGAGGAAAGCTAATACTTTTGAAGCATGTGCTGTCGGCAATCCCTATTTTCTTTTTCTCTACTCAATTGATGCAAGTGGGTGTACGCAAGCAGATTGAAACCTTGATGAGGGGATTTTTCTGTTCAGATAACAAACAACAACGATCAAGGATGCATCTGATTGGCTAGGAAGAGATGACGCGACCACAAGTCTAAGGAGGTTTGGGTATTGAGGTGTGACATCCATGAATAAGGCTCTATTAGCGAAGTGATTCATTCAGATTTGGGGCAAGTCGAAAAGTTTGGTGGTCAGACTTTTGCGTAAGCTCTACGGAGCTCGGGGCTCTTTGAATGTTGGAAAAGTACGGTTTGGATGTCTACTATAGGGTGGAGTGCTGGAAGTTCTACCATTGTTGGCCCCGAGACTACATCCGAAGTTTGGTGATGGGGAGGGCTTAGATTTTGGATAGATGATTGGACGGGGGACGGGCTGCTAAGCAGTACGTTCTCGAGGCATTTTGCTTTAGCGGCGACGAAGGAGGGCTGAGCACTCAGTGCTCTTTGGTCCAGGTTGGAGCATCGGGGGCTTGGGCTCCGCAGTTCGTATCAGTCCTCTCAAACCAACGTTCGGAGGAGCTCTCCAGAATGCAGTCGGAGATGCCATCGCCCGATTGCATCACGCACGACAGAGACCACTTTGAGTGGGGCAGAGGCAGATTCTCGATGAAGAAGATGTACAAGGAATTTATAAGAACCACACTGATCCTGGATCCAGACATCCGCATAGATATGAGGATTATATGGGTTAGCAGAGTCCCGTGTAGGGTTAAGCTCTTCTTTTGGTGTTTGTGAAGACGAAGATTGTGTGACAAAGCAAGGAGGGGGAAGGCTGTTCAGCATCCCCGACACTCAATACGATAGATGCGGGGAGAAGGTGGAAGACGTAGATCATTTTTTTCAGATGTCCAACATCTGAGAAGGTCTGGAAGGAGGTTGAGTCCCCTGGTTTTCGTCAGGAGGTACTGCAAATTTCTGGAGTTTGGTGGGGGCAACTCCACGGGGATTGCGCTTTGCCTTTCGCAGTTCTTTGGACCATTTTTTGGGGGGGGGGAGGGATGAGCTCATTTTGAAAAAATTTAAGGCTTTATCCAGAGAATGTGCTCGCCATATCTAACACTCTGTATCATACCTGGAGCACCGGGTAATGTACTTCATCTTTTTTAGTAAAATATACTTAAAGCGGTGAATTCCATCTCAAGAGATGTCACCCTCGCATTATTAAAAAAAATCACACCCAAGATGAAAGTTATGCTAGACAGCTTCTCAGTGCATCTGCAATTCAGTGCATCCAGAATCTTATTCTGTGGATAAAACGCCAAAGCGATCCCAAGACTTGCCCGTTCCAGATCCAGCAGATGGTGGTAGTACATCAAATGCACCAGTTGGAGCTCTGCCAAAGCCGTGGATGATGGAGGTGAAGAAGAGGGTGGATCATGGATGCACAGCCATCCATCCCCAACACGACTTTCCAACCCACCATCTTCCTCGTCCCCGAGAACATCCGCAACTTGGACCCTCAGGCGTACACCCCGCAAGTAGGTATGAAAACGATCGGATATGGATACGAATATAAGTGTTATCATATCCTTATCTTTTTTAATATTCGGATACGAATACGAATACGAATACGAATATCATACATATGTGTAAAATGCAAAATCATATCCTCAAAATACGAATACGAATGCAAAACGAATGTTGACAATTCAGATACGAATATTTGACAAACGAATACGGATTCAAATACGAATGTTATAAATAACCTAATTTATAAAAAATCTATAGGAACATTAGGTTCAAAGTAAACTTTTATATATATATATATATATATATAACAAGTGCATTGACTATTTTGATAATGAAAATTTAGCACAACAAAATTAGGTAGTAAAAGAAACTTACCAAATACCAAGCTTATAGATTTCAATCCCAAAGAAATCCTAATAGCAACATATGCCCTTTCTACTTACCAAAGTTTAGGTCATTGTCTCCTGGAATTCTCAATTCCTTGCCCTTTACATAGGCACACCGCGAGAACAAAAAAATACACAAAACCTAAGCCACAACGGAGTAATCAAACCGCACAAAAAACAAATCTTTCCAACACTGGCAGATCAAGTGGGGCAAACAAAGAGAACTCATTTTTGATAGCACAAGAAAGATAGAGATAATCACGAATACGGACGGACCTGGAGAGGGATCTGAGGTGTGTAAGAGCAACTAAGAGCAGCATCTCCAGGGCTTCACAACACAAGAGAGCACCACCTCCTCAGCTCCTAGTGGGGGTTTTTAAATTAGATGGTGATAATGGAGGGAGAGGGACACAAGTGGGATGCAGGAAAGTCCGATCCATAATGCACTAGAGGACTTGTTGTAGGGATCGTTACCACATCCAACGGTAAGAAGGGTGATGTGTCGGCGACTTAGCGGTGGAGGAGGCAGCGACGTGGTGATGGAGAGAAGGAGGTGTGGTTGACGACGGTGTGGAGCTGGGCGGCGGTGCTGTTGTCGATGGTGGGGGAGGCAGTGCCGATGCGGAGAGAAGAGGAAGGGGGGTAGCCGTGATAGGGAATTAGGGATTCTCGGGGGATTGGGCCGATTGGGGAAATAAGGAGGATGTTAAATGTAGGATTTATTATAAAGATACCCTATAAGTTTAAGTGGGTGATATTATTAATATACCTTCTAAGTTAATACTATTATATATATTACTTATTGAATTATAAAAAAATGAATATTCGTATTCGTATCCGTTTAAAAAAAACATTCGTATTCGTATTCGTAAAAATTTAGGATCTTAAGTTCGTATTTGTCGGATGTTGATTTATAACATTCGTATTCGCATTCGTATTCGTCAGAGATAAAAAAACAACATCCATATACTCTATTTTACGAATGCGAATACGAACGAATGCGGATATATTTGTATTCATTTTCATCCCTACCCGCAAGTCGTACCACCATCAGTTCTACTGCCTCCCCACGGATGGGCTCAACAAGTCCCTCCGATACTACAAGTGCCAATGCGCACGCATCCTACTGTGTCCGGCTAGAACCCAAGACGAGCGTGGATCGTCTGCTGGCCAGCAGACTCTGCTGCAGTGTCCGGAGCTGCTCGATCTTGATCGAGCGGTTCGCATGAATTTGCACCTTTTTGTGGGCCCGATTGTGCGAATTCATGCTAACCGCTCGATCTTGATCGATCGACTCGGACACTGCAGCAGAGTCTGCTGTGCAGCAGACAATCCGCTCCCACCCAAGACTACTCTCTCATGTACCAGTGCCTCGATATGATGGAGGAGAAGCTCGTCTCCTCTATCCGCAGCTGCTACTCCACCGGCATTCCGAATATCACAGATCAGAAGCTCGTAGAGATGATGTTGTATGATGGCTGCTTCATTATCAGATGCCTTCTCAAGGCACATGTCGATGATGACGCAGAGCAAGGGCCAATCCTAGGCATGCTGTGGATCTGGAACCTGATCAAGTACGACATGCTTAAACTTGAGAATCAGATGCCCTTCTTCGTTCTCCAAAAGTTGTTCCAGTTTATCAAGAACCACAAGATCAACAATGCTCTTGATGACAGAGATCTCATCGATCTCGCACTAGAGTTCTTCAGCGATATCCGACCATCCAAGTCCAAGTCATTCGATGCAAAAGGAAAGGTCAGATATCACCACCTCCTTCACTTGTACTATTCATCTCTGCTCCCATGTGATCCAGGTGACATTGCGAAGAATAGCATCCAACCTAAAGATATCGAGGGTGCTGCGTTGCATGAGTGGATACCCAGCGCGACCGAGCTCCGACGAGCAGGAATCGACTTCAATGAGAAGAAGAGCGGGGACAGCTTCTTGGACATCACGTTCAAGAACGGAGTCATAGAGATTCCGAGGCAGCGCATCGCGGATTACAGCAACATCATCTTCCGCAACCTCATCGCCTTCGAGCAGTGCTTTCCCGGTACAAAAGCCAGGATCACCGCGTACGCTGTGTTCATGGATTGCCTCATCAATACAGCGCGAGATGTCAACCTCCTCGACTTGAAGGGGATACTCGTAAATAGATTGAGCACGGATGAAGCAGTTGCCGACCTCTTCAACGGACTCACCAACCAAGTTCATTATGTACTAGATAGGAACTACCTCAGTCACGGTGAACAAGTACCACCAGTCAAGGTGGCATAAAGAACGAGCCATGTTGATAGGAGACTACTTCGGCAATCCATGGTCCGTAATCTCCGTGATCGCCGCCACTATTCTGATCATCTTCACTGCCCTGCAGACTTTCTATACGATTTATTCCTATTATCGTCCTACGTAGAGTTTAGCCATATATCGTTCCAATGCTCCACTCCGCTGCTCTTGTATCTTGTTTCCATGTCACATGCACAAGAATCGGATTTGATTGAAAAGGGATTGACGGCGCAGTTTGTTACTCGTTTTCCATCTATCTCTCTTTAATAGTTTTTAATTGTAATCTGTACAAGTATTATACTATTCTGTGTCTTTTGTATTTTGAGACATTGCATGGTGCAAGTAAATAACTGTCAGTATTAAGCGAATAATTCTCGAGAAACTATATATGTCGTCGAAGTGAATAATAACAATGTCATGTTCTTCCTCGGGCAAGCTTTGCAGTTTGAGGAGAAGGGGTGCCTTTCACCTAGCCCAGTAGATTTTCTGCTGTGGTTTAATCTAAAGAGATCACATCGTTTGCTGTAATTGGGATTACATCACTCTTTTTTTCTTGGGTAAATTACAATTTAGGTCCTCATCATTGGGCTTGATCCCAGAATGGGTCTCCATCTTTAAATTGTAACGATTCGGGTCCATGGTTGTTTAGGAAACATAAATTTTGGGGTTCATGACGAAAATGCCCTTGTTGGGAATGGAATGGTGGTTTGGTTTCAACTTTTAAACAAGAGCATATTCGTCATCAACCTCAACAAGCTCATTACTTTAACAACACTGGGACCCAAATTGTTACAATTTAAAGATGGAGACTCATTTTGGGATCGGACCCATAGATAGGGACCCAAATTGTAATTTACCTTTTCTCTTTTGCAATCTCGATTCTAAAATCCAAATATATCTTATAGATTGTGTTTTAGATTAATTCTCTACGTATCATCCAAATTTCACTCAAATTGGAGGTTATTTGCTATATAATTTAATCATCAAAGATTCGAGCAATATTTAAGCAACTTAGATTCCATTTAAAAAGGACGTGAATCTTTAATCATTAATATAAAATAACAAATAACCACTGATTTTAGCGAAATTTGGAGGGCACGTAGATCATTATTCCAATATTCAATCTATAATTGGAATCGAAATCGTAAAAGTAAATAAAAGAATTACAGCAGGTCTGTTGTAATCCCAGTTACAACAGACGATCTGCTCTCTTAATCTAAAAAGCACCACCTGCTGTAGTAGTTTTTTTTCTTTCAAAATCTGCGTTAAAAATCCAGCACTATGGATTTAATGTAGGCATATTAATCTACATGCCTACCCAATTTTGTTTTGATTAGACTTTTGAGATATTTTATTTTAAAGGTCAAAGAAAAAAGCAATCTTTAAGATAAAATAGGTAGGAACATCGGATCAAAACGAAATTTGGATGATACGAAGGATAATATGCATACATTAAATCTGTAAGGTTGAATTTTTCACAAAGGTACTGCCAAAAAAGATTACAACAAGTAATGTTTTAGATTAAACTACTCATTATCGCCACGCATCGAATACTGCATGTGCAATGAAAATCAAGCATAAAGGAGAACTCATATATATGTAAGCACTTCATATGAAAACTATTATGTATTCCCCTGTAATGTGAACTCGTCCGAAAGCATGCCACTTCCCTTGTCATAACCCATGGCTCCTACTCATACTTACTCCCCATCCCTCATCAGGTTCCCAAGAAAATCCGCCTCTTCCTTAACTCATGGACCTCCAAATGCTTCATCTCGTGCATACTCGATCGGTATAGCATCTTGAGAGAAGGGAACCTTCTGATCAATGTCGCTTTCGATCATAGATCAACGATTTTAAGATCGCCCTCCTTCATGAAAATCTTGACAAGATCATCACTCCAAGCACCACCAAGCCTAGATTAAAGTCACGAATGCTAACAATATTGCATCCCCCATTTCCTCGATATGTTGAGTGGTGGAGGCACGAGGGTTCGACAACTTTACATTGACACCATCTAATTGATACGTTGTGGTGGAAACTGGGAAGGTGTTTAATTTCCCATAGATCGTGCCAAGTCAGTGATGAATCTGAGATTCATATGGCTAAGAACTAGATATTGAGCTTCAAATCGAGAAAAACAAATTCATTTGCATTTTATTTCATGTTTTTACAATTTTCTTATG
The DNA here is from genome assembly GCA_037367405.1 of Ottelia alismoides. Taxonomy (NCBI): domain Eukaryota; kingdom Viridiplantae; phylum Streptophyta; class Magnoliopsida; order Alismatales; family Hydrocharitaceae; genus Ottelia; species Ottelia alismoides. The sequence goes on along the minus strand of JAZKJV010003290.1, from coordinate 121,205 downwards.
CGTTGTTAATAGTGCATAATTAACATAAAAATTATACAAAAATTAAAAAAACCCAAAAATCGGGAGAACAACCATGTACTTATGCAATATTATCAGTCATGCAAAGAAAACCATATGTGGCTATAAGTGTTGTCATCGATCTCTAGAGAAGTTAGTCAAAGAATGCACATCAACAAAAAGATGAGACATTTTTAGCAATATCATTAGTCATCGTGCAGATCCATTTATGATAACACAAATATAAAACTGAATTTATTATCATATCATGTTTTTTTTGAGGATTTGTAAAAAAAAGCATTTACTTAAAATTTGATATTTAAGCAAATATGTATAACGTACATGAAGTGCTTTTGTCGATATCTATATTCATTCTAGATATATGTCTAATTATTCTATTTTCATTTATACTTGAAACAGAGAAAAGTCCTTCTTTATTCATCAAATATACATAGTACGATATGGTCTGAACAATGTATATATAAGGCCATAAGTGTCTATATGCGTACACACAGTAATAAATAAGTAACATAAAAAGATACATGAGAAACTTTGGTCTCATCGGAGAAACATTGTGAGCCTTTGTGGCCTATTTGAGTTTAGTTGGTCTCGCATCATTCATCATTCATCTTTAACGGATCTCCAGCAACACCTGCATTTACCAAGATACATGTTCATTGATCCTTAAATTATTGTAGACGGTTTTTTATATAAAATTTTATTAAAACCATAATCATCTAAACAATAACTGGTGATTCATCGAGTCTTTATTGAAGGACTGACTACTAATTATACCATTATCAATTTAGGATTTAATGTAGTTATATGATAGACTAATTTCCAACAAAAAAAGGCAATTATATGATGAATAATATTATATTGAATAGTGTCTTTGATGAGTGTTGGTTATTCCCACGTGGTGGAAGGATGTTATTTGGTTGTATTGGTGGGGCTATATATAAAACCTAAAATCCTTTGTAACCTTTCCGAAAGTGAATGAAACATCATTCATTTGAGGCGGTTCTCTCGTGGCGGAGTAGGATTCTACGTAAAATCAAAATCACATTTATGTTTTATTCTTTCTTTATTTTATTTCCATATTTCATATTTCAACATTTATTATATATTTAACATTGGAAGATAAAACCATGAATATCCAAATTATTCATGTTATAGGCTATGGTGCTGATTACGTGGCTCACCAAAAATGACATGCTTCTTCTATACTTGGCCCTTAATTAAGACAAATGCAGCATTATCATATTAACACACAGCGTCTATAAATCCACCACAATTAATATCATCATAAACGATGGTAGACATCCATATTTGCATCTGGTGACAACGTTGAAGGAGGGAGGCAACCGATGAGGTACAGTGCAGCACAAACAATTACGGATGAATGGATGGGCAATGAATAAAAGAACGGAGAGACATACATGTGTTCTTCTTTACAGTGATTTCTCTTTTTCGGATGATCATCAGAGGTGTCCAATTACTATCTTGTCATGTATATTGTTATCGGTGTACTTATATGCATGGTTGATTGCTATCAGTTCATGATCTCGTAACAGCCGAAAGGCCTGGACTAACTCCAATATCCGCACAAATAAATACGTACCAAGTCGCCGTAGAGTTGCTGTTATGGTGGACGGCCAAATTCGTGATGACTGGAACAGAGGGAGTAGAAGACATATCCTCGTTCAGACTCCTCTTGGTCGCTACTAGTTCGTTTGGCGTCTGAAGCCTGCTGCCCGGATAAACTGGGGTATCATCTACATCAACAAGTTCAAACGGAGGAGGAGAAGGAGGAGGAGAAGGAGAGGGAGAAGGAGAGGGGCGTGGCTTAGATGCAGAATGCGAATTGCCCATTGAAGTTCTTAGAGGGAAGACAAGTGCTGCACGTTTTGCAACGATCTGCTCCAATTTCTTGCTTGTTTTATAGACGTGTATCAGAGGACGTGACAAACACAAGCGACATTATATTAAGGTCCTGTCTAATTAACTATTCGATACTTTTTATAAATATATATCTACCCATTATTGTCTTGCATCTTAATTTGTTGAATATACTTTCTAATAGGTATAGATGCAAACTTTATGTCATCATGGTTCAGAATTTGTGTGTTAAAATAAATAAAGGTACAATCAACATATACATGTTTCATGAGTTAGTGAGGCTCCTTCTTGAGAAGATGAGACTAGTGTAATCTAAAGTTAAGTGCATTAAACTATAAGTTTCTATGTTTTCTTGGATGCATTACACTTCAATTTTCTATATATAGACTTCCACATCTTTCAAGACCATTGGTATACAAGTGTTTATAGACCATGTGATTCATTGTGTGGAGGAAAAAAAAGTAAGAAAATGAGGTAAAAAAAGCAAGCAAAAGAGATGATATTAAATGTTTTGTTGTGTGTATAAGTAATCAGTGCTCATTTTTTATGTAGAATTGAGCGGATGTGTGTGAAGATAGGTCTATGAATGAGAAAAAAAAGTAAGTGTCGTGTATTTTTGGTGTAGCAGTACACAAACACAAACACCATCTTTTCAGTCAAATTCCTTATAACCTCGTAAAAGTTGATTCTTTAGATTAGCACTTCATCCTTCAAGTTCCCTCTTCCTTTCTTAACCTCTTGGAGACATGCCATTTTATTTTTCAGTTAATCTACCTATTAATATAATATTGTCACCTTCATGGTCTGTTTATGAGCTGTTCAACACAAGGAGATCCTCCATCCCTATTAATATTCAACACATACTTGTGCATGTTTCCCCAAATATGCTATCTCTTTCTACCTTCAACCATTTGTCCACCCCCAAACATCTCCAGAGACAACAAGTTAACATCGAATAGGTTCCATCCTCACCTCGCACATGCTCGGATCACTGGAAATAGTTAACTTTGGGTTTCTTTGGCAAAATAAATTTTCCTTGCTTCATCATTTATCAGACTTGTGATAAGATTTTTACTGTTGGAAAATAGATTATATCGAACTACGATTCATACAATTATCTTATAGATTTACCATGACGAATCTGATCCCAACAAGTTGGATTGGCTTTCTCTTCTAATGACTATTGCGATGCTACATGGTGTTGGAATTAACGGTATTGGGATAGTTTGATGCAATTTGATGGTCAATATCAAGTTGTATTGATGTATCTCAATTCCTGGAATTCAATGTTTCAACCCTGTGGGGTGCTGTTTAGTCCCACATCGTGGAGAGAGAAAACTGGGACTTGGTTTATATGTGGGAAGTCCTGAGACTAGTCTGGAAACAGACTAGAGAGGATTTTAGACCACAACACACTGCGCGTGTTTTGAATTCCAAGCGTTACGCCCCATTATCTTCTCACGAAAACGTAACCGCCCGGACGCCTTTAAGTATCTCTTAAAGGGCGTGGGTGTGGGTAACGAACATCCTATTCCATTCTTTCTCTGCGCCCTGCTCTCTTTCGAGGACGCTCCTTTTTTCTTTCTCGATCTCGGGTTTCGTCTACGGAGGTGACTTCCGAGGACGCTCAAGCACGGTGCGCACCGTCAACGAGCGTGGACCGTCGGACCCTGGGAGTGGCACGTCAAGGCCCTGTGCGCCGGTAAAGTGGGGGGCGCTGTCTCTCTAAGGGGAGTCCTACAACAGGACGCTTCGGTTGTGATCTCTAACTTTACTTTTCTTTGTCGCATTGTTTGTTATGATCTTGGTTTCCGGATTTCTCCCTTGCGCGAATATGCATATGTTATTTAATCGGATGTTTCTCTTATCACTGTTAACCTGGATTCATACATATGATAATCTGTTCTGTAAATCTGTGGTCGTATGGATTTTTGTATGTATGCAATGGACGTTTTTCTCATCAATATTAGAGAGACAGCGTTATAACGTGATAAGAAAGATGTCGGATTTGAGGTTTCGGTCTCGTGTGGATTTCACTGGTATGCCAGAGAAATTCGGGGGTCAGAATTTCAAGCGTTGGCAACAACGCATGAAAATCTGGCTGACCACGATTGGCCTGATTTCGGTTCTGGAAATCGAGTGCCCTAAATTATCTGAACAAAATCCGGATCCTGAGACGGTTAAGATGGCGGATGCGTGGAAAGAACATGACCGTCTGTGTCATGGGTGCATTCTCAATGCACTATCGAACGTTCTGTTCGATGTCTGTGGCGCATCTACCAAAACCGCTAAGGATTTGTGGGAGGAACTGGATAAGAAATATAACACGGAGGATCTGGGTATTGAAAAATATTCAGTATCCAAGTTCCTGAAATTTCAGATGATTGAGGGCAAATCGGTTTCGGAACATGCTCATGAGTTTTTGTTATTACTCGATGGGTTAGCCGAGGCAGAAATGAAACTTCCTGAAAAATTTCAAGTTATGTCGATCATTGATAAATTTCCCAAGTCCTGAGAAGATTTTGGGATGTCCTTAAAGCACAGGAAGGGGAAAATTTCTCTGGATGATCTGATGGTCTCGATAGCCATTGAAGAGGAGCATAGGAAACAAAACCTGTGATGCCTGTAGACGTGAACCCTAAGGTCAATGTCATAACCTCAAAAGGAAACATTGTTAAAGGGAAAAATAAGAAACTGAAAGCCAAGGGAAAAATCCAGAAAAAACCAAAGAACAAACCTTGCTGGCAGTGTGGACATGTTGGACATTGGAAGAAGGATTGCCCTTCTTTGAAGACCCAACAGAAGTCTACGGATGTCGTTCCTCAAGCTCTTGTGCTGACTGAGGGAGGCGGGTCCGGTGAGGGGTATGTCTCAGTGAACCATGAACTCTATTTTGTAAACGAGCCTAATGAGTGGCTTGTTGATACAGGTGCAAATGTACACATTTGTACTGATAGAACATTCTTTGTGTCTTATCAGGCTTCAGCCGGTAGTACAGTAATGATGGGGAACAGATCTGCAGCCAAGGTGCTTGGGTCCGGACAAGTCGAGCTGAGATTCTCAACTGGACGAGTTTGGACTTTGCGCAGGGTGCTGCACGTTCCTGATATTAAAAAGAATGTTTTGTCTGGTTCTTTATTAGTTAGAGAGGGTTTTCAATTAGACTTTAAATGTAATAAAGTAGTTTTTCTGAGACATGGTATTTTCTTTGGAAAAGGATATTTGACTGATCATGATCTTTTATTTAGAATAAGATGTGACATTGATAGTTCAGTTAATAATATTTCTGGTTTTGATTCTTCTACTTATGTTGTTTCAAATATTGAATCTACTGATTTATGGCATGCTAGGCTAGGACATGTAAATTTCAATTCTATGAAAAGAATGATGAAACTTGACATGGTTCCTAATCATACTACAGACAAACTCAACAAATGTGAAATGTGTGCTCAAGCTAAGTTGCCTAGAAAGCCTTTTCATTCTGTGAATAGGGAAACTGAAATTCTAGACTTAGTACATTCTGATATTTGTGAGTTTGGTGGTGTGATGACTAGAGATAACAAAAGATATTTTATCACCTTCATAGATGATAGCAGTAGATACTGTTATGTTTATCTGCTTAAAACTAAGGATGAAGCCTTAGAAAAATTTCTTATTTTTAAGAATGAAGTAGAAACACAAGTCGGAAAAGTAATTAAACGTCTGAGGTCAGATAGGGGTGGTGAATACACATCTAAGATATCTGATGAACAATGCAAACTATTTGGCATAGTTCATGAGGTCACTGCACCTTATTCACCACAGTCCAATGGAATAGCAGAACGAAAGAATAGGACCCTAACTGATATGGTCAATGTATTTTTACAAAGTTCTGGGCTACCATCTTACATGTGGGGGGAAGCTTTGAATACGGCCTGCCATATTCTGAATAGAGTTCCCTTAAGGCATAAAGATAAGAGTCCTTTTGAACTTTGGAGAAATAGGAAGCCAAGCCTAAAATATCTTAAGGTGTGGGGATGCCTGGGTAAGGTCTTAGTCCCAGAACACAGGAGAAAGAAGCTTGGACCTAAAACAGTTGACGCGGTCTTCTTGGGGTATCTGGAAAATAGTTATGCCTATCGATTCTTAGTAATTCGGTCTGAGATCACAGGCATAGATACTAATACTATTGTTGAACTTCGTGATGCTACGTTTTTCGAGGATATTTTTCCAATGAAAAAAGGGATTCCTGAAAATCTGACCAGTGACGTAGCCTCAACATCTGGTTCTATTCCACAACAAATAGAAAAGATGTCAAATGTGGGGGCTAGCTCTTCTGAACCCAATGAATTTTTGGAGGATGTTGAACCTAGACGAAGTAAGAGACCTAGGATTGCTAAGGATTTAGGTAGCGACTTTGTCTCCTACCAAATCGAGGGTGATCCTCCCACATACAAGGATGCGATGGCTTCTACTGAAGCAAGGCATTGGAAGGACGCTATTAAATCTGAAATGGATTCGATCATTTCAAATGGCACGTGGGAATTGGTCGATCTACCTCCTGGGTGTTCCACCATAGGAAGCAAATGGGTATTTAGAAGAAAACTTAGACCGGACGGATCCATAGAAAAATATAAGGCAAGACTTGTAGCCAAAGGTTTTAAACAGAAAGAGGGTATTGATTATTTTGATACCTATTCTCCTGTTACTAGAATGACTACGATTTGGATGCTCATTGCTTTGGCCTCCATACATGATCTCACAATTCATCAAATGGATGTGAAGACTGCCTTTTTATATGGCGATCTTGAGGAGGAGATCTATATGGACCAACCTGAGGGATTCGTAGCATCTGGTAATGAGAGAAAGGTATGTAAGCTTGTAAAATCTCTTTATGGATTAAAACAAGCTCCGAAACAGTGGCATGACAAGTTTGATAAGACTATCCAGTCTTATGGCTTTATTGTTCATGAATCCGATAAATGTGTGTACTCTATGATTAAAGGTGATGTGTTTGTTGTCTTATGCCTATATGTAGATGATATTTTGATATTTGGATCAAATATAAGGATAGTGGAAGAAACCAAGAGGTTCTTGAGCAGTAAGTTTGAGAAGAAGGACTTAGGAGATGCTAATATGATTTTGGGGCTCAAACTGATTAGATTTACTAATAGGATAGCTGTGTCTCAGTCACATTATACTGAGAAGGTTCTTGAAAAGTTTGGCTATCAGAGCTGTAAATCTGTATGCACTCCTTATGATTCATCTAAACCCCTCTGCAAGAACAAAAGTGGAGTACCTGTAGCACAGCTACGATATTCCTAGATTATAGGAAGCTTGATGTATCTTGCGAACAGTACTCGACCTGATATTTCATTCACGGTCGCAAAGTTAAGTAGATACACGAGCTGTCCTGACCGTACTCATTGGGAGGCCTTGGATCGAGTGTTGAAGTACCTTAAGGGTACTACACTTCTTGGACTGCATTATGGTAAATATCCTCCTGTCTTAGAAGGATATAGTGATGCAAGTTGGATAGGTCAAATGGAGGACTCCGGGAGTAACGGTGTGACTGGGTATGTATTTACCTTTGGAAGCGGTGCAGTCTCCTGGAGGTCTGTGAAACAGACCATTTTGGCTCGGTCTACTTTGAGGCAGAGCTGTGTGCTTTGGACACAACAGGTATTGAGGATGAATGGCTTAGGGAGCTTCTCTCTGAGATGCCCATGGTGGGTAAGCCGATACCGGCAATTTCTTTACATTGTGATAGCATGACTACTATTGCAAAGGTAAAGAGTTCAAAGTACAATCAGAAAATAAGAAGACATATCCAAGTTAGACTTAAGTCTATTAGGGATTTGGTGTCTTCTGGAGTAATTGCTGTGGAATTTGTTGGTACCAAAGATAACACGGCAGATCCACTTACAAAGGGACTTGATAGATCTTTAGTCCAAAAATCTAGACTTGGGATGGTGCTGAAATCCACTGAGAGTTTACCCGCAGTAGCAACCCAACCTAAATGAGTGGAGATCCCACAAAATAGGTTCAATGGGAAAACAAGTTGTAAGGGGAACTGGTTGGCACTCAATATGCAATACTTTGCATGTGAGTCCTATCCCTGGAAAGTCGAGTGCCTGAAAGCTGCAGGAAAAGGTTGAGCATTATGCTCTTAATGGATTCAAGCTTTTATAAGCAGGATGTGAGCAGTGCATCCTTGGAGAATGCCACCTATATGAGTATTTCTGTGGGCCGCAGATAAAGGATGAGGGTTTATCCTTAATATACTCATGAAACAGGGAAGGGTGCAAGGCCATTAATAGCACCAAAACCAGAAGATTGTCACCATAGACTTCATTCTGTTGTTACCCCTCGATACCATTACATCAAAGGATTAAAGTTCAAGACTTAGTTCACTTTATTCCTGTGATGGTGAAAGGGGATAACTCAGGTAAAGGTTCAAACCGGAAGGTACCTTTACTGAAAGCAGAGTGTGGAAACCCGAGATTCTTGGCTCTTCGTGTTTCAACAGTGAATTCGTGGGGGATTGTTGGAATTAACGGTATTGGGATAGTTTGATGCAATTTGATGGTCAATATCAAGTTGTATTGATGCATCTCAATTCCTGGAATTCAATGTTTCAACCCTGTGGGGTGCTGTTTAGTCCCACATCGTGGAGAGAGAAAACTGGGACTTGGTTTATATGTGGGAAGTCCTGAGACTAGTCTGAAATAGACTAGAGAGGATTTTAGACCACAACACACACACGCACGCGCGCGCGCGCCGCGTCAGGCCGGGCCAGGCTCGGGCGTGGGCGCGGCGCGGCTGCGGCTGCGGCGTGGCATGGCGTGGCGTGACAAAGACCGAGTCGGTTTTGTAACCGCGTATTTTGAATTCCAAGCGTTACGCCCCATTATCTTCTCACGAAAACGTAACCGCCCGGACGCCTTTAAGTATCTCTTAAAGGGCGTGGGTGTGGGTAACGAACATCCTATTCCATTCCTTCTCTACGCCCTGCTCTCTTTCGAGGACGCTCCTTTTTTCTTTCTCGATCTCGGGTTTCGTCTACGGAGGTGGCTTTCGAGGACGCTCAAGTACGGTGCGCACCGTCAACGAGCGTGGACCGTCGGACCCTGGGAGCGGCACGTCAAGGCCCTGTGCGCCGGTAAAGTGGGGGGCGCTGTCTCTCTAAGGGGAGTCCTACAACAGGACGCTTCGGTTGTGATCTCTAACTTTACTTTTCTTTGTCGCATTGTTTGTTATGATCTTGGTTTCCGGATTTCTCCCTTGCGCGAATATGCATATGTTATTTAATCGGATGTTTCTCTTATCACTGTTAACCTGGATTCATACATATGATAATCTGTTCTGTAAATCTGTGGTCGTATGGATTTTTGTATGTATGCAATGGACGTTTTTCTCATCACATGGCCCCTTGAGTTTTCGTACTACAAGACATCCGGTGAATTACAAACTGGGACTTGGTTTATATGTGGGAAGTCCTGAGACTAGTCTGAAACAGACTAGAGAGGATTTTAGACCACAACACACGCACGCACGCGCGCGCGCGCCGCGTCGGGCCGGGCCAGGCTCGGGCGTGGGCGCGGCGCGGCCGCGGCCGCGGCTGCGGCGTGGCGTGCCGTGGCAAAGACCGAGTCGGTTTTGTAACCGCGTATTTTGAATTCCAAGCGTTACGCCCCATTATCTTCTCACGAAAACGTAACCGCCCGGACGCCTTTAAGTATCTCTTAAAGGGCGTGGGTGTGGGTAACGAACATCCTATTCCATTCCTTCTCTGCGCCCTGCTCTCTTTCGAGGACGCTCCTTTTTTCTTTCTCGATCTCGGGTTTCGTCTACGGAGGTGGCTTTCGAGGACGCTCAAGTACGGTGCGCACCGTCAACGAGCGTGGACCGTCGGACCCTGGGAGCGGCACGTCAAGGCCCTGTGCGCCGGTAAAGTGGGGGGCGCTGTCTCTCTAAGGGGAGTCCTACAACAGGACGCTTCGGTTGTGATCTCTAACTTTACTTTTCTTTGTCGCATTGTTTGTTATGATCTTGGTTTCCGGATTTCTCCCTTGCGCGAATATGCATATGTTATTTAATCGGATGTTTCTCTTATCACTGTTAACCTGGATTCATACATATGATAATCTGTTCTGTAAATCTGTGGTCGTATGGATTTTTGTATGTATGCAATGGACGTTTTTCTCATCACATGGCCCCTTGAGTTTTCGTACTACAAGACATCCGGTGAATTACAAGCACATTTGTAGTTGTTTTGTGCTCGTATTGTAGTCTCAATGTGGCCGAAATGAGGACGTGCAATTACATGTAGTTGAAAGATTTGTGTAACGGAACGGGTCGTGTTGACTGACGGAAGCATGCAACATTAGGTGGCACAACTGAACCGTTACCGAAAACTTGTACGGCGATCAATGAGCAGAGAAATATAATATTTTAACTAAAGTTCAGTTAATGTAAAAGTTCTCTTATTACAACTCCAACATAAATACCATTGCAAAAGGACCAACAATAAAACTAGCAGATCAAAGTTCCAGTCGGCATAATGATATCCTTCTGCAAATGATCCATCAATGATCCGTACCGGTCCAACTTCACAGCGACGTAGTAATCACCTTGAACTATCAAGTAATTCAAACCTTGTGTTTCTCTAAAAAAAACAACATCACATGTTATGAGCCTAATGCTCAGTATATGTGCCGAGTTGGAGTTAAGCCAGCTAGCGCGGAAAAATAAGTCTCTCTATGCTATTTTAAACCATTACAAATCATAACTTCTTCTAGGCAATCAGTTATCAATACATCTATACAATTTGCATAATTATCATGTTGCATATGATACTAATTTGTTCTTATATACTATCATTATGCGACTCATAATTCATATAAACATGCACACGAAAGGTACTCCTTCCAAAATCGTTCATTGAAGCCATAATTACATATATATATATACACACACTTTTAAAGTTTGCCATATTTTCATAGACATCTTAATATTTTCATGTTTTTCACTTATACCCCTGGAATCTTCTGAAGTTGCGCATATGCCCCTTACAAACGTAACACTTGCACAATAACACTACATTGCCATAGTTGCACATATATGCTTTAGCAATTTCAGAAACTGTACACATACACTTGATTTATCTAGTGGTTAAAGTTGTATTAATTGTTAAATCCTTAAACGATTTTGGTGGCTTTGCTGGCTTTACCGCTGACAGGAGCGGTCCATGAATATGACATACATGACAGTGTAGTTACAACTTTTGAGGACTTATCTTTTGCCTCAATCGGTTCCTTGAACCATACGCCTCCGGAAGGCATTGACCTCCTTCGGCCTACGATAATTGGACTCTAGAGGTGGCTTTCACCATCAGGTATAGCACTTAGCTCCGTTTACCATTATCATGCCGTCACATTTTATAACTCGATAAATTCAATTATCACAATAAGACGTTTCTTACTAACAGTAGTTAATTAAACATTTTTTTATTTCATACAATTATTCAGTTCCTCGGTATTAGCACATTAGATTGGATATAGGAATATCGTATATTTACTATAAAGTAATATCATTAATCTCGGGTATCCTTGAATTAAGTTTCCATGATAAGACACAAGATAGTTACTTGAATTAATATACATCGTGTGCACTCTATCGTATTGAACTTAGGATCTGAATGTATATTATAACATATTAATCAATGAATCTGACTGACAATTCCTGAAGTTCAAATCAAGGTCGTTATAATAATTTTTACTAATGTACTCTGCTTGCAAAAATCCAACCGAAAGAAATAAAGGAAGGAAGCAAAGAACTGTATGTTTTTAAAAAAATAGATAAAAGTTAAAACACGACCAAGATGAAATCGGGAAATACTATGTTACAATTTATTATATGATATACGTAAATATTATATATTTTTACTAATAGGTTAAACTGACAAGATTATGATCCCCAAAAGAGTCCATTATCCTTGAGCAAATTGGATACATTGTGGAGTTAATTGATTGCCACAGTAAAGTTTGACGGACCCAATATCCCATGACATATAATCTATTGTATGTTTGTTTAATTAATTAATTAAATGCTAGCGGGCATAAATAACTTTCAAGCTTTTCTTCCCCTTCGATTTATGCTACAGAACCTATACCTCATGTAATGAACGTTTTGTTGGAAGGTAGATCCTCACAGTCGACAAATATTTGTGTGTGGCCTCTACAATCACCATCCCATTGGCGTCGATAAAATTTTCTCAGGAACTAAAATGTTGGTTCAGCAATTAGTAAGAATGAAAAATCCCTGATTGATGAAACAACGATCAAATATCGATCTGCGTTTATCTCAAAATCTGTTGACACAGAAAGGAATGTATATTCTTTAATTTTAACTAAGGATGTCAGAATTTCAACTCTCGGTCTCTATTGCATGTACCTTATGACCTATAATATACAAGCACGACCAGCAATGAACCTTACTTTCAAGTGATGATGTGAAACGATATTATGTGGTAGGGGCCTAAAGGGGTTCGACACGCCGACAGACTCGTATCTACCATATTGTTATGTCTTCTCCTTGCTCCCGAACCGTCGTTCTCCTCCACCAAAGCGACGCTGATGTTCTTTGCAATGAGAACAATTCCCTCAGTGAGATATTTCTCTAACTCTCCGTCTCTCCTTCTCGATTTTTTTTGCAATGAACAAGTGGCGTGGGGGAAAGATCCGTTGGGTTCTTATGCCTCTAAATGAGACAATTAATGGGCTAATAATACCCATCAAATTTTGGAATTAAATCAGTATTAGTAATGGAGATATATAAGGAAAAATGGTTGGAGAAGATCTCAAGCTGTTAAAAGTTGTAACCATATAAACTGAGCCGCAAATAGGATTATGACCACTTTATAGTCACATTGTGGTCATAGGTTACTAGCACTGTAGTGCTACGTAGTCGCACCCACCCGCTGAATATGTGTGTGGTATACATCAAACTATACGACTACTTCTAATCGCATATATTGCAAACAACAAAAAAATCAGTTGTTGAGTTACTTGTAGCCCACCTTACGACAATTGAATCATCCGTAGCCTGCATATTACCATAAACATGTGAGCTAAAAAACACCTACATATCCAATATTCGCAAACAATACAAATTTGATGATCTAGACTCCGATAATTCAACCAAATAATTCAACCATTCAACCAATTTGAACCATTCAAACACACAAACCAATCGAACATCAACCAACCTTTCATGCACATTGAAAGATCATAGAGTACAAATTGAGGAGCTAATATTAAACTCAAACCAATATTCTATATACAAAACAATGATTTCAAATGAAATCATGTAAAATATCATGAAAATAAGGTTAACCTAGTTATTTCACTTCTTTTACCTCTACAGCATCTTCTTACTATTTTCCGCTCTTCTTTTTCTTTGCCTATCCCCCTCTCATTTGTTCTAACTCAACATCCCTATCGCAGATAACGACCCCACGATGGATGGCCCGTTGCACCACATAGTTATGGATAGCTTCCTCCTCTTCATCTACGTTGTTGTAATCATTGTCGTCACTCCCGTCATCGTCATCATCGACAATCTCAGACCTACTACATTCAAGCATGTAAGCAAATCCATCTAATGTAAGTAAATAACATTTGCTAATTAAGTATATTACTGAGTGGGCAATAATGTCTCCATGTTGTTGAGTCTCGACTACATGGTGCCTGTCACGTTCGGAAGACTATCAAGCTTAGTCATCCATCACATGTTCGAACACAAGAACGCAACATATTAATCTACCTAATTATGACATGAATATATTAATCAAGCTACTCTAATGCGTTACCTAGGTCAAGCGATGCAAATCAAATGGATGCATGGGTCTTTTATGGGTTTTTTATGCATATAAGTTCAATGGCACAAAATGAAGATGAACGAAGAATATGATACGGTGCACACAAACGCACATGCACTAACATATAATCCTCAAATTCATTGATTTAATAATGAAATTAAGTGATCATAAACTTGTCCAAATGAATTGCAAATAAAGCTCATAATTGGTCTCTTTTTGTTAATACACCGATTAATCAAGACAAGCTATGCATCAACACATTTAGGTACCCTAATGTGATAACAAATCAGGAATTAATATCCAAAAAGATTCAAGCCAGGTTCCTAATCATGTTAAATGAATTTAATGCAAATCAGGAGATTAATGATACATCAAAGTTGATTAACATGTGAATTTAACTTAATTAATTGTTGATTAAGATCAAAATATTTCTCTTAGTTTTAATTCATAAATTACATATCATGTTAGAGACATAATTTCATCATAAGAAAGGGCATGAAAAGACCTTTAATCGGGCACCAATTTCGTTGCATTTGGACAATAGATTCAAAGATATTATTTTATCAAGTCAGGGGCAGATTTGCAAGAAAACTTTAGAAAACGGTCCAAATAGAGACTAAAACGCAATATGTACAAGCTATCTAGATATATTATGTAAATTACCCTGTGCGGGTGTATAAAATAGAAAACAAAAGCATTGTGAGGCTTGATGACACAAAATCCGTACGGTCAAGAGAGGGAATAAAATAATAAAAAATATTTTCTTTTTCTTTATTTTTTTAAACATGAAATGTAAATAGAAATATAAAAAGGAATTTTTTATTTTTTTATTTATGTTTTTTTATGTTTTCCTGCAAAACCACAGTTAGAGATATAAACAAAAAATTTTATTTTTTTCTTACCTGCAAAACAAATGTTAGAAAAAAATATATTTTTTTATTCTTCCTGCAAAAAGTAATTGCGAGATTAACAGGAAAAATAGTTTTATGTGTTTTTTATGCACAAAAATGGGAACGGTGAATGGGTCGGATCTTAGCGATACTGGAGGATAGATCCGTAGCTCCGGTCACCGTGCGTGATCGGAGGTGATAGATTATGTGGGGTAGAACGTGAAAATGGTGAGATACGAAAAGTGAGATGGAAATCGATGGCGGATCGAATGTAAATGTGATGGAACTTTTAATCTAAAAACTAATCACTACACCTACGCTAAAATCTAAGCCTACGATTTACTTAGGAAAAGACGGGAAATAAAGTGGATCTCACCTTGGGGTTCGGACACGCCATGATGGCCTCGACGAAGCTCAAATCGCTGTCACCGACTGGATCGGAGGCTAGGACCCTCTTCAACAAGAAACCTCTCGGAAATCCGGCTCCTCTCCGCCAAAGATCGATCAAATGTGAATGAGGGAGGAGGAGCCTATTAAAAAGAGGGGAAAAAAGAAAAAAGGAAGGTATGTACAAAAGGAGAAGGTTTTTAGTGGTTAATTAATAAAATAATTAAATAATAAAATAAATAATTAATTAAAAACAAATTTCGTAATTAATTAAAATAAATAAATTAAATAATTTTCAAAAATCAATTAGCCACCTTAGTGGTGGCTATTTAAGGCACAAAATCAAATCTTTACATAAAAGGTAAGTTATCAAATCAAATAAAGAATTAAATAATAATTAAATATAAATACAAAATTCGTAATTAAATTAAGTTAAATAATTAAAGTTAGATATTTTATTTTTTTGGTGCTTTTTTTATTTAAGGAAGTTAGTTGTATACATATATTATATACATATAATATAATGTACATAGGTGCAAATAAGGAAATAATTTTTATAAAAGATTTTTTTAATTTTTAATTTTTTTAATTTATTTTTAATGAAAACAATATTTACAATATACATTATGTATAAAAATAAATATAAATAAATATGTTCATCAAATATATGGGAAAACTGCACAAAACACCCCAGAAAACCGACTTTTTAACCGTAACTCCAAAAATAATGAAACCACAGTCATTAGAAAGATAATTTAATTTATAGTACGATGGAAGTGAGTTTCTTTCAATTTGAGCTTGTGTGGAGCCGGAATTAATGTTTCAATTATCACTTTACGGCTTTTTCTGGGTGTAATTATTTGCAATATATACAATATTTTATTTTACAAATATTTTTATTATTTACAACACAATTTTATTTACAACTTTTATTTACAAAAATAATTAGTTTGAGGTCAAATTATGTACAAATAAAATAATGTAAGTTTTGTACAAATATACACGAATAATATTTACAAGATATTTTTGATTTTTCTGACAAACGACCCTATCTCCCCCTACTTTATTCCTGGTCGATCAGGTCAAGTCTTGACCTTCTCTCGGGGTTTGGGTCAGTCTGTATTTATTGCATAACCACATCCTTTCCTTTTTCTTTTCTTCTTTATTCTTTTATTTATATACGAAAAGTGTTAAAAATGCATATTTAACAAATGCATGTAAAATGGTAATTTTATGAAATTAGTGGTTATTTACAGGTATTTGACTAAGGAAAAGAGGCTAAAATAAAAGAATAAAGGAGATGAATCGTGGATTCATCAAGGCTTATCTTGTAGTTTTCCCAAGCGGCACGCGTCGGGTACACACTGGACTGAAATGTAATTCTCCAAAATATTGGTCCAAGTGTTGCAGAAAACCCATCCACGTGAGGTGGATCATGTGGTCGCTAGGCTCGGGGCGCGGACAACCCCGAGATATGTGGCATCTGTTGGTGCTTCACATGAGGTATGGAGCTTCCGAGGCTAAGGTATAAAGCGTTGGTTTGGAGTTTGGTCGTAACCATTAGATCAGATCGGTGAGATCTAATCCAATGACAGCTTTAGGTCTTGATTTTCCTCCTCCTCCATGCAGGGTGGTGGACCAACGAAGCTACGGCGAGAGTAAGAAGCCTCCGCCTAGCTATGAGGCTCGGTCTCAACATCGGGGAAGCTTCCTCAAGCTCCCGACCCATAAGGTTGGGCAGGTACCCAACCCGACCCATATGGGTTGGAAAGGTACCCAACCCGATCCTTATGGGTTGGACAGGTACCCAACATTCGTGATTTAACTGAAAACCTACGGTGAGGGTAATCATGCCTTTTTTTAGTGTCAGTAATAACTCAATGTGCGGAAATAATATTTTTGAGCTCATAAAATAGTTACATAATATGGTCATTATTAATATCCAATGGAAGATCGTTGGGATTTGAAAATCTAATTTATTTGACATTAAGAATTATCATTAGTGCACCCTTTATTATTGTCTGTATAAGAGAATAAAATCTCTTAATGATTGACAAAAGAGGAAGGTGAATTGGCAACCGTTTTGGTTGTCTAGCCAAATAAAATAGAGTCAATGCTCCTCAAACAAGGTATGTTCTTCTCTCTGTTGTAATCCATTGACAACAGAGAGTAAGAGAGGCATACGTTCGTGAGGAAGATCCAGGACTCCTTTGTGGGTTGATCTACGCCAAGAACAACGGTCATAGCAATGTCATCATATAATCCACTACCCTTGAATTCGAATCGATTTCTAATTTATCAATGTAAAGATAGTGTTTCCAGCAGGTGAAAAACAAACATTCTTATTATTATCATCTAAAATTCTGGTCTTACATGTAAAGAAGCATACTCATTCCTGTGCGGGTCCAAGTAGAGACTAAAACGCAATATGTACAAGATATCTAGATATATTATGTAAATTACCCTGTGCGGGTGTATAAAATAGAAAAAAAAGCATTTTGAGGCTTATCTTGTAGTTTTCCCAAGCGGCACGCGTCGGGTACATGCTGGACTGAAATGTAATTCTTCAAAATATTGGTCCTAGTGTTGCAGAAAACCCATCCACGTGAGGTGGATCACGTGGTCGCTATGCTCGGGGCGCGGGCAGCCCCGAGATATGTGGCGTCTGTTGGTGCTTCACATGAGGTATGGAACTTCCGAGGCTAAGGTATGAAGCGTTGGTTTGGAGTTTGGTCTCAACCATTAGATCAGATCGGCGAGATCTAATCCAATGACAGCTTTAGGTCTTGGTTTTCCTCCTCCTCCATGCAGGGTGGTGGACCAACGAAGCTACAGTGAGAGTAAGAACCCTCCGCCTAGCTCTGAGGCTCGGTCTCAACATCGGGGAAGCTTCCTCAAGCTCCCGGCAGGTACCCAACCCGTTCCATATGGGTTGGACAGGTACCCAGCATTCGTGATTTAACCTGAAAACCTACTGTGAGGGTAATCATGCCTTTTTTTATAGTGTCTGTAATATCTCAATGTGCGGAAATAATATTTTTTTAGCTCATAAAATAGTTACATAATATGGTCATTATTAATATCCAATGGAAGATCGTTGGGATTTGAAAATCTAATTTATTTGACATTAAGAATTATCATTAGTGCACCCTTTATTATCGGTATCAGAGAATAAAATCTCTTAATAATTGACAAAAGAGGAAGGTGAATTGGCAACCGTTTTGGTTGTCTAGCATAATAAAATAGAGTCAGTGCTCCCCAAACAAGGTATGTTCTTCTCTCGGTTGTAATGCATTGACAACAGAGATTAAGAGAGACATACGTTCGTGAGGAAGATCCAGGACTCCTTTGTGGGTTGATCTACGCCAATAACAACGGTCATAGCAATGTCATCAGATATTCCACTACTCTTGAATTCAAATCGATTTCTTATTTATCAATGTAAAGATAGTGTTTCCAGCATGTGAAAAACAAACAAACATTCTTATTATTATCATCTAAAATTCTGATCTTATATGTAAAGCAGCATACTCATTCCTCTATTTTAACATTTATTATTTTCAAATCTAGAAGTAAGGTATTTAAAAGATCTAGATGTTCTTTAAGAGGGGTACTTTCTTTCTTACAGAGGGAGAGCAGATGTTGCTTCAGTAACAATTTCTTGGTCTACGACTTCATCATACATAGATTTTTCAGCCTTAACCACATACTCATGACGTGGAGCCCCGGCCCGACCTGTAGGTCCGCTAACGTCAAGCGAGGAGTTGAGCATGAACTGGCGAACCGAAGTCACTTTCGGGAACATACTTCCTACATCCCATATGTGTCCAGTCCAGCGGCGCAGCGCAAACGTTCGAATCCTCTCGAGGAAATCTGACCCTGACAACTTGTTGGGTACGGGCCTAGATAGACCCGTTGGCAACCACCCAGAATGCTTAAGCCCAAGTTGTCAAGTAGTAATCCCCACCACTTATATACCACACCCACACTGTGAGTTTTAAGTATGGTACTATGTTTTGGGTTGGGGTGTTACACTCCCGAATCCCCCGCTGGCCATCAGGGACCGAGTGGTCAGGCCATGATATGCAGGGGAACTTGTCATCAACGACCTCCGCAATAATCTCAACTGCCAAACATAGCATGATCGTCAATATGCCTTTTCTTCCTGCACCAACAACTTCGAGGACTGGAGTGCCTTTGCTTTATCGTTATCTAATAGTGATCAAATGCTCAATTACTTAATAAAGTCATGCACCTAGACATGTCATAGCTTAAAGTCGATCCTACCAATAAACTTCTTGATTTTTCGTATTGTGATGCTATCTTCTTCTTCCTCTTGACGAACCTAATGGGTCTGTTACCAATTTGTTGGGCGCAACAGAAGCATGACGTAGAAACAAACTCAAAGATAGACAAACATCAAAACAACCACGACACAAGATTTACAAGGTTCACCCATAATTAGATTACATCCTTGGAGGTAGAGGCGGATCTCTCTTAATATGATGGAAGAACTTGAGTTCAGATGGATTATTCAAAACATTAATCCTAAGGGTGTTTGTTACTTTGTATAGTACTCCATATGCAAAAATATCCACAAACAGACCGATTCTAAAATTTCTAACCCCGCCCCCCCCCCCCCCCATTTGAAGAACGGTCGGGTTAGAAAATAATCAGAATCCTTATGGTCTAAATGGGTTCTCTAGCCATAATTTGAACGGATACTCAAATCCCGAGGGATCTCAAATTTAAAATTCAAATCATAGCAACAGATGTAATTAGACAAAAGCTCCCAAAATTAACTTCTCTCAGCAGGAATCCCCTCAAGCATTGGATTTTCGGTTTGCTTTCATTACTAAGATTTACAGATGAACCTCTAAAAATTCTAATCCTCGGTTAATTTTCCCTTTATTTTTATCATATGATAAAATTCTGGTCCAAAACAATCTTAAGAAAAAGGTGTTCATGCATCTTTGTAGTCGACTAGTTGTTGCTCCATGCAAAGTGAAGACTATTTTTCACTATGTCGCCTTCTGATCTTTCATCAAGGAAATCTTCATAATATTTCTTTTCTTGCTACTACGATAATCTCAATTATTTATTCGCTGATAAAAAGTAAATTCAAATTAATAGATAATGTCCACTCTCGTTCGTTAAACAATAAATTACTAGCTGCTGCTCTCTTTTTCATTTAGATCTGTTGAAGGAAAACTGTAACAGATCATTGACAAAGACCTTAACCATACTTATTGAATTTTGGATGCTCTCTTCCAAGCGGGCCACTTGGGTGAAATGACTGATCTCCTAACTAAGCTGCTGAAGGATGTTCATCTCCAAGGACGTTGACTTCTAATGGCGTTCTTATACTCTTTCTGGGTTTAGCTGCCAATAATTGTTATTTTTCGACTATTAAAGTACTTAATCCTGCTCTTCTTCGTTCCTTTTTTCTCTGTTTGGTTGCTGGGTTAAGTTGGAGTACACCGGTGTATCCCTCCTTCCAACCCTCCCAACTCTCCAAGTTTACTATTCACAGGGGTAATTCAACCCAACCCAATCCAACTCAACCTAACCCAGCAACCAAACAAACCCTTAGTATTGTTGTTGTTAGTTGTTGATGGCTTGTTCCGTTTCCTCCCTTTTTCCATAATTTATATATACGTTTCTTTTGTTAAAAAAATACAAACCAACCACCTCCCCCATGATAACATAGCATTGTCGTGAATAAATAGTTTGTGGAGATAACTTATAGGTTGTATGATGCCTTGAGATATCTGAAGTAGACTGCAAAAAGCTGTCAAAAACGTGCAAGCCAGCCCTTCGTTTTTTTCAAAAAAAGATCATCGAAACAGTACTTGCCGAATTCTGTATTTGACTTCTCCAAAGTAATAAATCGATCAATAAATCAAGCAGACCATCTTAACAACTGGATCGTCGATTTGTTTAGACGAGGTTCCAGCTTGCCCTTCTTTGGAGCAAGGAGCTGTTCGTCGTTTCAGACATGGTGATGCGAAAGAATCGCGTTCTAATCATTCACGCCTCTCGTGGATAATTACTTCGTGTCTTCCTAGGTAAGTAGCATTGCTGTACATATCAGGCCATTTCAACTGCACTTTCGTGATCAATCTATCTTTAGAGAGCCGCATCAATTACGAAGTTAGTAAGTAAAACTATTTTCACAACATATATCTCATATATGTATCATGTGAAAACAATGTTCCAAGTTTAATCACGTCAATCTTTGCAGCCATTACCAATGCTAGAGATCAACAATGGAAGTGGGTGAGATCGCGCCAACGTCCGGCGAGTTAACAACCGGGGTGAGTGAGATCGAGGTTGTTCCTGACGAAGTTGGAGCAGATGAGGAAGGAGGGAATGGAAATGCTGGCAGTGCCGGTCCCGACGACGTCGCGCAACGTACCACATGGATGACAAGGGTGAAGGATAAGCTGGTGGAACCGCCACCCAACCCCAACAGAAGCCTCCAACCGACCATCTTCATCGTTCCCGACAACATCCGCAGCTGCGATCCGACGGCGTACACTCCGCAGGTCGTATCCATCGGGCCTTACCACCGCAACACCCTCCCCGTCAACGACGTCACCTCCTCCCTGCAGCACTACAAGCGCTACTGCGTGCGCTTCCTGCTCTCCCGGCGCTGCGGCGAGGACGAAGCAGAGGCCTCCCGGCTGCTAAACCAGTGTCTTCTTAAATTGGAGGAGCTCATTGGCCACATCCGCAGCTGCTACTCGCAGATGACATAGGCCTGGACGATCATGAACTCGCAGAGCTGATGCTGTATGATGGTTGCTTCATCATCAGGAGATTACTCAAGCAACGCGAGAATCACCAACACAACGAACATGCGCCTAGAGTCGAAATCTGTGGCAATGAAGATGTTGCACGGATCACCATTACCAACATGGAAGGTTCCGGCGAGACACGAGGACCTCTCCTTGGCATGATGTGGATATGGAAGCTGGTCGAGTACGACCTGCTTAAACTCGAGAATCAGATCCCTTTCTTTGTGATCGATTCATTGCATCAATTGCTTAGAACTAATGACGACGAAGGTGTTAGCCTCTTCGATCTTGCACTCCAGCTCTTCAGTGAGATCCGACCGACGAGATCCTCGTCGTTCGCATTGAGGGAGGATGCCATACACCTCCATCTCCTCCACCTGTTCTACTCCTCCCTCCTCCCGTCACAAACAGAAAACGAAAATGCCAACCGGTCGAACAATCGCAACCACATAAACAATCACAATTCTCTCTTGCACAAGTGGATACCTTGCGCGACGGAGCTCCGGCGAGCGGGGGTGTCATTTAGAAAGAACAAGAAGGGAGACAGCTTCCTGGACATCACATTCAAGCGCGGGGTCCTGAAGATCCCTAGCCTGCGCATCTCGGACTACAGCAACTCTTCCGCAACCTCATCGCCTTCGAGCAGTGCTTTCCTCACACGAGGACGCAGATCACCACCTACGCAGTCTTCATGGATTGCCTCGTTGATACGGCGCAAGACGTCAATCTGCTGCACTTGAAGGGGATACTGATAAACAGGTTGAGCACGGACGAAGCGGTGGCCGACCTACTGAACAAGCTCACCAACCAAGTCCATTATGCGCTTGATAGGAACTACCTGCATGATCTGTTCATCGAGGTGAACAGACACCACCAATCGAAGTGGCATCAGTACAGAGCTGGTTTGGTTAGAGACTATTTCAGCAATCCATGGGCCATCATCTCCGTCATCGGTGCCGTCATCTTGATCATCTTCACCGCCGTCCAGAGTTTCTATACGGTTTATCCTTACTATGTCCCTACCTCAAAAGGATGATCGTTTTTCATTGCTCCGCCCCGGCTTTTCCTCGTAATTAAGCAACGTTATGCCTAATTTCTTTCTTTAAATTTGCATTTGTTTTATATTTGCTCTATTATATTCAGTTATTTGATTTCATGCAAATCCTTTTATATACATATATCGTCTGATACTATGTAAATGGATTGATGCTTTCCCCTTTTGTTTGGAAGGAATGCGATCTGTGGGCTCTTATTTAGCTTTGTCCCAATTAGGGGGGCTGTGCAATGAATACTTTCTCAGTAACTGACGGCACGAAAACCCGAACGACAGAGGTAGAAGGTACAGAAAATATAGGTCGTTGCGACCTCGGTCACTCAGAACGTGTCAATCAAGAAAATGAACCACAAATGAAAATAAATCAATGAAACACAGAGAAGTGGTCCTGCTAGAGGATTAACCTGGTATAGCTCCCAGGGTCGAACACAAGGAGCACAGATTGGCCTTGCGGCCTACGATGTAGTCAGAAATCCAAGGGAGTCTTTTTTAGTGTTTTTATTTGTTTTTATAATTTTTTAGATTTTTTAAATGATGAGAAAATGAAATAAAATGAATGCAAGGCAACTTCAACAATTTATAAAACACTCCAAAAATGATGCAAAAATTAAGGAAAAATTGTTTTTAAGTTTTTTAAGTTTTTTACTGTTTTTGGTGAATTTTTGGAATTTTTCTAATGGATAAATTATTTATTAAAAATCAAACAATGCGAAAAACAGAGGGTACTGTCCAGCAAGGCTTAAGACCCAAAAATAAAATAATTTTGGATCTCAAAAAGCCCTGAAGGTAATTTTCCTATAATCTAGAAAGAATAAGGAAAATTTAGGCACCCTAATTATTGTTTTTGGATTTTTAATTTATTTATTACAATTTTTATGAGTTTTTAGGGGTTTTTCAATTTTTAGGGTTTTTAATTGATGAAAATTAGCCAAAATTGGCTAGAAAATCAAACAACAAGCAAACTACAGTATCTAATTTTTTTGGAATTTTTGGGGATGTTTTTATATTTTTTTGTTATTTTTAAACCTAGACAGTGGCTAAAAAGGAGGTTTTTGAATTTTTTAAAAATAATAAATGAAATCAAAAATGTCCTCAAAAATCATAGAAATTCCTACACCATGGCAGGAGCCATGTGTCAAAATCTCATTGGATTTGGAGGTCGTTTGATATTTTATTCAAAAATAAGAGTGGGGCACTGTGCACAGGGACCTAAGTGCAAATACCCAAAGATCTGGGGGCCTAGGTGCAAAATACCCAGCAAGTCACGTGCGTGGCGCGTGGCTGGGGCACACAGGGACCAAATTGCAAGAAAAACTAAGTCCAAGGGCTATTTGATAACCCGTATCAAAAGCCCAGGGTCGAAATTGCAAAAAACCCAATAAATTCGCACATGCGGAAATAAAGCATTCACAAGGGTATATTTGCAAATAAACAAAACATTTCATTCAATGAATAACATCCCAGATCTACAGGACGAAATATGTAAAATGCCCAGATACACACGTGACGACGCACGTGGTCACACACACACAGGGGCATACATGCAATTAAAATAAAGCACGAGGTCCATACTGCAAATAACCCTAAGTGAAAAAGTTTCTAAAAATAATTACAGTACTAAAAAGGAAATGACAAACTACGAGGGGGCCCTACGATATTTACCCCTTTATTCGCCGACGGTCAGATGGACGCCACGTGGTGATCGGACGGCTCGGAACAGCTGGCGCTTCACTCCTTTGGCCTTTGGCTCTGATCGACGGTCAAGGGAGAGGCACGTGGACGATCGAGCGGTGCTGGGCTCCGGGCCTCTCTCTCCTCTGCTACGGACGGTTCCGATGCGCTCCTCAGATGGATCAACGGTCGCTGCTCCTTAACAGATGGACGGCGAGGATGAGAACTGGAGCAGAGGGTGCATCGGACGGCTCTGGAAGATGGAGGAAGAACTCGACGCCGGCGAACTTCGCCGACGTCCTGCGTGCGCTCCGGTCCTCCTCAGCTGCTGCAAATGATCCGAACACGCTCCTGGTGCAGCCCCGCAGCTGATGGTGATGGCCGATGAGCCAGCCGAGCCCTGGAGGGGCTCCGGCGAGGCCTAGCGGCGCGAAGCTCCTGGCCTGAAGTTGGGAAGCCTCAGACGCCTCCCTTTGGACCTGCAAAGCAACCAGAACGCTTCGCGGGTCGAGGGCAAAGTGCCTCGACCCAAGAAAGCGAGGTGACGGTGAACGATGCGGTGGGGCGGAAGAGCTCCGGCGAGCGGAGGATGGTGGAGCTCGACTCCCAGATCCTGTGCGATCTGGGTTGAGTGAAAGGGCGTAGAAGGTGCGTGAGGGAACGGCGAAGGTGATGGTCGGGTCGGATGGTCGAGATATCACGCGAGATGGTCGGAATCGGAGAAATGCGTCGGAGATACGAATTGGGCGAAATCGGAAATTGGAAGAAATAGAAGAGCTAATTGATTACCTGGGTGGAGCGGAAGACTATGCTGGAGTGTGGCTAACTCCTGGTCGTAGCCTCGAAGGGCGTCAAGGCCTGAGGCTCGATGCTCGACGCTGGTGGCGGAGCAGTGGCGGCGAAGTTCGCCGGATCAATGGATTCGCTTCCTCACCTCACTGCAACAAGGGCAGAC
The DNA here is from genome assembly GCA_037367405.1 of Ottelia alismoides. Classification (NCBI taxonomy): domain Eukaryota; kingdom Viridiplantae; phylum Streptophyta; class Magnoliopsida; order Alismatales; family Hydrocharitaceae; genus Ottelia; species Ottelia alismoides. The sequence goes on along the minus strand of JAZKJV010003290.1, from coordinate 95,692 downwards.
GCTTGCTGTCACTCTCGCGATGCCTATGGAGGTCACTGGGGAGAAGGAGATGGTCCAAAGATGGGGCGCGGAGGCGGCGGAGGGAAGAATATATAAGGTGACAGGGGCGATTAGGGTTGAGGGGCGACAGCGATGGAAGGTGTTGATTTCGTGGCGGAAGATCGGGCGAGGAAGATGGATGATAGGCGAAGAATCCGGGCATGAGATTTGCGTGGGAGACAGCCTGGAGACGCGTGGGAAAATCGGAGAAGATGGGGTGGCGCGCTTCTTCCAGAAAAGGAAGGAGTCCGCGGGGGAGTTGACCGGGGTCAACAGTCCCCCGTGGACCAATCAGAAGCTGCCACGTGCAGTTGATTTTTGTTTATTTATTTTAAGGTAGAAATAGGCCGAATTAAAGAAAACTCAAAACATGAAATATTTTTCTTTTATTTTTTTCTATTTTTTGGTGATTTTTAATTAATTTTTGGGAATAAAAATAGGGTAGTTATATATATAGGTATATGTACACTATATGGAGTTTTTATTTTTGATTTTTTATTTGTTATTTTTATGTATTTTTATGCTCATTTTGTATTTTATTTATTTACAAGATAAAATGAGGAATAAAAGAATATTTTTATTTTATTTTTATCACATATATACAAGGGTGAAATAAATGGTTGAATACATTTATATACATGGTATTTATACAATGTATTTTTGTATTTTCAATTTTGTAATTTTTATTTGATTTTTGTTTTGTTTCTTGTTATTTTATATATTTACAATATGTAACATAGAATATTTACAAAAAGTTTAGAAAATAATTGAATTTATTTACAAGGTTAAATAAATACAATGGTGTGGTTTATGCACATGGTGAAAGGGTATTTTTTTGACTTTTTGATTTTTTAAATTTTTATTTTGTTTTTGATATTTTCTAAATATACACAAAATATGTACAAGCATATTTTTGGGTGAGGAAAATATAATTTTAGAAGTATATACACATGAGCTCCTATCTCCCTCTACTTTGACTTTTATGCGGTCAGGCCCATGCTGAGCCCTCCCTTGGGTTAGGTTGCTCAATATTTATTCTAAATATTTCCGTCTTTTTCTTTTTGCTCTTTATTCTTTTATTTTGTGCACAAAAACATGCTAATTATAGGTTTTTACACAATGCATGCTTTTGGTAATTATTTGTATTTACACATATCTACATGTATTTGCAAAGGTTTTTGTAGCTAAAATAGAAGAATAAAGAGTGATGAATGGGTATTCATCAGTAACCTTTTACAGGTGTGAGTGCTGGTCCTGCTGGACAGAGTCTTTGCGGTATGGATTAGGAAACGGATCCTCTGCTCTAGTGAGTTTTGCAGCAGAGGCGCTATAATCACATTTAGGTTATTTTTATGATTTTGATTTCAAAATCCAATCTTATAGATTGTTTTTTAGTTTAATTCTCTACCTATCCTCCAAATTTCGTCCAAATACGAACTTATTTGGTATTTTATCTTAATGGTCAAACATTTGATCATAATCTAAGCAACTTAAATTCGATTTAAAAAAGATCCGAATATTTTATCATTAAGATAAAATATCAAATAAGTTCGGATTTGGACGAAATTTGGAGGATAGATAGGGAATTAAACTAAAATACAGCCTATAAGGTTAGATTTTGAAATCAAAAACATAGAAATAACCTAAATATGATTACAGCACCTCTGCTGCAAAACTGACTACAACAGAGGATCCGTTCCCTATGGATTAAGACTCTGTCGTGGTTAAGCTCATTTAACATATTCGGCTTTAGATTGAGTTGAGATTTAGAAAATCCTCATTCAATAATAATAATGCATATTCTTATAATTCATTATTGAAAAATGTCGATTTTCAAAATTTTCATACAATCTCTTATAAAGGAGTTTAGAGACATATTATACATTACAGTTACAGCTTGTTCGAGGAAAGATCTAATAGAATAGAGGTTTATTCAATATGAAATAGTGTGCTCATATTAACCAAGCATTTCAAAATGGATGAGGAACAAATAGTCCGTAATATTTTTTCGAAGAGAACAATAAACCCAATGCTACTGAATCATATCAATTTTTATTATTGCATACTATATTGGGCTAGGGGATCGGGCTTCTACTGAGATGTATATGGGCCTATATTTCTTCTCAGGAACATCCCATTTCAATTTTAGGCTTGAGGCGAGCCGGGTTAAGAGAGTCACATTTCGGATTGGACTGGACTGGTTCAGTCCGGTGCTCATCCCTATCTACTTACGAGAATGATATTTTTATATCTCACAATGCCTTATATACCACCATATGATGACATAATATATTGATTGTGCATACAAACATAATGCATACCTACACGCATGTGTATATTTGTGTATTTGTAAGTATGTCACTAATCACCCTTAATGTGGCATTCACTTAGGCCTCGTTTGTTTTGCTAGATTACACGCGGGAACAAAATCATCATTTTATTACGGATTCTATTTTTTTGTTTCTTTGATAATAATAAGAGAGGAATGACGATTACAATGAAAATACGATTCCCCAATATGTGTGATTTGTCATTCATACGTACTTCACAGGAAATGGGAATCCATTCCTTGCAAGTATGAGGTGATACATTTTTCTTCAACATTTGTAATTTCATACATCATTTTTATAAACATATCCACATATGGATACCTTATTTATTATTTAAAAAATGGATACAATGCACATATCAAAATATGTATAAAATGGATGATTGTTAAATATATGGATATATCCATATCTTTTCGCATATTAAAGTTAGTATAAATGTATTTATATCATAGTAATTATAATTAACAAGATTACAAATGAATCTATAGCTATTGTTATGATAAATATATGGAATTGATATTACACTTATTCATATCAAAGTCATATAAGGATATGTTTCTATTTTAAGACACGGATTAGATTTATGAAATATGTGGTAACTTATTAGACGTAGATATATCCATATATGTTTACAGGTCAAAGTTGGTATATAACTGATATCTGGATGGAATAAATATACTAAATTTATTTATTCCATAGCAATTATATAAAATATTTATGTATTAGTAATTCAAATGTCGAAAAAATTAGCCAGATACGGACGCACTCATATCCTTTTATATATGAAAAAATTATGTATGTGTGATTTTTCATTTTTTTTACTTTATTTGAAACGAAATCATGAGGAAATTAGATCACTATATATTACCATTTTTTCTGAGAAGCGAGAGGGTGAAGTCTCAAGGCGGGACTCACTGCAGAAATTATATTAAAAACAGAAAGGGAGAGGCACAAGGCTATTATATTTTCAGAATAAAATCTCTGGCTGTTAAATACTAAATCATTCCTTCCTCCCCCATTGGACCATAATACCGCAAAAGGAAGAACACAATCATCCATCGAGTTGCCCCCAAGCGATCTTGCTAACCTCCAGAAATCATACTCACAACTAATAGAGGCCCACGGTGCCCCTAACTCCTTCCATACCTGAAGCGAAAACAGACACTTATATATTATCATGGTGTCATTCAAAATTTAACTTAATTCAGGACTCATATCATTTCCATCAAAACTAACAAATTTTAACTGTCTCATAATTGTTGAAATTGACCTCTTCTAGATGAGCGTGTTAGAAACGTTTGTTTTGCATGATACTTGAAATACATATTCCCTTCAAGGAGAGGAATGCTTGTTTACCCCTTCTAGATGAACGTGTTAGAAATGTGTGCGTGCGTGCATGCGGACGGGCAGACAGGCGTGCGCGTGCGTGCATGCGTACGTGTGTTCGGGAAGAAGTGAGCAAGCCTAGCCCCCATAAAGGAACACTTTCACTCGAGTAGGTAACTTCCACCCACATATCCTCTTGGAATCCTCAACACATCCCCTAGGGTTGAACAACAGCACTTACGTTAGGGATTTCTATGTGTGGGCAACAAAGAATTTCATCCTACCAATTCCAGCAATCCTGACCTTGCGAGGGACCTACTGACCTTCCAAGATCTCCAAAAACCCTCAAAGCTTACCCAGATGTTGATCCGAGAGATCAGCGTGGAAACAAGGAGAGAAAGATGGCTCCATAGCATGTATCCGCAACAATAAACATATAACTCTTCAGCCAAAGCCATCAATCTGAGAAATCTCTCACCCAAAGTCCCTCATCCCACCAATCGTCGTGCCAGAAGTGAAAACCTCTCCCATCACCCAAGATAGTCTCTACAGATGATGAACATCCTATACCACAACAGAACTCCTTCGAATTACCACAACAAACATTTCATTGTTATGTATTTAGATAATTTTTAAACGAAGGCTGTAAATCCTAGTAAACTATTACTAATGAGTTCAAATTGTTAGCTACTAGTTATTACAGCACTTGGCATTGCTTGAAGGAGAGATGCTCTTCAATTTTTGATGATAACTATCTATTCTTTCCAAGCAGTGATTTTCACCCTCTCTGTGAAATATTTTGCAACTCATTGTTTTCAATTGTATACTCGCATGGAAACAATTGCATGCATCTCGCATCGAGCACCATGCACACAAGTATCCACGAAAATTGTGATGTTTAACATGGAAATGCCTTCATCGTACGCCGACGTACGTCCATCGATCCTTGACATTGCAGATTAGATTTCTTGTTATTACGGAGTGTTCAGTATTTGACAGTGGAATTTCCATCGCCTCACGCTGGACAAACGGTGGGAACTAAAACTTCATCAATCTATAAGTGTGTTCACCTACGATAGTATTATTAACTAATAAATAAAAAAAGGTCATAATACGATACAAATATTAAAAAAAGGTGCAGCAATTCCGAACGAATCTATAGCTAAATTTTCTCTTACTTCATAGCAATCAAAAGTTCGTGTTAAACAACAATATGCAACAGGTATTTTTGCACAATGGTAATTTTTTTGTACTAGTGTGTGTATGTAGAAGTGATATCCATACTCTGTCTATTTTTAAATCGGTATGAATATGAATGTCAAAATCTATATAAAACAAATACTACACCATATTAGATATGAAATTCACTAAGTTACTATGCTTAATGGTCGGATGTTTGTATCCGGATCCATTTGACTGGGATAATTAAAAAAATAACTAATGAGTGAACCAAAGTGGAAAACCAAACCAAGTCAGGTAATTCTTTATTGTAACCAGTTAATTTACAAGTTCATACTGGTTCACTGTTTGCAAAGAACGAGACTGAACCACGCGCACACATACTTTTGGAATCTGAAATATGCATGACACTGGCATTAATATTTTTCCGGATATCATGGGATATTACAGATTCAGATGGTTCTGAAATTTATTCATCTTTGGTGATATGTACACGAAACAAACAACATTGCATGGAGCAAACGTCCAACCAAAACAGGAGAACAGCAAAACCCGTGACAACGGAAGCAATCAATAATGGTCATCACTTGTCCACTGAGCCTCCAGATCTGCAGCAAAGCCTGTGTTTACCACCACCACACAACTTTTAGTAATCTCTCAACGGAGGAGGCACATATATTAATGCAGGTACTACACACGTGTTTATAACAAACAACGAGATCATGGAAGCACTATGACGAGGGGAGTTCTTAGGGTAAGCAAATGAGCGCGTGAGGATAAATATAATGCCACCATCAACTTTTCTAATCATCTATAATTAAATTTCTTGAGTAAAAGAAACTCCGAATCTCTAAAAAAATATCTTCAGTGGAGATAACTTTATAATCCTGTTGAGTAGATAATTAAAAACTCTAACTTTTTAGAAACTTCTATTTCCCCATAAAGAAATTTTAAGGACATCGTGACATGATTATATACAGCTTTGAATCCACTGTATAGGAGGCAAGAAGTGAGAAAGCAAGTAAGAGATAGCTTAAGTGAGTTGCAGTGTGGCAAGTAAGAGATACTACATGCTTAATAGATAATTGATTGTCATGTGTAAGATAAGTGATGTTACGAGAGAGAACGGTTTGTGTATTTGAGTAAGATATTTCAAGTGGGTTGTAAATTGTAATCGTGATATATAATACATTATGTTTTGAATCAACATTCTGAAGAGTATGCGTGATGATGTGAGGAAGGAGGATGCTGAAGGGGGAAATTGTAAGAGACATTAAAGCTCCATTTATTTTCCAGGCAAGCTTTATGTGAAGAGAGTAGCATGTGTTTTTTTTTGAATTTAAAAAAGGGGGAAACACGCAGAGGTGTCCACCCCATTTTATTAAATTAGAAATAAAATTATTACAACCAGGACTCGAGGAGAGTCCGAGAGCAATGGACTACATTTTCAATATAGAACCTTTCTGCACGGAAGATTACACCATTTCTAGCAAGCCAGATAGCCCATAAACCTGCAATTGGTGCCAATCTCTCAGAATTTGGACGAAAACGTGAGTTGAGAAGAGATTCCCAGAACGACATCATGTTGCCATAATCTACCCAATTCACATTCATCAATTGCCAGAAGTTTTTCGTCTTTTCACAACCCAGGAACAGGTGTTCAGCGGATTCCACGTTAGAACTGCAAAGAACACATGAGCTATCCTCGTAGCAAAATATGTGAGCCCGCCTCTCCCTCGTAAGGAGCCTCTCATGCCTTAGGAGCCATAAGAATATTCTAATGCGGACCGGTATCTTCAGTTCCCAGATCATTCTGCAAACCCTAATAAGGTCCTCTTGAAGTTGCTCTGTTCCCTTTATCAACTTAGAGTAGGCCTTCTTGACAGAGAAATCACCTTCTCTCCAAACCCAGTGGTCATTACCAAAGTTGGGACCATCACTGTTAGATAAAAATTCCATCAAGTCTTGATAATCTTGCATTCGTCGTTCAGAGAGGGCACCAGTGAAAGTAATTCTCCAAGCCCCATCCTCCCACAACTCAGCCACATGAGCATTTTTTCCTCTGATAGAGCAAATAAACGTGGGTAAAGGGTCGCCAGAGGTCCACAATTCATCCAGTCATCCTTCCAGAATAAGAAATTACATCCATCACCTAAGCGTGGACAGAAGAGAAGAGGAAGATCCGTCATAATAGCTCGAATACCCTTCTATAATGACGTCTCAAAACGAAGGTGACGAAAGTCACTAATAGAGCGCACATCGACTCCATAGATGTTGCGAATGAGTCTACTACAAATGTCTTTCTTTTCACTCCAAATCCTTGCGGCCCATTTTAGCAGAAGGGCACGGTTCATAAGCTCCAATCTCACAACACCAAATCCTTGCGAAGAGAGTAGCATGTCGTCTGCATTTACGAGGAATAAGATAGTGGCGTTCACTTTGGTAGAAGATGTTTGTAAACTTTCTAACCACAAGAGAGATATGATGTTGTATTAGGATGTGTCAAAGACTTACATGAACTTGTCTAAGAGGATGCACATCAAGGACAACCGAAGATAAATACGACACCCTAAGATGATATTCAACTTAAGGAGGAGGTCTGTGAGTCTTAAGTGTATTGGACTCCTAATCATAAAGGATATTGTTTTATTTCAACTAAAACTACATAAAGACGGGATCATGGGTACTTGAGCTATAAGTAGAAGAAAGTTCCATCACTTCGGACACAACACAAATGCAACAAAGACAAGGAGAGCGCGAGATGAGAAACACGGAGCAACAAAATAGAGATTCGGGTGCTAATCATGTCCTTCAATCTACACACTCGCCGACAGTAGGGATTATGATTTGGAGGGGAGCATGTGAGGAGCTAGTCACCATGGATGAGAAGGAACGTTGGAAAGGAGAAGGAAGATGGGAGGGAGGATGCAGAAGGATCAGGAGAGGTTAAAATGATTATTTTTTGTTCTAGCCCGTGTTTAGGAGGTTCACAAATCTCTCTTCAGAGTTATATACAAACAAATTCCCGTAGATTGGATTTAAAAAAAACCCTACCATTTGGACATCCCTGGTGGTGCAGGTGATCCTTTTCGGGCTTCACGAGGGATATCCTTTGCGCTTGAGTTACTTGGCTTGGGGGCAAATCTCTTATTTATCTTTTCCTCCACGAGCGGAAGTTCAACAAACAGTGGGATGAAATGTACAGGAGCTGCTCCACAAAGTTCCATACCCCAAGGGGGAGGCTTTGCATGATCCGTGGGCTGCTGCAACAAGCCGTGGAGTGAAGTGTAAAGGGCTTCAGGAGGGATATCCTTACCCCTTTCTTCCTGCTCTTGCCCTCCGGAACGCGATTTATCCATCAATTGAGATTTCCACGATCATCTAACAACTGCTGCACATCCCGCAGCTTAAACAAAAAAATCTAGAGAGAGAGAGAGAATGATACATGATGGACATACTCCTCCGAGCATTTAATATTTCACGACTACTGTCTTATTATATAACCTGATAAATAAAAATAAAATAAAGACAATGATATGTTCCAAAAATAATGCGCTATTACCCGCTGGTAATATCTCTGGGTGGCAACCACGTTTGTTGTCAATGTAGATACATAGTCGACTAATAAAATCATACTATAATTATAATCTCTACCTTCGGCAAGTTGTGCCACCTACATTTCCAAGTAATTCTAATCGATCTTGGTGCATATACATATATCCAAATTAAGTCCTTGTATTAGATCTCTGGATTATTATCGGGAAAATCAGTAATGACAACTTGTTAGATTCGGATCTACATTGACCCATTGATACTCTGTTAGAAGTGTTACAGAAGTATTGGGTGGGGTCCGTTTCTCATGGAAACTCAATCCTTAAAAAGGACGCTGATTAGTCCTAATTGGAGAAGAAAAACTACTACTACTTTAGATATGAGTGCTCTTATCGTAATCTTATGTAGGGCTTCACATTACATCTTTATTCTCTCATCTCCATCCATGTATATAAAGGACCCTTGGCTCCTATTCAAAGGCATCTAATGCAAGAGAGAAATCACGGAGAGAAAGAGTGCAAGGAGTGGAGTTGCTCGACCAGCTTGGCACGTGATGAGAGGTTGAAGTACATAGGGGCATCATCTAATAATACATTTGTCTTAAACTATATCTACTTTTTATATCTATGCCAATGCAGCGAGAAAGTTGCACTACAAGAAATTGGACCTAAGATAACGAATAATTTGATTGTGTATTGACATATCTTTCGATGTTAAAAATAACACATCAACTATTATTCGTTGCTAAATCACATTTTGTACTTAATATAGCAACAAATGTCATCCGTTGTCAAATGTTTATTGATGGTGATTCTTTCGTTGACTTATTTGTCAATATTCATATCAATTGTTCCTAAAGTTAGCAACAACTTAGATAAAAAAAGTCAACGAATAACCGTTGTTGTATTTGATCATTGCGAGAAATATAACATGAATATGATTATTTGTTACGAGTTTAAAGAATGAAGCGACGAATATAATTGTTCGTATATATTTAACTACGAGAGATATGGCAAAAATATTAAATTATTTCTTGCCTGGGTTCCATTTTCTTGTAGTGTATGTAGATATATACATACATACATATATATATGTGTGTGTGTGTATGTATGTATGTATGTATGTATGTACGTATGTATGTATGTATGCGCATACATATGTTAGAATGTCCCAGTTGAGGGGGAATGCATCTCAACACCCAATCAAAATTACCATCAACAATCTTTTTTTAATAAACAGTTCAAATTCATTCATCAGAAGTACAGTTTCGAATCTCTACTTCCGTACAACAATGTTAGAAAGGGGCCCGCGCAGACGCGGCCACAACTCTCTGCACGGGCACAAATAAGTCAACAATGTCCGAAATATCGATAAAGAAAAGTAAACCATCAAGATCAAAATGATACCCGTACCCAAAGCGAAGCAAAAACAGCAGCAACCCACAAAAAAATCAATGTCCCTCCAGGAACCCAAGTGCATTGATCATGAAAATTAGTTGTGGTTCGTTAATGGATAATTACCTCGCCTTCATTGAAATCCCTGCAGAACGATCACTGCAACTACACGAACAGGAGAAGCCCCCAGCGCCAAAATACCTACAAAGAAGATGTTAAGGTAGCACAAACATCAGGACCCCAAGAGTTGTTGCTCATCCATAATGCAATTGCGAAAGCCACCCTTATATTTATTGAAGATCCTATTTTTACAGCACAAATATGCCATATGTCCACAATCATCTTACTAGTATTGATAGGAACCCCTTTGAAAGCCCGGTTATAGTGATCCTATGATCAAAGAGTTTCTTCCCGAACAGGCCATGTATGTTTGATCTAACTCCCCCATCAACCAGAAGACAATATAAATATGCAATAGTGTTTGGCATTTGTTGTGTTTGGCATTTGTTGTGGGGGTTTCCCATAGTCAGGGAGCAGTCTTTTTCCTAGGAGTAAATAGCCCCAAGGATGACTCGTATAGAATATTTTAATTTGGTCTCCAAGCTCCATAATCCAAGGGGAAGCCTATTTTCAAGACTTTTAAACTAGTTGAATCTAGATCCCCAAGTTTCCAGACCTTCTTGGACCATGTTGGTTACTTATAAAAGGCCATATTGTTGAGCAATCAGCTAGGACCGATTTTTGACCAACTAACGAGCCTTTCCATAGAGACAAATGATTTCCACATCCAAGCTTCCTTTGTAGTACCGATAGAAGCAATGTGGCTCCCCTTAGGTGGCATTTCCAAACCAACGAGTGAGATGGCTTAGGACCACCTAATATAGCAGTCGTTCTATCACGATAGTGTGTAGCTTTCAAAATGTAACCCATAGTTTCTTGTAATCTGCAATTTTCAAAGCTGGCCTCATGAATAAAAACCTCATTAAACAATCTCAAATTCAAAAGTATATACTTAGACCATGTCACTTCGGGGTAGCCTTGAGTGTTGAATTACCCGCCCTAGAGGAACTTACATGTTATCTTATCAATCTCGTTAATAATACCAATGGGAATCTTCAGGCAAGATTTTGATATTTTTTTCATCACATGAAAAATCGTAGGTGTGAGCGAAGAGTTTAGAAGTCACCCTAGCCAACATGCGAAGAATTTTCATTTTCCAACCTTGAAGTTTTGACGACATTTTTTATAATAGATATTCAGTTCCCGATTAACACTTGTACAAAGCTAGCGAATAGCCTAGATAGTTAATAGGAAAGGATCCCTCGCTCCATTCCAGTGTCTCTTGATATGTGCAATATCGTATGGAGATATATTCAGGCTTTAAAAAGCCTATTTCTTTCTATTGATATCTGTTGGAAAAATAGAAAGAGTTGTTTATTCCTTGAGACCTAGGCTCTCTTATATAGGGAGAAGCATACGGGCAAATTACATAAAGTAGACAGAAGAAAAGGAAAATATATAAACGATACATAGATATGAAATATATCTCTACACTCTCCCTCAATATGGAGCATCGATATCTATCATGCTCAGCTTGGATGAACACTTCTGGAAGGGCCCTCTAAGTAGGGCTTTAGTGAAAATGCCTGTCGTATGGTCCCCTAAGCTGACATGAAATGTAGAAATGAATCCCTTCGGGATCATGTCACGTGTATAATGGCAATCAACCTCAATGTCTTGTGTCCTCTCGTGAAAAGCAAGGTTACTGGCAATGAATAAGGCAGCTTGGTTGTCACATTCCAGCGACATGGGAAGAGGTGCATCTATATGCAAATCTGTTAGGACTGCTCGAACTTGTTTGTATAATGTAAGTTGATCCCTTTCTCCACACAAATGTTGTGTGGCACCGGAGTCCATAATCCATTCTATAACATCAGATCCACTACTGCTAGGGAGTGCATAAGTACTACCTGAGGTACTGGAGGAGGCTGAAACAGCCACATCAGAGTGACTCCCGGAGGCCGAGGAAGACATAACGGGACTGACAAGAGGTATAATACCCCTCAATCGTGCTACAAGGTCATCAAATCATTGATCCAAAGAGGAGACAGTCGGGGGCTCAATCTGCTCTGCCACTCGAGTAGAGGCAGGAAATCCATGCTTAGAGTAGCATCTATCCTCGGTATGTCCAGAACAATGACAAAAGGTGCAGGGCTTACGAATACGAACTCATCTACCATGAGGTCCTCGTCCACGAAACTTAAAAGAGCCTCCTCAACCTCGAGAGGCCGCCATCACTGAGGAAGTTTGACCGGCGGTAGAAGATGGAACAGTGATCCGACTGAGCCTGCGGAAGGTTTCCTCCATAGGAGGAAGAGTAGAGTCTGCCAAAATTTGGGAACGGGTCGCCTCATACTCAGGATCAAGAGCTATCGGGAATACGCCAATCATGGTGGTATTCCTATGAGTCTTCTGTTGATCAGGAGTAGATGTGAGAGGCATGAATCTATAGAGCTTCTCGAACATCCCACACAAGGATGTATATAACGAGTAAAGAGGGCGTCCATTCTGCTTGATGGTAAAAATATCATGTTGGAGTTGTAGAATCTTTGTATCATTATTTGCCTATGAATAAGTAGCAGCGAGAATATCTCATATCGCCTTGGTTGTGGGCTGATGGAGTATATCATTAGCGATCTCTATTGCCAATGTGCCTGAAAGCCAAACCTTGGCATATGCATCATCCACCTCCCATGAGGCATTAATCCCAGTCTTCTTAGCCAGCTCTTCCCCGGTAAGAATATGTTTCTTACATGTATACTTCATCGTGCTCATGAACTGCATAGTCCACGGTTCATAGTTTGACACATCCGTCTTTACTATAGGCGAAGAACCTCTGAAGGAGCCTGTAGAGGAATATCTACCTTGCTTTCTGACAAGATGGATAAAGAAGAGTAGGATTGAAGACTAGACGAGTGTTTGTCTACATTGACATAAAGAGATTTAGTCGCATATGTAGACTTATGCAACCAATCTCATCAAAAGAGAAGGCTCGACGGCGGTGTCTCCTTTTAAAAGGGAAGGTGCGGTGGCACCCCTTGGAGAGAGAGTAGGTGCAGTCAGTCAAAGAGAGGGGATACGAGGCCCTAGGTGGACTGCGGTGCACAAATCACATGCTCCAGGGCCAGGCAGCGGAGGTGGTTGGCCTGCAGGAGCCTGGCGATTGGCGGAGGAGCTCGTGGGGCCCTGGCAATTGGTGGAGGAGCCCGAGGGGCCCTAGCGAAGGGCGGAGAAGCCCGCGGGGCCTGGCGATGAAGGGCGAAGAGGCCCACAGGGCCTGGCGGCGGAGGGCCCTGTGAGGCCTGGCGATAAAGGGAGAAGAGGCCCACAGGGCCTGGCGGCGTACGGGCAGAGGGGCCCGCGAGGCCTGGCGACAGACTGCATGGGCGAAGGGCTGCGGGGGCTGGGCAGCGGAAGCCCTATGCAACGTGCGCGAGAGAAGCTTGAGGTCAGGTTTAGGGTTAGGGTTTCAGTACAGGAGCTTCGGTCTAGGACCACCGCTCTGATACCATGTTGGGAAAATAGAAAGAGTTATTTGTTCCTTGAGCCCTAGGCTCTCTTATATGGGGAGAAGCCTATGGGAAAATTACATAAAGTGGACATACTAAAATGAAAAATATATAAACAATACATAGATATGAAATATATCTCTACAATGTAAACACCCAATAGTCCACTAAAGATCTTTATGGTCGTGTGTATGTCTTTAAGATCCTCCTCCCGATACTCTAAGAAGAGGAGTGTTGCAAATCGCTGACAAGTCATAAGAACCCTTAAAAAGACACTATAAAACATTTTTATTATAATGAAATAAATCATTGTTCACATCAAGCTATTCTAATTTGGATTGTACTTGGAGTAGAAATAAAGAAGTACTGTGAATCTCAAACAAATTATACGAACCCTTATAAAAAATCAATGTTGAGATATTAGTTGTCTTTATTATTATTTTTTTATTTTCTATTTCTTTTGTCTTCTTTTGTAATTTGTGCAATAGGTTCTTCTATATAAGAGAACCCTAGGACCTCTCATTAACACAATTCATTCTTTTCGCGCTACATGGCATCATAGCAACGGTCCTAGACCAGAGTTCCTGTATCCCACACTAACCCTACCAGCCGCCTCTTCTCCCTGCGCCGCTGACTCGTCACCGTCATTGCCCAGCCCTCCGGTCGTCGCCCCCAGCCCCCCCCCGCCCTCCCGAGCCACCGTCGGTCATCACGTGTACCTCTGCAGCTCGATCTGCAGTCTGAATCGATCTGACTTTGACTGGAAAATGTGATTTCAGATCTACAAATCGTGTTTTCTGGCCCTAGCGAGTGTCAAAGATTGATCAAGATGGTTGTATGAGTCTACACGTATAACCATTCCTCTGTATGATCATGTAGACTTGTTCATATCGGTCTACTCCCTAGTTGAGTTATGTTGCTCAGTCGTTTTTCCATCATGTCAGAGAACAAGGGTGATATTTTTTCGTCTGGAGCCTTTAAGGGCCTGGCTCCCATCGCTAGGATGGATGGGACCAACTATGAGTTCTGGTCCATGCAATTTCTTACCCTCATACAGCACAACAGCAAGGAGCACATCCTGACATATCCAGAGACAACGGATAATACCGGGATTAATGCTTCTTGGAAGCAAGATGACGCATATGCACGTGTTTGGCTTTGTGGGACCCTTACCACTTTGATAGCCAATGATATTCTGAATCAGCCCACCGCCAAGGCGATGTGGGACACTTTGGCATCCACCTATGCTCAAGCGAAGAATAAGGCCAAAATTCTTCGACTACAGTTTGATATCTATAAGTCAAGAAAAATGGTCGTCCTAAACATGTTCTACTCTTCGCTCCGTGGCATGTTTGAGAAGCTTCACAACTACATGCCTATTACCACATCTATTAAGCAACAGATGATGTATAGGAACTCCACGATGGTTGGAGTCTTCATGGCCGGACTTGATAAAGAGTATGATGTTGCGCATGCTTAGCTTCTTATCTGAGCTATCATACCTCCCATATAGGAGGCCTATAGCCGTCTCAACCGGATTATCATGTGCATTATACTACCAATTCTCCGCTCTCTTCAGTGATGGCTGCTTCTCATGGCCGAGGATGGACGATCCAGTCCAGAGGACGCACCCCTTGTGGCAAAGGCAGTGGTCATCAACATGGCCCTTGCATTTATTGTCATCGGCCTAGACATGCAGAGGATACATGCTACCAGAAGCATAGATATCATGCCTCTAGTCGTGTAGCAGAACAAATTGAGACTTCAGAGACTACAGCTTCCCACGTCGATCCTTCCCTGGATGATATTGTCTCTCGTATTCGAGAGATCATGACTCCTACTGCTAATACCACTACTATAGATACTGCAGCCGCAACCAGAGCCTCTACGATCTCCTCGGGTATCGCTTATGATTTCATTGGCATTATTGGTGCAGACATGATAGAGTGGATTATGGACTTTGGTGCTTCCCACCACCTGTGTGGAGACAAAGCACAGCTGAGGTCCTACAGGACCATGCCACCTGGAAGATGGGTTATCATTGCTAATGGCGACCATTTACCCGTTACAAGATAGGGGGAGATGCATTTGATGATGTCCATGCACCTTCAGAATGTTTTATATGCTCATAACTTTCACATGAATTTACTTTCATTAGTCAGGTTACTAAGGATCTGCTTTGTCATGCCATTTTTGACCCTTTGTCTCTTATGTTTCAAGATATACTCAAGGGCAGGGCAATTGGATGTGGTCGTGAGCAGCGGGGGCTCTACAGAGAGCTTCAACCTCATTATACTGGCATTTCTACTATACCTACTGGATCAATCTCTACAAACATGTGGCACCTTCGTTTTGGCCACCTTCCTCTGCAGAAGTTGTGTCATGTTCTCCCTCGGATTTCTACGAGATCCTCCTTTCAGTGTGAGGCATGCCAGCTTGAGAAGCATCATCGTTCCTCCTTTCCATCCCCTCAGAGTCGGAGCAATTCTCAATTATTTGAGCTCCTTTTTTAGACATTTGGGATTCGAGTCGTGTTCTCATCACCAGGGTCACCGTTTTTATCTGATTTTGGTCGATGATTTTTCTAGACTTTCCTGGGCCTTTTTTATTGAACAATAGTCTGGAACTGGATCAAATATTTTATTAATGAGATAAAGAATATTTTTTATGCTAATGTCAAATATCTTCGCTCTGATAATGCCTTAGGATTTTGCACCGTATAGCTTTCTGAGTTTCTTAGATCTCTTGGCATTGTTCACCAGACCTCATGTGCCTAAACTTCCCAACAGAACGGTATTGTCAAGCGCAAACATCGTCACTTACTTGATGTTACCAGATTCTTGTTGATACAGAGTCGGGCTCCTCACGCTTACTAAGGTGATGATAACCTTACTGCATGCTATTTGGCGAACCGCATGTCCTCGTCTGTGTTGGAAGAGAAGATTCCTTTCTCGATTGTGTTTTCCGAAAAAGATCTTTTCTCCCTTACACCTTGTGTGTTCGGATCTGTTGCTTTTGTTCATGATGTCTCTCAGATCATGACAAGTTCTCTCCTAAAGCTGTCAAGTACGTGTTTATTGGCTACTCTCAAACTCGAAGGGGTACCTGTTGAAGTGAGAAAATCCGAGGGTCGTACGGTTTCACAAGGCGAAACCGCAGTCGATGCGGTGACCGCTCGAAAATCCAACTTTAAACAACAATTAACCCACGACAATCAAGTAAAGCAGTGAAAGTGTGTGGAGTTAAAATTTATTATAACTCTACAACAAGATGTGTATAGTGCACGTATGTTTAGAGGTCGAACACAGGGAGCAGAAAGGCTAGATCGGGGCAAAAATGCTCAAAAAATGTGTGAATGTGATCAAGTTGTCTATTTATGCTATTTTTTGTGGGTTTTTATTTTGTATTTTTTTATTTAATTTTTACATTTATATTTTCTATTTTGATTTTTAATTTTCTAATTTTATATTTTCTTTTTATATATACATTTTTTCTTTTCTTTTTCAATATTGGAATATGTATACAATGTAATAAAAGGGAGAAAGAGATATTTATAAAAATAGATAAAAATGTTCAGAAATTAGCAAATAAAGTCTTATTGGTCTTTTTATACTTTTTTACTGTTTTTGTGATTTTTAGGAATTTTTAAGAATGTTTTTGGTATTTTTAAAGGGTAAAATAAAGAAAACAGTGAATAAAATGCTAGGATGAAACTAAAATGGAGAAATAAAATGGAAATTAGTAGCAAAAATTCTCCAATTCAATTTTCCACTTAAAGATAATGAAATAAGGAAAATTTAGACACCAAGATTATATTTTTAGGATTTTTGTAGAATTTTTAATATTTTTATAGAGGTTTTTGAGTTTTGTGATTTTTATGAGTTTTCTTTTGTAATTTTTAATGATTTTTGGCTGGGAGTTAAAACAAACTAAAGTAGGCAAAATATTTTTTTCGGATTTTTCTGGAGTGTTTTATATTTTTTTAGGGATTTTATAAACTAGACAATGCACAAAATGGATGTTTTTGATTTTTAATAAATATTAAAATGCAAGAAATATGAGAAATAAAAATAGGCTGTTAAACTACTATGCAACAGGACACTACTGTGACTTTTGGGAATTTTTTGGGGTTTTATAGACACATGCAATAAATACTAGAAGCAAAAAAGAAAAATCACACATGCAGGGGCGTTTTTGTAATTGTCAAGAAATGCGAGGGCCAGAATGTAAATTTCCAGAGAATATATATGCGAAATAAACTTGCTGGTCTAAAATTAATAACAAAAATACCCGCAGGCTAACCCTGCAAAATGCCCAAGGCGTGCGTGCTAAGCACGTGCGCCTAGCAGGGCTATATGTGTAATTATCGAAAACTGAAGGGCTCAAATGCAAAATTTCAAGAACTATATAGCCTGCAGATGAATGTTTTGAGACTAATTGCGAAATATATGGAGGTGTAAGGGGGTCCCTGCAAAAACGCCACGCTCCACGTGCGACGCATGTACCTGGCGGGGGCCTCGATATAATATTACAAAAACGAGGGGCGTATCATGCAAATACTACAGAAGTAATTTAAGGGTAGATGAAAGTTTCAGTTTGAATATTTAATCACAAAAAACGCTTGGGTGAAGAGGGCAAAATACCCAAGCAGTAGGCGCATCCAACGGCGGTGCGGCTTTCACTTACGCCATGTGGTAGCGCACGGGGGGCCAATAATGCTTCGCTGCCTGCGGCTGAGATTAGAGCACCGCGGGGAGATCAACGGTCAAGGATGGCGGCGATCCAACGGATACTGTAGCCTCTGGAGGATGTGCGCGATCGGACGACACATGGACAGGGAGGAAGAACGCCCCGCGAACTCGGCTGGATCGAGTTTCAGATGCTCCTCCGACGCCCCTCCGACGACTCTCTTTGCTTCAAACAGCTCAAAAATGCTTCTGGAAGACTCCTCGAGAGATCGGTGGCTTCAAAATGGCTGGGGGACAGCCGTAACGCCGCCGCGGCATGGACGACCTAAAGCAGCTCCAGGAAGCTTCGACTTCCACAAAAATAAACCCCAGGAGGGTCCTTGCGCACCTGGCACCTGCAGATAAAACACGAGACGAGAGAGAGTGGTTCCAGGGGCGAAAACGAGGGTGTTTTGAGGGAATGGGCGGCGGAGGTGAAACTCGCCGGGGAAGCTCCGGCGAGGGTGTGATGGGCGGTTGATTAAGTGGCGTAATCACGAAAGGAAGGGGTAGAAACTGAGGCTACAGCTATTGCAAATAAAAAATGCAAAGGAAAATACAAGAAAAACAAAGAAGAAACAGAGCCTCGAGGGTAAAAATACCCAAGGTGGTACCTCACAGCCACTTGGCCGGAGATGGGTTGGACACCACGATTCGCCTGGCCAAACGCCTCCGCGAGCTCGCCGGAGAGTAGCTGTCACCTAACTCGATCCAGGGCGCCAAGGGGAAGGGCTTAGCTAGGGCCAAAAGGGTTCAAAGTGAAAACAGTGAATAAAATGCTAGTGATCCACAGCCCGAGAGAAGCATAGGGCGTGAATCACCACATCACGAGGAAGAAAAGTCGTGAAGACATCGACCTAAAATGGTGAAAGACGAGGCCGGGAAAAATCCAAGAAGATGGGACAAAACCCATTTCTGACAGGCTTCAGACCTCGGTCAGAGAGTTGACCGAGGTCAACCAAGGGAGAGATCTGGTTGGTCCACGTGGACCAACCAGAAAAAACCTTGGAAAAAAGGTTTCTAAATTCAATTAAAAATAGGAAATGAATTAACTAAATTTTTGTTATAAAATAAAAATGTTTTTTTATAAATTATTTTTTAGCGATTTTCATTTATTTTTATGGGGTGTATAATTACAAATTACCTATTATACCCTTTATAGGTATATTCTTCTATATGTTTTATTCTTTTATTTTTATTTTGTGATCTTAATTTATTTAATTATGTTTATTAATTTATATAATTAAAACATACTTTTATACACATAATTATATTTTTATTTTATTTTATTGAAATGTTTTGTATATTTAATAAAATATAAGTATGTATGGTATAGGTATGTATATAGGTATTGTATCTAGGTATTTCATGTAGCTATTTTTATTTTGTATTTTATTTAGGCTTTTATTCTAGTTTTAATACACAAGTATATTATAAGTAATATTTACAAGATTATAAAAATGTAAAAATACAAAAATAATGAATAAAGAATAAATTGAATATTTTAATAGTACAACTATACAACAGGGGTCCAAAACTCAACTTTCAAACCGTAGCTCCGCCAAATGCGAAACCACCGCCATTAAATAGCTTATTTCATTCTATATATAATTAAAGGTGAGTTTGCTGTATTTGGAGTTTTCATTTGTGAGATACGGGTCTGGGAAGTTGGGATTCTGGATTCTTATTCAGACCATAACTTTTTTCTTTATATTTTTTTAGTGAAATCAATTTTGTACTTTTCTTTATTAAATTATCTACAACTTTCATGTACAAATTTTATTTATTTGAGGTATAAAAAGTGGAACCAAAAATATGCCCCAAAATGAATAAAGAATGAATTGAATAAAAGGTATGTTTATTGCATTTTGGCCGTTATCTCCCCTACTTTATTCCTTGTCGACCTATTCATCAAGATGCCTAGGTCTCGGGGTTTCGGGTCATAAAATATTTACAATATTTTATTCTTTTTCTTTTCTTTTCTTTATTCTATAATTTTAGCTTTTAAAAACCGCATTTTATACAATATTTACACAATGATGCATGAATGCTAAAATGCCTAAATTAACAATATTTACATGCATTTACTAGGGTTTTTAAGGCCAAAATGATAGAATAAAGATGATGAAACGTAGCTTCATCAGTACCGTTGCTTTGATTCGCTAAAGCAGAAATACTTTGTCAGTGCTGACGTTACTTTCTTTGAGTCTGTTATGTATTTTTCTCCTACAGGTGATAGACTAGACCCATCTGACTCTGATGATGAGATCTGCATATCTCCACCTCCTACTGTCGTTCATCCACCTCCCTCTACTCGTATATATCTCCTAATGAAGATAAGAGATAAGAGAAATTTTTGAAAGGATATAGAGATAAGAAAGAATTAGTTGTTAAAATTATTTACAAAAATTAAATTAATTTTTTGTATTTTAGAAATTTACTTAATTTGAATTAAAATATTAATTTTTTTATTTTTTGGGTGGTTATTTAAGAATATCAACAATATACATAGGGTCATATGTGGCTGCCCCCTAGGGGCAGCCAACATGGCTGCCCCCACCTTATTTTGTCAATTTTTTATTTTTTTTGAAAAATAACACCATGTATATTCATCCCTATATCCCTCCTATATACCATTCGAATTTCGTGCGAAACAGAGACTCCTACGGCCTCCATCCAGACAGTCGTTTTTTAACGGTAACAGAATTTTTTAAATCGACATCGTCTCGATGGAGGCCGTAGGAGTCTCTGTTTCTGACGAAATTCGAATGGCATATAGGAGGGATATAGGGGTGAATATACATGATTTTATTTTTCAAAAAAAATAAAAAAAACACCGAAAAATGGGGTGGGGGCAGCCATGTTGGCTGCCCCCAGGGGGCAGCCCCATTTTTTCCATATACATATACTATATACATATGGTACATTATATACATAGTTAAATAAGGAAATTAGTTTTTTATTTTAAAATTTTAATATTATTTTTTCATTTTAAATAATTATTAAAAATATTTACAAGTATTTACAAATACAATATGTACAAATAAATGGTAAAATTGCACAACCACCTTAGAAAACTGACTTTTCAACCGTAGCTCCAAAAATTCTGAAATCATAATCATTTTAAAGATAATTTAATTTAGAAGATAATAGAAGTGAGTTTGGTTTAATTTGAGTTCATATGGAGCCAGAATTGGTCTTTCAATTATCGTTTTATGGCTTTTTCCAGATGTGGTTACTTTTATTCTGTACATGATTTTATTTTGCAATTATTTCTATTATTTAGGAAATATTTTTATTTACAACTTTTTTTTTGAAAATTATTTATTTTGACTTCAATGTATGTACAAATAAAATCACGTAAGTATACAAATATTTACAACATATTTTTTTGGATTTTCTGATTAAGGACCCTATCTCCCCCTACTTTATTTCCGGTCGATCAGTTCAAGTCTTGACCTTCTCTCGGGGTTTGGGTCAGTCTGTATCTATTACATATATACAATCCTCTCTTTTTTATTTTTTCTTTATTTTTCCTTTATTTATTTATTTTAGGTTAAAATAGTAATAAGTGTACAATATTTACACATAGATGCAAGTAGTAAGAATATGGAGTTAGTATTATATACATGTGTTTTATAAGAGATTTTAAGCTAAAATAAATGAATAAATATGATGAAATGTAGATTCATCAGCAGACGCCCTTGCTGGAAGGCAATCGGGAGGCAAGGCGGGGGGTGTGGGGGCGCCTGGGGGAGGGGAAGGGGAGAGGGGCTCTGAAACCAAATTAATAATTAACTTGCTTTTTTTCTTATTAATGAAAGGAATCTCTATGGATCTTTATATGGGAAGAGAACCCTAGGGTTAGGGTTAAGGTTAAAATATAATTTGTATATTAGATGACTAATATAACCCTATTCTAAACAAACTGCATCCAGACGTGTAAAGAACATGTACACATCTTCCTCTCCACTACCACAGATTGGTTAAATTTTTTTATGGAAAAGAGGGTGATCTCCCAAAATGGGAGTCACCTCAATTTATTATTAAAGCTTTAAGAAGTTAAGAAAGATGCAATATCAGTGTAGCCAGGATTGATATAGAGCATTACAATGCGAAGATACATTCTCCGAATAAAAATTTATGATTATTGAAGATCACGTTGTTTCTCCTGAGCCAGATGGCCCACAGAACCGCAAACATCTTGGAAATTTCATCACTAGAGTTGCCATCCACCAAACGAACTGACCTCCGGAACTCTTCAACCCCTCCAGTCTCCATCCTCTGAATCCCAAACTCCCTCCAAACTCGCGTCGAGGCCGAGCATGTGAAAAACAGGGGATCTGAATCCTCCATCATCCCCTCGCACTTGCGCACATAGTGTCTGTCATGCCAAACAACCTCCCCCTCCTAGCTTTATCGCACAAGCGATTCCTTCTCAGACACCACAAAAATATTTTAATTTTGCATGGGATCTTGGCCGTCCAAACTACCTTTATGTCCTAGTACATCGCCAAGTCATGCTCCTTCGCTGCCCCCATCAAAGCCGCATATGCTTTCTTCACCGAGAATCTCGCCCCTTGATATTGTCTCCCACTACCCTAGTTAATTCGAGCAAATTAATGTTCAAATTAATTGATTATGTTCGATGCAGTCGGACAATGAGAGCAGAATATCAAAAACCACTTTTAATTTAAGCAAGTCAATTTCGAGTGGCAACTTTTTTACTTGGGAAGTCCAAGGTCGAACTCAGGGAGGCATATGTCTCCTTAGGTGAATTATTAGCAAATTTCCAGTGTTCGATTTTCGGGGAATATTTTTTTGGTCTTTTTCGGTTTTGATGCAAGACACATGCAAAAATCAGGCCAGTTTAAATGTTAATTCTGAAAGATGGTCAAATTGATTCTAAAGATGATGAAAATTGGCCAGATGATGAATTACGATGAAATTAAGCTACCCTAATTTTTTTTGGATTTTTCTGACACTAAATGGATTAACTATGAATTAACAATGAATGCAGGGTGATTTTGATTAATTTAATTTTAATAAATATCAAATCACATTATTTTTGGGAATAAAAATTATCCTAGATAAATCTAAAGATGAGGAATCCAGGAAAATTGTCAGACCTTAATTTTAATGTGAAATGAACCTATTAAAAATAAATTAAGGAATTCACGAAATAATTTATTTAGGCCTCGAAATGCGTGCAATTGAGATGAAATTTTTATGCAAGGTGCATCTGATTATCCTAGAGCTAATGTGGTTTTTTGGGAATTTTTGGAGTTACAGAGAATTTGTTATTAATTAAAAGGTCAAATTGGGCAAAATATGACAAAAATAGACCAATTAATTAATTAAAAATCCCACTGATATGACAAAATTATGCCAAGTGTCACATGAGATAAAGGACAAGTTAAACTACAACATACAATTTTTGGAATTTAAAAATGATGAAAGATGGACACCTAAATATGCGTGCAAAGACAGGGTTATAACTGCAATACAGAAAATAAAAATTGCTCAAATTAAAATATGTTGACAGGGACCTTAATGCAATTACCTAGAATTGCAGGGGAGTGGAATGCAAATTCTCCACTGACGCACGTGCTCCTTACGTGGGGGCGCTTCACAGGGACCGATTTGCAATTTCAAAAACTTCCCGGGGCCTCTGTGCAATTTGCCCAGGCTGCTCGTGCTGCTCACGTGGGGCACCTTAGGCTCGGGTGACTTCGGAGGCTCGGGCGTTGGCTCGGCTGCTCTGGAGATTCGGAGGAAGGCTCGGCAAAGCTTCGGGTGATCCGAGCCTAGAGGTCGGGGAAGAGGCTCGGATCGGGCTACGTGGCACGATCTGGACCGTGGATCAAGTGACGATCCAGTGGTTAGTGGATGCTGAGGCGTGGCGCGTCTGGATCGTCGGATCCTCCCGATCCTACGGCTGCAGGACGTGGGAGACGTGGCGTGACTCTGATCGTCCGATCAAAGAGATCGGACGGCTGCTGCTTTTCGTCTCCGATAGCCCTCTGCCTCCTGCGGAGGAGAAGGCGGGGCTCAGGCGAGGTTGGCCCAACTCTGCCTCGTCCCCTCGTCGTCGGCGAAGGTCGATGGAGGTTTTGATGAAGCTCGGAAGATGCGTGGCAAGGCAACGACACGTCCGGTGGCCTCAGGATCGGAGGAGGTGCGCTGGAGCTCGATGATGATGAAGCTCGAAGGGAGCTCCGACGAGCTTCCGACCAGTGACAGCGAAGGTTCCTGCAGGGGTTAGAGATATAGCCGAAGCACGCGGAATGTTCGTGGAGGGGTTGGGAGTAAGATGCGAGGCCTATGGCGGAGCGATGGTAGTCCGGTGATCGGGCTCCGACCAGGTGGCAGAGCTAGAGTCGATGAAAGATGAAGTGCGTCGTCGGAGGGGGTGCAGTGTAGCGCGAGGATCAGAGCTCCGTCGCGGAGCTCGGAGGGATGAAGGTGGAGCGAGAAATCGACGGTGGAGGGTGAATTAAATCGGGGAAATCAAAGAAGAAAATAAGAAGAGATCAGAAGAGAAATGGAGGTGGCTACCTGGGGAATGGAGCTCAGATTTGAGCTCCAGGTCGTCGCTCGAAGGGTCGGTAGTTGTCTTGAGCTCACGCAGCTTCGCGGAGGAGGCTGCAGCACGGCGGAGGCAGTCGTGGATCTCGCCGGAGAAGACACATGTCTTCGCTCGAAGATACGGTCAATTGCTGTCACCAATCGAATGCTCTGAGCTCTAGGGTTCCTCACGTAATGGCGGATGGGAGTAAATGTGGCCGGAGGGCGAGTATTTATAGGATGAAGGTGTTGGCCGGAGTCGCGGGAAGGTGGAGTTCGTGGAGGTTTTGGGGCGTCTCTGGTGGGAGTTGTGGTGAGTGAGGGAGGTGGCGAGGACGAGGGAGGAGTGGGCTCCATCGTGGCGGTGTTGGCGATCGGAGAGGGTGGCTGGAGTGGGTCCAAGAACAGAAAGGGGCAGCCCCCTCGCACAAGGCTGAGATCGTGGGAGAGAGGTCGTCTGGAGGTAGGAGATGAAGTCCTGGACGTTGGATCTTGTGATCCAACGGCCCAGATCGAAGCGCTAAGGAGCGGGTAGGATTAGATCCGAAGCAAGGCAATCAAGGGTACTGAATGCGCCACGCGTTGCGTTAAAGACGAAGCGCGAGCGGGCGGTGTGGATTAAATCAAGACGAAGCGATCTAAGAGGTGCGATTGCGCCACGTGGTGCGATATGGGAGCAGCGCTGGCAAACGGTTGAGATGAGCCCAGTGGTTTGATCGGATGGCTAAGGGTCTGGCGCTAAAGAACGGCAGGGATCAAGAGATGAGGGCGAGATCTGATGGCGCAAATGCCGCCACGTGGCGTGAGGGGATTAAGGCGGGAACGGGTGGCTATGATGAAAGGCTAGGAAGTGATCTGACGGTGGGGAAGAAGGGCGCTCGTGGAGGCAGTGCAACCGTTGGATCTAGATGAAGATCCAACGGCTGTGGGCGCGGGCGGCTAGGGCAAGGGGAGCGGGCCACGTGGCACAATCAGAGGGCGTCACGTGGCCAGTTATGAGTGGTTGTGAGATGAAGTGAGATTAGAGAGAGAAGGAGGCCGAATTTGGAAAAACTCAAAACATGAAAGTTGTAGATCTTGATGAGATATATAAGTTTCATGTTGACCAAAGATGAAGATGAGGTCAACTATGATACAAAAATACAGGAATACAAATATACACATATATAGTATACATAGAGGCCCAAAAACCCAACTTCTTCCTACGAGCTCCAAATTGGATGAAATTAGTCTTATTTTAAAGGTCTTTTAATGTGTATTATTCTGAAAGTGAGTAGACCTATTTTGGAGGTTGTATGAGGGAGTTATGGGCCTTCTAAGATCCAGAGGTTCTAGGTCTTTGTTGGATATTTTACAAAGGAGATTTCTGACTTTCTTCCTTATATTATTAACTCAAGATATATTATAAGGGAGGTGTTATTTTATAGGTGAATGTTTTACAAGTGATCTTGGCTTCTTATTTAATGCAAATGTGAGTGCTAAAATGCATGTATTATGAATGCATGTATGAATGCTAATTGTGCAAGACAAAGGGAAATATGCTGCTATTTACTCAGGAACAAGACTCTATTTTCAACTTTTAGAGTGATGAATCACAGATTCATCAACCCCCTATACTTAAACCTTGCTCGTCCCCGAGCAACTAAATGAAATGCAAGAGAGAAATGATTTTGGGTTCCATACCAAGGTCATGGACAAAAGTTGAAAATGGAGCTTGACTCGACCTTTGGATTAATTGTGTGGTGGAACCCTATTGGGATCTATACTTAAGACCTAATAGACTTCAAGTTCCACAAGTCTTCTATTCAAGATGCCTCAACAGTCAGGTCAGAACAAATCCTCAAACGCAAATTTCTGATGACTATGATTCTTACTTGTACTGTGTAAGTGAAATGTAACTCTTCACATCAGAAATGACTCGGAACCAGCCTCCTCTAATAAGGTAACTCAATAACCCGGTCCAGTAACTCTTTCCTCGAGGAGCGGGGTATTCCCTTCTAAGTTCAAGTACGACCAGCTCAAGAGGAGGGGGTAGAGAAAAGAATGGACGGTAGCCAGTGTAGCTACCTATCCCGGGATGCCTGACCAGTGTAGCCAAGTCATCCAGCTGCAAACTTCTTGCTAATATACATACTCCGACAGGCAATTTTTTTTGGCCTGTCTATTTTTTTGGAGTTCTTGCATTTTTTTCTTTTTTTTGAAACTATATACAAGGTGCAGCATGTACATCAGGAGTTTTTCCTCTTGAGCCAGTAGACTATCCCTCTTTTGAAGCATTATTGCAACCCACAGCATCCTGTCCTTAGACTTCAACACCACCAGACTAGGTTGAGATGCACTACCCTCCCTAGAGGAGGACGGATGTTTCCACCCGTGTGCTACTCCAAGCTAAAGGATTCTACTTCCTCAAGACCTCATCAATGAAGAGCTACGTGCATTGTGCTTGTCCAAGTTAGGTCACTGTCTAAAAGAATCATGCGTGTGCACGAGATATTCTACTTAGACTAATCAAGATGACATGTGAACATAGACTTGAGGACTCAAAGAATTAAGTCTCCTGAGCTGAAAAATCTTAACTCCAGTTCCTATAAGGTTCCTCTGAAATTAGGTGGATTAAGGTCAAATCAAGTCCATCCTCAATATCTACTCATAACTTGGTTCCGAACCCATTAGCTTTTCACCTTGCATATGCAAGATATGCAGATGAGATGCAGATGACATACTATGTAGATGAATGAAATGCAAGACCCTTTTTTTTAAATGCAAGGATGATATGCAAGAGTAAATAAGAAGCTTTTATTTTCAACATTTTCGTTTTATTTTCTATTATACAACAATTTTTACAACATTTTTTAAATTGTAATAATATACATAGTATACAAGTTTTTTTTATACATCCTATTTTACAATAAATTTTACAAAAGTATGTTTTACAACTTTTTGTACAAGTATTATACATATAGTACAATTTTTTGGTATACCTCCTATGATACAAGTGTTTTATGAGTATTATACAGTTTATACAAGTGTATTTTACAAAAAAAAATTCTCAAATTTTTACCCACCCGTAATTATTGCATAATATATACAAAAATACGCGAAAATACGCGAAAGTACGAGCTATGGGTAAAGTATATATGTAATATATACACGCCCCCCTATACTTAGCGTGTGCTATGTCCTCAGAGCACGAAAAGCGACTAAAAAGACATAGCTCGGGCTAAGCGTAGGAGAGCTAAAATTACAAAAAAAAACGTATAGAAGTTTCACCGCCCCCCTATACTTAGGCTCTTGACAGCCTAAGTGTAGAAGAAGATCGAAAATGGGGCGGACGAGGGCAAGAGGGGAAATGGATGAATATATACAAGGTGGGCATCGGTTCCCCCTATACTTAGGCTTTGGTCAGCCTGAGTATAGGACAGGAATGAGTACGAGAACCGATGTGATCTAGAGGATTTACAGAGAACAGACTCAGGTGGCTCATCCCCCCTATACTTAGGATCTGGTCATCCTTAGTATAGTCCAAGATAGAGATAGATGAAGCTGGGATGAGTTACTAGAGTCGTGAGGGAGAAAGGATAGAATGTACAGAAATGATGGTATATACAAGTGAGTCGATCTGAATCTTTCAAGATGTTGCTGATGGCTGGAGCTCACTGCTGCAAGGTCTCCTGCGTGGCTCGAGGTGTATCTGCTGAATCTGTCTCGCGCAAAAACACAATCTCCTCAACATGGACTAACTGCTCATTGGATTCGACGAAGTGTTTTAACAGTTGTCCATTTACAAGGGATGTCGGTGCGTCATCTGCGAGATCTGAGATCTCGACACATCCGCTATCATGCACCGCTTAGACAATGAATGGGCACGTCCACTTGGATTTCAATTTGCCTTGGAAGGTCTTCAGCCTTGCATTAAACAACCATACCTTTTGTCCAGGAACAAAGGTCTTCCGTCTGATATACCTATCATGCCAACGCTTCACCTTGTCCTTGTACACCAAACTGTTGTCATATGCGTGGTTTCTGACTTCCACAAGCTCATTCAGATCCATTTCTCTCTGCTTCTGCGCAAGGTGTGTGTTCCAGTTGACCTTCTTAATTGCCCATTCTGATTTATGCACTAATTTTGCGGGCAAATGGCATGGCTTTCCGAATATCATTCGGAAAGGGGAGGTTCCTAGCGGTGTCTTGTAAGCTGTCCTATACGCCCATAGGACCTGATCCAAGATCTGAGACCGGTCCTTCCTGTCTGAGCGGACAAGCTTTTGCAATATCGTCTTCACCTCCCGATTCGACACCTCAGCCATACCATTAGTTTGTGGGTGGTAAGGGCTAGCGACATGGTGTTCGATGCCGTAGTCCTTTAGGAGTTTCTTCACCTCTCGATTCACAAAGTGGCTACTCCCATCTGATATCATCATTTTGGGAATCCCGAACCTAGAGATGATATGATTTCTGATGAATTTACAGACAGTTTTGTTGTCTGCGGCTCGAGTTGGGATAGCCTCCACCCACCTGGATAGATAATCTACCGCAAGAAGGATGTACTCAAATCCGTGGCTAACAGGGAATGGGCCTATGAAGTCGATGCCCCAGGCGTCAAAGGCATTACAAATGATGACCGGCTGCATTGGCATCTCATCCTTGGGACCAACGGTTCCTCCCATTCTCTGACATACTGGACACGACTTCGCAATGGTGATGGCATCGCAAAACAGAGTCGGCCAGTAAAAACCACACTGAAGTACCTTCCATGCGATCCTCTTCCCAGAGTGGTGTCCTCCTGCCTCCAAGTTGTGGCATAAAGAAAGGACACTCTGGTATTCCTCCTGAGGAATACACCGTCTCCAGACACAATCCGATCCTTCAAAGAAAAGGATCGGATCCTCCCAATGGTAGTGTCTCGCATCCGACTTAAGTCGGTCGATGTGGCTCTTGGGCCAACCCTCGAGAATCTTCTTGGAGACAAGGTAGTTCACAATGTTGGCATACCATGGGAGTGAGTCGACAACAAAAATCGACTCGTCAGGGAAGGAGTTTCGAATTGGTGAATCCTCGGAAGTATTAAGATCTTCGAGACGAGAAAGATGATCGGCTACTACATTCTTCTTTCCAGGTTTACCACGAATATCCAAATCAAATTCCTGGATAAGTAAAATCCACCGAAGAAGACGCGCCTTCGTGTCCTTCTTCTCCATCAAGTACCGTAGAGCCGTGTCGTCAGTGAACACGATAACCTTGGATCCAATTAAATGAGATCTGAACTTGTCCAAGGCAAACACTACCGCAAGCATCTCCTTTTCCGTAACTATATAGTTACGCTGAGCGGTATCAAGCACTTTACTTGCGTAGTGTATGGCAAACGGGACGTCATCCTTTCTCTGTCCTAACACAGCCCCAACAACAAAGTCTGAGGCATCCGTCATGATCTCAAAAGGTAAAGACCAATCTGGGGCTTGTAGGATAGGTGCGTCCATGATCATTCCTTGCAATAGCTTAAAGGCTTCAAGACATTTTTGATCAACAACAAACTCTATGTCTTTGCCTAAAAGCTCAGTTAGCGGTCGGGCAATCTTAGAAAAATCCTTAATGAATTTCCGATAAAATCCAACATGCCCGAGGAATGACCGCAACTGCTTGACATTGGTTGGTGGCTGGAGCCGTCTGATCACATCCACCTTGGTAGGGTCAACCTTCATTCCTCTCTTGGAGATGACATGCCCCAACACAAGCCCTCCGTCACCATGAAGTGACTTTTCTCCCAGGAGAGCACCAAATTAACCTCACAACAACGTTTGAGGACTCGGTCCAGATTCCGAAGACAGGAATCGAAGGAATCGCCGTGGACCGAGAAGTCATGCATGAAGACTTCCAAGAATTCACCGACCATTTCGGTGAATACAGCAATCATGCACCTTTGAAAAGTACCCGGAGCATTGCATAACCCGAAGGGTATGCGCCTGAAAGCATAGGTATCAAAGAGGCATGTAAACGTGGTTTTTCCTGATCCTCTGGAGCTATGGCTACTTGATTGTATCCCGAGAACCCATCCAAGAAACATAAGAATTCTTTCCCCGCTAGTCTCTCTAGAATCTGATCAATGAATGGTAAGAGGAAATGATCCTTCTTCGTCGCGGTGTTCAAGCATCTGTAATCCACATAGACGCGCCACGACATGGGCACTCGCATCACGATCTCCTCTCCATGCTCGTTGATGGTCGTCTGAATTCCCAACTTCTTCGGGACCACATGTATCGAGGCCACCCATTTCGAGTCGGAGATGGGATAAATAAAACCCGTGTTGCACCATTTCTCTGACTCCCTTCTTCACTACCTCTCGTAAATTTAGATTCAAACGACGTTGGAATTCACAAGAGGGTTTGGCTTCATTCTCCAAGTAGATATGGTGCGAACACAGAGCGGGATTTATCCCGTGGAGATCGAAAATACTCCAGCCTATCGCCTTGCGGTTTTTCTTCAGGATCTCTAGCAAGCGAGATTCCTGCTCCTCGGTCAATCGCGAACTAATGATGACCGAATATTTCTTCTCCTGACCCGCAAGGAAGGCGTATTTCAATGTTGTGGGTAAAGGTTTGAGCTCAGGTAAGGTGTGATCATCTAAGAAATCTGGCTCAATCGAATCTGGTTCAGTGTTGGAAGTGGCTGCATCTTTCTCTATAATAGCTGCCACCAAGTTATTTGGCTCTGAGTCGGATCGTCAAAGATCTCCATGTAATTGACAGAAAGTCACGTCCGACTCTTCATCCTCATCTTATGATTTTCCTAAAGAGGGAAGGACTAACAAGCCCAGCTGGGCTTCTAAGTCATCGAAGATGTAGGGGGATGCAGGTTCTGAGCTGTACTCGTCTCTGAGGATCTCGCAAACTGACTCATGCACTGGATATCATCTCCGGAGGGGAGGGACTCATCGATGTTGGCTGGGTTCTGTCTCCATGGCCCAACTGTGTCTACATGGTCGCGGTCTGCTTCGGACGAAGAGTACTCAGTACTGGATTCGGAATCCGGTCTCTGCCATCTGGTTTACTTCATCTCTAGTTCCTCCTCTCCGCCTGGAGTTCGGAACTAGATCTTCCCGATCTTGTAATCAAACAAGGCCCCCGCTGTCCTGAGGAAGGGCCTGCCTAAGATGATCTAGGAGTCTCTCCAATTACGAGGGGTTTCCATATCTAGGACAGTGAAGTCCACCATATATTCTTGCCCCTCGACTTTGATCACAACATTCCTCAATTCTCCTTGGGACCTCTTGGTTGATTTATCAGCGAACTGCAGAAGGGCTCTATATTTCCTAAGAGGTCCGAGATTAAGCCGCTCATAGAGGGTTGTAGGCATTATGTTAATTGAGGAACCATTGTCCAGGAGAGTGCATGCAAACGCGATGTCATCAGCATGACTCACTACATAGTGTGCACCCATGTCTCTTCGTTTCCTTGGAAACGAGTTCTTTATTTGCACAAGTCGTGGCTACGGACAGAACGTGTTTCTCAACACGGCTTTTGGTTTTCCTGCTAACCCTAGTAGGTGTGCATCTCACTTAAGGTATTTCTGAAATGCAGGAGTCATTTCCACGTACTTGTCAAAGGGGATTGTGATCTCGATGTATTTGTTGCAGAACTCGGCCATCTCAGGGTCATCTTTTGGATTTTTTTGATTTTCTTCCTTCCACCTGTAAGAGCTCGGGGAAAGGGATTATTGACTCTAACTCTTGTTCTGAAACTGAAATTTTTTCATTGAAAGCTGGAACTGAATTCTGTACATGACTCGGACTCTGAAACAGACTCGGACCCTGACTAGGACTAAAGAAACATGATGGGGCATAACCGGTGATGCATCTTCCGCTTCTTCTGGACAGTCCTCCTCAGATGGAGGTGCGGGCTCTTCATCAGTTTCGTCGGACTCACTAATGATGCGGCTTGCTGCTTCGAGGACCCAGAAGTCCTCTTCTTCTGTCGGTGGTGGTGATGGTGGTGCTGCTCCTCTTCTTCCTCCAAGTTCTCCTCAGGTAGAGACTTGGCAGCTCCTTCCTTCGGTGCTCATGCCCAATCAGGTACGATCATGGTCCTTCCGCTCTTGAGGGACATATGATTTACATTATTATATGAAAGGATCTCATGTTCAGATAAAGACTTATCTGAATAGTATACCTGATCACGAGGTCGGTTCTGGCCTTGATTTAGGTTGTTCGGATTTGGCCTGAACCTGGGCGGGAATTGGGGTCTTTGGCGCCATTTGTTGATCCTGGGTACGAGAGACACGATTCAGATCGGTTCTCATATCCATATAGTCATTCTGGATCTGTTGGACCCTATCAGACAGGGTCTGGATCGCCAAGGTGAGGGACTCCAATTCAGTGGGCTAAGTTGGCTGATGATGCTGACTTGCAGATGAGGTCATGTACTGGCCCTGTTGGCCATGACGATACTGTTGATGCTGTTGGGACGGACCTTGCTGGAATGCGCGCTGCTGCTGCTAGTGTTGCTGAGGCTGGTACCCTTGTTCGGCCTGGACTGAATGAAGCGCGGTGCAGGAATGGGCCTGCTTTCTTGGTAAGCTGGGTATGGTCGGTGAGGCTGACCATTCCCCATCTCCGACTATCTGACGACAGGGTCACGGCTATACCACAACCCATTGATCTCAAACACCTGCAGAGGCTCCTCATATCCGGTCTCCACTAGTGGGGGTGCATGCTGGTCCTGCTGGGTGTAAGTCTGATCCCAACCACTCTGAGGCCCCGGTGCTTGACTCGATGTACAGGTACAGGTGGTGCAGAAGGGGCATGTAGCTTTATCTTAGCTACCTTCTCAGAAAGTTCCTCCACTTGCTTTGGTAAATGAAGGTCAGTGACTCTCTTGTAGATCTGCTCGACCATGGTTAACTTATCAGCAATCATCCCCATGCTGGGAATAAGGTCCTCTGTCAGATCTGCTACAGTCCTCTGGGTTGTCACGTTGGATAGGATTGAGGGAGACAACTGATAGGCCCTGGTGGCCTGTGACCTATCGGTTTCCGCCATCTGCTCTAGTATCTTCCATACATCATTCTCATTTTTATTCAGATAGCTTCCTCCACAGGCGGCACTTACTAAACCCTTGCATCTCCGGGGTCAGACCACAGAACAAGGTCTGGACTAAGATCGCCTTAGAAATGCCGTGGCAAGGATATTTCTGAACTAGGTCATTAAACCTATCCTAGGCATCATGGAATGGTTCACTGGATCCTTGGAAGAAACTGACAATCTTTGTTCTCATTTGGTTTAGTCCTACTGAGAGGGTAAAACTTCTTCAGAAATAAGTCCTTGAATTGCATCCAGGTTGTACATATCACCCCTAGGTTCTTCATCCAATGTGCCGCCTTATCTCCTAAGGCGAAAGGGGTGGCCTTCAGTCGAATGTAATCTTGCCC
Organism: Ottelia alismoides; assembly: GCA_037367405.1. Taxonomy (NCBI): domain Eukaryota; kingdom Viridiplantae; phylum Streptophyta; class Magnoliopsida; order Alismatales; family Hydrocharitaceae; genus Ottelia; species Ottelia alismoides. Next base: position 61,589 of record JAZKJV010003290.1, on the reverse strand, counting down.
AACCCTAGGATGGCTAAGATTGTTGCAAACCAGCTCGAAAGTCTTGGAGGAAGTCATATGGTTCTTCATGGGCATTTCCGTTGAACTTCGGTAGCAGACTAAGGAAGTGGGGCTTGAGCTCAAATGCTTCGGCGGGAACCGTTGGTGCCAACCAGCTTTGTATCTCATTCTCTGCTGGGTTGTAGGCATCAACCATTGGTCGGTCGATTCCTCCTGCTGCAATGATTTGCCCCATTCTAGCCGTAAGATCTGCATTTTGTTGTTTGGCTGTGGCAAGGTGATTAAGAATTTATCGCAACTGATCCTCATCCGGTGGCTGCTTAGGCAGCATCTTGTCCTCTATTCCTGGGTATGAAACAATGTTTGTGTCAGAGGACAAATCAAGGAAGGGATTCTTACCGAGGCGATGGTCTTCCTCGGTAAGCTCAGAGGAGAGGAAAGGGTTGGTTTGAGAGTAACCACCCTGGGTGTGAGGGAACCAGAACTCAGAGGGTCATGAGTCCTGGGTGGTCCAAGGTGCGTTTGGGCCGATGACGAGGAGTTTCGTGGGGGCTCAAAGAGAGATTGGTGAATAAAGAGTCGATATCCCCCCAGTCACTCATCTTGATTTGGCGAGAAGAAATGGGAGATCTAAGTGAAGATAGGAGTTGACTCCTACCTGAAGCAAACAATTCAATCCAAGACCCTGGGTTCACACTCAACACAGTGAAGGACTTGAAACCGAGTCCAATTTATCTTGTAAATTTTAAGTGTGATTTTTTCAAGCAAGATAGCAAGGATTACGCGGCCTATAGGGAAGTCGGGTCAGGCCGGATGCGTCTTCCCTGTTTAACCTGTCGCCTAAGATACCGCCGGTCCTTCCTTTCTTCGCTCCTATCCCAAGTTGAGGACTCAAAGACCATGCCCCTATCTACCAGCAAGCAGGCGGAGGCTGACAAGGCTGGGACTTCGCCCCGAAGGGTTACTAGCAACTTGTCGCGAAGTACTGCTGGTTCACCCCTGACTACCTGCGAACAGGAGGAGGCTACTTGGTACTAGTCAGTGAATCTGAAAGTATCAAACTTGTAATATTTGCTAGAATCAGTTGGCCCGTGATATGGAAGGCGGGGATTTTGGCTCTGCCCTTAAGGTGTTCTCACACACTCAAGTACCATCCATCAGCCTGAAAACAAGGTCGGGGATTAGTCTCCCGCATATAATTTTCCAATTTTATTGATTTTTTGGTCAATAGTGTTAGCAGTCCCGGTTTTAAGTTAAGTTCTCACTTGTTAGTCCAACCACACAGCACACCTATCGTCCAGTCCCAATTTCCGTTTAATTTAAGTGTGAAAACAGAGGGGGAAATCGAGAAAGCCGATGCACGAAAAACGATGATGCGTATGTTGAGTTAAGAAGACTTACAGTGATCCCTTTGCTTGTATGCAAGATGCAAAACAGTATTGAAATTTTTACACTACATGCAAATGCAGACGACAAAATCTGCTCCTAGACAGGCAGTTCTATTAGCGAGTGAAGAACAGGTTGATTTAACTAGATCTGCGGTCTATGTGCGTCTTTTAATTGTATGTATGGTCCTAAAAATTACGAGCGCAAGCAATTCCTAAAGTGGCTCGAGGAGCCGCTAGTGCAGGCCTAAGTTACAATTCAAACCACACAGCACACGGGACACTGTTCCACTATTTTTAAACACGCGAGAACCCAAACGGGAACCGCTGGAAATGATGCGAAAAATATGGAAATAAAAGTACAAGTTCTCTCAAATCACTCGAATAAATTAGAATGCAGGTTCCTCGAAGCGTCTTCACTCCGGCGTCCTTCGCACAAAAACAAGTTGAGGTCAGATAGAGAATGACACAAGAATGCAAAAATTTAAAAGACAGAGAAATATTCACAAGGAAAACCGGGGGTCAGACTACCCGGGGATAGAAAATTCAACAATCGGAATTTCACTGCAAATTAACCTAAGCCGTGCCTCCCCGGCAACGGCTCCATTTTGATATCGTCTCCCACTACCCTAGTTAATTCGAGCAAATTAATGTCCAAATTTAATTTATTATGTTCGTTGCAGTCGGACAATGAGAGCAGAATATCAAAAACCACTTTTAATTTAAGCAAGTCAATTTCGAGTGGCAACTTTTTACTTGGGAAGTCCAAGGTCGAACTCAGGGAGGCATCTGTCTCCTTAGGTGAATTTTTAGCAAATTTCCAGTGTTTGATTCTCAGGGAATTTTTTTGTCTTTTTCGATTTTGATGCAAGACACATGCAAAAATCAGGACAGTTCAAATGTTAATTCAGAAAGATGGTCAACTTGATTCTAAAAATGATGAAACTTGGCCAGATGATGAATTATGATGAAATTAAGCTACCCTAATTTTTTTGGTTTTTTCTGACACTAAATGAATTAACTATGAATTAACAATGAATGCAGGGTGATTTTGAATAATTTAATTTAATAAATATCAAATCGCAATATTTTTGGGAATAAAAATTATCCTAGATAAATCTAAAGATGAGGAATCTAGGAAAATTGTCAGACCTTAGTTTTAATGTGAAATGAACCTACTAAAAATAAATTAAGGAATTCACCAAATAACTTATTTAGGCCTCGAAATGCATGCAATTGAGATGAAATTTTTATGCAAGGTGCATCTAATTATCCTAGAGCTAATATGTTTTTTGGAATTTTGGAGTTACAGAGAATTTGTTATTAATTAAAAGGTGAAATTGGGAAAAATATGACAAAAATAGACCAATTAATTAATTAAATATCCGACTGATATCACAAAATTGTGCCAAGTGTCACATGGATAAAGGACAAGTTAAACTACAACATGCCAATTTTTGGAATTTAAAATGATGAAAGATGGACACCTAAATATGCGTGCAAAGACAGGGGTATAACTACAATACAGAAAATAAAATTGCTCAAATTAAAATATGATGACAGGACCTTAATGCAATTACCTAGAATGCAGGGAGTGGAATGAAAATTCTCCACTGACGCACGTACTCCTCACGTGGGGGCGCTTCATAGGGACCGATTTGAAATTTCAGAAACTTCCCGGTGCTAAGTGCAATTTACCCAGGCCGCACGTGCTGCTCACGTGGGGCACCTTAGGCTCGGATGACTTCGGAGGCTCGGGCGTTGGCGCGGCTGCTCTGGAGATTCGGAGGAAGGCTCGGCGAAGCTTCGGGTGATCCAAGCCTAGAGGTCGGGGAAGAGGCTCGGATCGGGCTACGTGGCATGATCTGGACCGTGGATCAAGTAACGATCCAACGGTTAGTGGATGCTGAGGAGTGGCGCGTCTGGATCATCGGATCCTTCTGATCCTACGGCTGCGGGACGTGGGCGACGTGGCGTGACTCTGATCGTCCGATCAAAGAGATCGGACGGCTGCTGCTTTTCGTCTCCGATAGCCCTCCGCCTCCTGCGGAGGAGAAGGCGGGGCTCAGGCGAGGTTGGCCCAACTCCGCCTCGTCCCCTCGTCGTCGGCGAAGGTCGATGGAGGTTTTGATGAAGCTCGGAAGATGCGTGGTGAGGCAGCGACACATCCGGTGGCCTCAGGATTGGAGGAGGAGCGCTGGAGCTCGATGACGATGAAGCTCGAAGGGAGCTCCGACGAGCTTCCGACCAGTGACAGCGAAGGTTCCTGCAGGGGTTAGAGATATAGCCGAAGCACGCGGAATGTTCGTGAAGGGGTTGGGAGTAAGATGCGAGGCCTATGGCGGAGCGATGGTGGTCCGGTGATCGGGCTCCGACCAGGTGGCGGAGCTAGAGTCGATGAAAGATGAAGTGCGTCGTCGGAGGGGGTGAAATGTAGCGTGAGGATCAGAGCTCCGTCATGGAGCTCGGAGCGATGAAGGTGGAGCGAGAAATCGACGGTGGAGGTGATAACTCCGGAAATCGATGCGGTTATGTCGACTCACAAGGCGAGTCAACAGTCGGTGTTTGACCACACGAATCCTGAAATTAATCAACAATTAACCCACACTAAGATCAATAAATTAGAAACAATGTGGAGTTAAAATTTATTTTTAACTCTGCACAAATGATGTAAAGGGCAAGTATGCAGAGAGTTCGAACACAGGGAGCAAACAGTGTAGCTCAAGCAAATGAATGCACAAGTGTGTGAGTGTGTGAAGTGTCTACACTAAGCAAGTAAGCAACTACAATTTTTTGTGGGTTTTTAATTTTTAAATTTTTTTTTCAAATTTCTAATTTTGTATTTTTGATTTTTGATTTTTTGATTTTTATATTTTATACTTTATATTTTTGTATTTTCTTTTTTTCAATATTGGAAGATAAAGGAAATATAAGACAAGGCAAAGTGAAATATTTATAAAAATGCACAAAAATGCTCCAAAATTCAGAAAATAAATGTTTTTGGTATTTTTAAGGTTTTTTTACTGTTTTTATGATTTTTGGGGATTTTTCAAGATGTTTTTGGTATTTTTAAAGTCTGAAATAAGGCAAACAGTGGAAATAAGGGCTGGCTGTGACAAAAATGCAAGTTAAAAATACCAACCAGTAGCAAAATTGTTTCACACTATTTTTCTAATAAAGAGAACAAAATTAGGAATAAACAGAAGCTGAGTTTGCTATTTTTGGGTTTTTCTCCTTTTTTATATAATTTTTTGAAGTTTTTAAGAGTTTTTAATTTTTTTGTGTTTTTGTTTTGAGATTTTTAATGATTTTTGGACTGACACTAAAAGATAATAAAACAGACACTACGTGATTTTTTTGGAATTTTTAGAGATGTTTTACTATTTTTTTGGTATTTTCTAAGCTAGACAGTAGGAAAAAGACATGTTTTTGATTTTTTATAAATAATGAAAAGTGGTAAAATTGAAAACTAAAAATAGGGCGTCAAAATATAGGACAACAGAAGCTTAACCCTATTTTTGTGGAATTTTTGGGGTTAAAATGATATTTTAATTAATTAGAACAAGACCCCAATCATCAAACAGTGCTGGTAGGGGCATAAGTGCAAATATGGCAACATCCAGGGGCATGTACGCAAAATTTCCACAAAACATATAACTGAATAAAATACTTTTAGTCCAAACACAAATAACCAAAACCCGCAAGGGTGGACCTGCAAAAATGCCAAGATCACGCGCACTGTGCACGTGACCTGGCAAGGACCTAGTGGCAATAATACAAACTCCGCGGGTCTTAAATGCAAATAATACAAAAGTTTATAACTGCAGACGAAAGATTGTATGCCAAATATTAAATACAAAAATCGTTGGGAAAGTTATGCAAAATACCCAGTCAATGGGCGCGATCGGACGGTGTGGCTTCCGCCACTAATCCACGTGTCAGCACAATAGGGCCCGATGCCCCTTCGTTTAATACGGCTAGGATTAGATCTTGCCCTCCGATCCAACGGCTGAATGCAGCTGCAATCCAACGGCAGCTGGGAGCTTGGAAGAACACAATTGATCGGACGGCTTTGGGCTAAGGTGGAAGAACGAGTGGATGAACTCGCCCTGTGCGAGTTTGAATTCGTTGCAGAACGCTCCTCCGACCTCCTACGACGCCCAGATCAGCTCCGGAGGTTCCTGGAAGGTTCCCCGACCCGAAGGCAAAGCCAAAATGGACGGCTGAGGTCCGGTGCTTCGTCGCGAGGTCGGGGACAAAAAGGGGCTCCAGGTTGCGCAATCGCTACAAAACTCGACCCCAGGAGGGGGTCTCTCTGGCGCTGGGACCTGCAAATAAACACAACACGCACAGTAGAGGGTCCCAAGACAGAGATAGGCGGAAGGTTGATGGGTTTAGCGAAAATGGAGCTCGCCGGAGCTTGCCCCGGCGAGGTGGTGGCTCGATAATGGTTTGAGTGTGAATCGATGGGCAACAACGCTAAACTACTCCTACTGCTACGCTATCTAAGGAAATGCAAGAAAATGAACAAGAAATCGACCTCAAGGGTGGTATGCCCGAAGTAAGAACCTCACGGCCAGGAGATGGCCGGAGATGGTGGAACACGGTGCTTGGAGGCTCGCCGCACCTCGACGGCAGTGGGGGAGGATGCCCCTGTCACGAGCGCTCGCCCTCAACCCCACCTGGAAGCTATTGGCGCCCAAACCCCGATTCAAAGAGGAATGGGAAGGAATGGGGTTGTTTTTGAAAGTGGTCGACGGGCGAACTTCGAGGATCGATCACGGGTGCGAGGCAAAGATCTAAGGAGATCTAATAGGTCGGCGCGGATCTCGGATGTTCAGGGTACAATTTTCGTGAAGGGACCATCTTCCCTCGAGCAACGCCCTGATGGCGAAAAAATCGAGAAGAGAGAGGGGTCACGGGCGTTCTGACAAGGGGGAAGGCTAGGGCCAGGGAGTTGACCGGCTGGTCAACATCCCAGGCCACCTGGTTGGTCCACGTGGACCAACCAGGAAAAAGCCCCCAAAAAAGTTTTATTAAATCATTTAAAAATAGAAATAGGTTGAATTAAATTATGGTTATAAAATAAAAATTGTTTAATTTTGTATGTAGTATTTTATTCCGATTTTTATTTATTTTTATGAATTAAATTTTTACAAGTTTGCATTTATACCCCTATATAGGTATATTATCTACATATTGAGTATTTTATTTTTATTTTTGTATTTTTAATTTATTTATTTTTGTTTATTATTTTCTAAAATGATAAAATACTTTTATAAACATAAGTGTATTTTCATTTTATCTTTCTAATATGTTTTATACATTAAATAAAATCAAAGTATAAAAAGTATAGGTATAAATATAGGTATAATACCTGTATACCCTGTATATGTGTGTATTTTATTTTGAGTTTTCTTTTTACTTTTATTCTGATTTTAATGTGTATATTTATTAGAAGTAATATTTACAATATTATAAAAATATAAAATTATAAAAATAATGAATAAAGAATAAGTTGAATATTTTAATCTGTACAAGGTACAATGTGGGTCCAAAACTCAACTTTCAGACCGTAGCTCCGCCAAATGCGAAACCACCACCATTGGATAGATTATTTTCTTCTATATACAATTAAAGGTGAGTACGCTGCATTTGGAGTTTTTAATTGTGAGATACGGGTCTGGGAAGTTGGCATTCTGGATTTTTATTCAGACCATAACTTTTTATCTGTACATTATTTTTCTGTGAAATCAATTTTGTATTTTTCTTTATTAAATTATCTACAACTTTTGTGTACAAAGTTTCTTTATTTGATGTACAAAAAGTGGAACCAAAAATAGGTCCCAAAATGAATAAAGAATGAATAGATTGTATAGGTATTTACACTGTATTTCTGACCTTATCTCCCCCTACTTTATTCCTTGTCGACCTATTCATCAAGATGCCTAGGTCTCGGGGGTTTTGGGTCATAAAATATTTACAATATTTTATTCTTTTTCTTTTCTTTATTTATTCTATAATTTTGGCCTTAATTACAGTGATTTATACACAATCTGAATGCACATGCATGGATGCTAAGATGATGGTTTTAATGCTATTTACAGGCATTTGCTAGGGTTTTTGGTGCCAAAATGATAGAATAAAGATGATGAAATGTGGATTCATCATCCCCCTATACTTTACCTTTGCTAGTCCCTAGCAAACACTTATGCAATAAGTGCAAAAAGAGAAAAGAAAGAAAAGAAAAAGAAGAACATTAGATTAAGTTTAATTATCGAACTTGTCTTTGCAAAATCGAAGTTTGGAGCTTAAGTCGGACCTTTGGAAATTTAGTGCGGTCGGAACCTTAATGAGAACCAAGTTTGAAATCCAACAGTCCTTGAGAATCCCAAAACTCTGTCCAAGTCTCCTCAATAGCCAGGTCAGAAATACTTCAACTCATACGCAAACTCTTACGACTATGAGTCTGACTCGTACAGTGTAAGTGATGGTGGCTCTCCCCAACTAGAATGACAAAGAAACTGACTTCTCCAGTACAACAACCCAATGATTCCCCAATCCAGCAACTCCATCCTCGAGGAGCGGGGTATTCCCTTCTAAGTTCAAGTGGCAACCAGCTCAAGGGGAGGGGGTGAAGAGAAGAATGGACGGTAGCCAGTGTAGCTACCTATCCTTGGATGCAAGACCAGTGTAGTCAAGTCATCCTGCTGCAGGCTCACATGATATGACTTTGGAACTCAAGCTTGCTTATTGACTTTGTACATACTTTGCAGGCTTTTTATTTTTGTACTTGCCTGAACATTTTTTTTTTTGAATACTATATACAGCAGCATTTACATAAGGAGTTTTTCCTCTTGAGCCAGTAGACTATCCCTCTTTTGAAGCTTTATTGCAACCCACAGCCTCCTGTCTTTAGACTTCCTAATCACTGGACGGGTTGGGGTGCACTTCCCTCCCTAGAGGAGGACAAATGTTTCCACTTGTGTGCGTCTCATACCGGCAAATCCATTCCCCTCACCACTCCAACTGAGTTGAGCCATGTGAAAGGTGCAGGTGTCCAAGTTAGGTCATTATCAACAAGAATCGTGCGTGTGCTCCGAAATACTCTACTTAGGCAGTCAAGAATCCATTGAACCAAGTCTCGTGATCCTCAAAGAATTAAGTCAACTAGACCTGAAGTACCTCAAACCCAGTTCCTATAAGGTTCCTGTTATTAGGTAGATTTTTAAGGTCCAATCAAGCTCCAATCTTCGGATTTTACTTAGACTTGTTCAACTATCAAACTCAATCCGAAAAATGCGAATGCCATGCAATGCAATGCAGAAAATATTTTTGTGATGCAATTTTCAAGATTTTGAACTTTTTATGGATTTTTGAAAAGATGATGATGATGCATATGCAATTTTTTTGTATTTTTCAAAAAAATATTTTTCAAATGTTTTTGGATTTTAATTTTGCAAATGTTTTTGGGAATTTTTGAAAACAAAAAGATTTTGGCTCACAACTAGGTGAAAATATGTACACGGGAGTGCTTCTTATATAAATACAAGAAGTGGATTTTAAGAATTTACAGGGTAAGTGATCAATTTTATACATCTATATATAGTTAGTGGATTTTGGTGTGATGTTAGTATTCCTCAAACTTATTTGACACAAGGTTTTTCAAACAATTTTTGAAGACTATAGTCCAAAATAATTTTTACAAACATTTTTACAAACATGTACACTCATTTGAAAATCATTTTGCAATCGGTTTTCAAAACAGTATATATAGGTTTTTCAAATATTTTTGCAACCATCTTTCAAACCATTTGCAAATCATTTTTCAAACATTTTATTTCACACAAAGAAAATAAATTTTTACAAACCACACAGGTTGAAAACACCGAACAAAATATTTTCAAAATAGTTTTCAATAGATGTTCACAAAGTTTTCCAACTATTTTTCAAACATTTTGCAAAAAAAAACATTTTCACCTGATTTATTAATCAGTAAATACAAAAAGAATTTGAGGAATAACCACATCTTTTTATTAAAGGTTTTTAATGAATTTTAAAGAATTAGTAGCCATATTTATTAAGAAAATATGAAAGTACGAGTTATGGCTAAAGTATATACGTAGTATATACGACCCCCCTATACTTAGCTTGAGCTATGTCCTCATAGATCGGAGAGAAAAGAGAAGACATAACTCGTACTAAGTATAGGCAAGTGTAAAGAATAAATGAATAATGAATGAATCAGCAAATGAGAAGTTGACCGTCCCCCCTATACTTAGGATCAAGTAATCCTAAGTATAGCAGACTGTACACAAAGCAGGGAGGGTCAAGGGTGGGAATGAACAGATCGTACTCATATTGTCTCCCCCTATACTTAGGGTAAGATATCCCTAAGTATAGAAAAGAAGAGGAGACAATGGAGAGGATCGAAAGGAATAGAAAGACTCGAGGTGCACACCCCCCTATACTTAGGACAAAGTACGTCCTAAGTATGGAAAACTGTCTACAAGGGCAGCACCTTTTTGATAGATAAAGAAAATAGAAAAGGAAAAGAAGAAAAGAAGAAAAGAATACTTCAACCGAAAACAGAGTGATATAAACAGATAGATCTGTACAGCGGAAAGTAGCATTTGATCACCATGTATGAGATGTAGATGATGAGAATCAAAGGACACATCTCATACCAGAAGAATGGGGGCTACGTCAACGGTCGGCGGATCATGATCAAGATATAATTTCAAGCGTTGACCGTTGACGCGGAAGGTAGAGGAAGATGACGGTTCGGATATGTCGATGCTGCCATTGTCATGTACCTTCCTGACCACATACGGTCCTTTCCACTTGCTCTGTAATTTCCCTGGGAATAATTTCAGCCTGGAATCAAACAACCATACTCTCTGATCTGGCTCAAACTGTTTATGGCTGATATGCGAATCGTGCCATGTCTTCACTTTCTCTTTGTACTGTAGGCTGTTCGAAAAGGCTGTATCCCTCAATTCCTCCAGGGCTGCCAATTCTGCTCTTCTCTGGTCACCTATACTCTCGGGATCTAGAAGCAACTCAGTAACTGCCCAAAAAGATTTGTGCTTGATCTCCACTGGCAAATGGCACGGCTTGCCATAGACGAGACGAAAGGGAGATGTCCCCAATGGATTTTTGAAAGAAGTCCGATAGGCCCATAGGACCGAGTCCAAAAGTTGTGACCAATCCTTTCGGTCTGGGCGGACAACTTTCTGCAAGATCGTCTTTATCTCCCGATTCGATACTTCAGCAAGACCATTAGTCTGAGGGTGATAAGGAGTGGCAACCCGATGGTCAATACCGAACTCGTCAGCAAGGGCCCTAACTTTGTCATTGATGAAATGAAACCCCCCGTCAGAAATCAAAACTCTAGGTACCCCGAACCGTGAAATGATATTTTTCCTCAAAAATTTGCAAACGGTTTTAGCATCTGCGGCTCGGGCGGGGATGGCCTCAACCCATCGGCTGACATAATCCACAGCGAGCAAAATATGCTCGAATCCCTGACTCTTAGGAAATGGGCCCATGAAATCAATTCCCCATGCATCAAAAACCTCACAAAAGTGAATGGGTTGCATGGGCATCATGTCTCTCTGTCCGCAGGTTCCCATTTTCTGACAGTCAGTACATCTCTTCACGAACTCATCAGAATCCTTGAAGAGAGTAGGCCACCATAGGCCGGATTGAAGCACCTTCTGTGCTGTCCTTTTTCCCAGAATGATGTCCTCCTGCCTCAAGCTTGTGGCAGTATGTGAGGACGCTATGCTGCTCTTCTTGAGGAATGCACCTCCTCCAGATACTATCCCCTCCTTCATGATAAAGGACGGGATCCTCCCAATGGTAAAACTTGGCCTTAGCTAGGAAGGTCTCAAGTTTCTGCCTGGGCCAACCCTGAGGGACTGTCTTAGCAACAAGATAGTTTACAAGGTCAGCATACCATGGGAGTGAGGTGACAGCCAAGATCGCCTCATCTGGAAAAGTCTCGGTTATAGGTGCACTGGGCTCAGATTCCTCAAGATTCTCCAATCTGGAGAGATGATCCGCCACCACATTCTTGACTCCAGGCTTGTCCTTAATCTCAATATCAAATTCCTGGAGTAGAAGGATCCATCTGGTGAGACGTGCTTTGGCATCCTTCTTAGCCATTAAATACCGGATGGCGGTATGATCGGTGTAAATGGTCACTCTAGATCCGAGAATATATGATCTATACTTATCAAGAGCAAAGACTACGGCCAGCATCTCTTTCTCAGTCACAGTGTAATTCCTTTGAGCGGCATCTAAGGTCCGGCTGGCGTAGTGAATGGCAAATGGTAACCCATCCCTCCTCTGTCCAAGCACAGCCCCAACGGCAAAATCTGAAGCATCCGTCATGATCTCGAATGGAAGAGACCAATCGGGTGGCTGAAGGACAGGAGCTGAAACAACCATATTCTTTAGAGTCTCAAATGATTCAAGACACTTATCATTAACAATAAACTCGGTGTCTTTGGTCAGTAAGTCAGTGAGCGGTCGGGCGATTCGGCTGAAGTCCTGAATGAACCGTCGGTAGAAACCGACATGCCCCAGAAAAGACCGTAACTGACGCAATCTGCATATGCATGCATCATCTTTTCAAAAACCCATAAAAAGTTCAAAATCTTTGAAAATTGCATCACAAAAATATTTTCTGCATATCATTGCATGGCATGCGCATTTTTCGGATCGAGTTTGATAGTTGAACAAGTCTAAGGAAAATCCGGAGATTGGAGCTTGATTGGACCTTAAAATCTACTTAATAACAGGAACCTTATAGGAACTGGGTTTGAGGTACTTCAGGTCTAGTTGACTTAATTCTTTGAGGATCACGGGACTTGGTTCAATGGATTCTTGACCGCCTAAGTAGAGTATTTCGGAGCACACGCACGACTCTTGTTGATAATGACCTAACTTGGGCACCTGCACCTTTCACATAGCTCTCCACGGATGAGGTGGTGAGGAGGCAGTTTCCTTTGGCTTGGGGTAGCATATGAGGGTAGTACTTCTAGGCGGAACCTCTCTTCTTCTTATAGTGAAGGAAGTGCACCTCAACTTGGTCTAGTAGTGATGAAGGCTAAAGACAGAAGCCGTGGGTTGCAATAAAGCTTCAAAAGAGGGATAGTCTACTGGCTCAAAAGAAAAACTCCTTATGTAAATGCTGTTGTGCATAGTATTCAAAAAAAAAAAAAAAAAAGAGTTCAGGCATGTACAAAAATAAAAAGCCTGCAAAGTATGTAAAGTCAATAAGCAAGCTTGAGTTCCAAAGTCAAATATGTGAGCCTGCAGCAGGATGACTTGACTACACTGGTCTTGCATCCCAGGATAGGTAGCTACACTGGCTACCGTCCATTCTTTTCTTCACCCCCCTCTTCTTGAGCTGGTTGCACTTGAACTTAGAAGGGAATACCCCGCTTCTCGAGGAAAGAGTTGCTAGACCGAGGGATTAGAGTTACCAGGTTGGAGGAGGTTGTTTCTTTGCTACTCCTGAGGTGGTGAGCTACATATCACTTACACTGTACAAGTCAGATTCATAGTCGTAAGAGTTTGCGTATGAGTTGAGATATTTCTGACCTGGCTATTGAGGAGACTTGGACAGAGTTTTGGGATACTCAAGGACTGTTGGATTTCAAATTTAGTTCTCATTAAGGTTCCGACCGCACTAAAATTCCCAAGGGTCCGACTTAAGCTCCAAACTTTGATTTTGCGAAGACAAGTTTGATAATCAAGTAAAATCCAAGTTCTTCTTTTTCTTTTCTTTGTTTTCTTTTTGCACTTATTGCATAAGTGTTTGCTAGGGACTAGCAAAGGTAAAGTATAGGGGGATGATGAATCCACATTTCATCATCTTTATTCTATCATTTTGGCACCTAAAACCCTAGCAAATGCCTGTAAATAGCCTTAAATCAAGCATCTCAGCATTCATGCATGTGCATCTCAACAGTGTGTAAATTACTGTAATTAAGGCCAAAATTATAGAATAAATAAAGAAAAGAAAAAGAATAAAATATTGTAAATATTTTATGATCCAAAATATTTTCCGGAATTAATCAACAATTGAAAAATCGATGCGGTTATGTCGACTCACAAGGCGAGTCAACAGTCGGTGTTTGACCACACGAATCCCGAAATTAATCAACAATTAACCCACACTAAGATCAATAAATTAGAAACAATGTGGAGTTAAAATTTATTTGTAACTCTGCACAAATGATGTAAAGGGCAAGTATGCAGAGAGTTCGAACACAGGGAGCAAACAGTGTAGTCCTAGCAGAAGCTAAGTGTGTGAGTGTGTGAAGTGTCTACACTAAGCAAGTAAGCAACTACAATTTTTTGTGGGTTTTTAATTTTTAATTTTTTTTTTCAAATTTCTAATTTTGTATTTTGATTTTTGATTTTTTGATTTTTATATTTTATACTTTATATTTTTGTATTTTCTTTTTTTCAATATTGGAAGATAAAGGAAATATAATACAAGGCAAGCTAAGGTATTTATAAAAATGTGCAAAAATACTCAAAAATTCAGAAATAAAATGTTTTTGGGATTTTTAATGTTTTTTACTGTTTTTTGTGATTTTTGGGGATTTTTTCAAGATGTTTTTGATATTTTTAATTACTGAAATAAGGCAAACAGTGGAAATAAGGGCTGGCGGTGACAAAAATGCAAGTTAAAAATACCAACCAGTAGTCAAAATATTTCACACTATTTTTCTAATAAAGAGAGCAAAATTAGGAATAAACAGAAGCTGAGTTTGCTATTTTTGGGTTTTTCTACTATTTTATATATTTTTTTGGAGTTTTTGAGTGTTTTTAATTTTTTTGGTGTTTTTCTTTTGAGATTTTTAATGATTTTTGGACTGACACTAAAATAGGATAAAATAGACACTATGTGAATTTTTGGGAATTTTTGGAGGTGTTTTGATATTTTTTTGGTATTTTCTAAGGTAGACAGTACACAAAAAGGGAGTTTTTGATTTTTAATAAATAAGAAAATAAAATAAAATCAAAAACTAACTAGATGGCGTTAAAGTACACATATCCAGGAAGTTAAGTCTATTTTTTTGTGGAATTTTTGGACTTAAAGTGATATTTTAAACAATTAGAACAAGTATCCAAACATTAAACAGTCCTGGCAAGGGCATAAGTGCAAATATTGAAACATCCAGGGGCATACATGCAATTTTCCACAAAATATTACACTAAAACTTGCATTTACTGGACTAAATATAAATAACAAAACCCGGAGGGGCCTTAGCGCAAAATGCCCAAGCCGAACACGTGCGAAACACGCGCCTGGCAGGGACCTAAAGGCAATAACCAAAACTATCAGGGGCTTGTATGCAAATATCCCAAATGTTTAACACTTAATACAAAAGTTCTGGGACTAAACCGAAATACCCCAAAGGCCGAGGGTCTGTCTGCAAAATGGCCACACACCTCACGCGCACGGGCACGTGAGATGACGTGGCCGAGGACCTTTTTGTGAATATGTAAAAGTTCGGGGGCCTTAAGATAAATATTACAAAACTAAAATAGCTGCAAATGAAAGATTTAGTACTAATATAAAATACAAAAACGCTTGGGGTGGTTTTTGCAAAATACCCAAGCAAAGGCGCGATCAAACGGTGGGGATCATCCCACTTATCCACGTGTCGATGCGAGGCGCGCCGATACCCCTTCGGAAGCGGAGGGCTGAGATTAGATCTCAGCCCCTGATCTGACGGTGCCTGGGGCCTTCAATCGGATGGTGGCTGTGCTCCACGAAGAACAGAGGCTGATCGAACGGTAGCAGAGGTCGAGGGAGGAGCACGGAGGAGCTCCGGTCTGGCGAACTTCTCCGAGCTCTTCCGGCCAACCACGGCGACGCTGGAGCTTTCAAGGTGGCCGAGGATGCTCCTGCAGGTGTCGGCTGACGTCTGGAGGCTTCAAAATCCACCGGTGAACGCCGGTGCTCTCGCGCGAAGGTGGCGGAGCTGCGAGGCTCCATGTGCTCCGGCGAGAGGGCAAAAACGCTCCAGAAGCTGCGATGGGTTTCAATACCTGCACCAAAAAGTTAGGGAGGTCGAGGGCAAAATGCCTCGACCTCAAATGGCTCTCGAAATGGACTGGGAAGCGCAATAGGGTCTCGCCGGAGTTGCGCTCCGGCGAGGTGATCGATTAGGTGATGGAGATGATCGATTCGACTGAGAACGATGGGGAAAATGATCCTAGAACTAACAGGAATAAAATGGGGAGGGGAATGAGATGGATGGCAGCCTCGATGGCCAATGGCCAGAGGGAGAATACCTCACGGGGACGACCGCCGGAGGTGATGGTGGAACACGCCCAGCTTGCTCAACTCCGCCTCTTCGAAGGTGCAACTTGGAGCTGTCACCTCCACCTTGCTGAGCGACTCCAAAGAAGGGGGGGAAACTGGATGAAATGCGGTTCAACCCGAGAAAGGAAGATGGTGGGTTGTATTTGAAGAGCGTTGGGTGCGTGTTTTCGAGGCATGATCACGGGTGGAGGAAGAAGATCTGAGTGGATCTGATGGAGCGGCGATGGAGATGGATCAGAGCGGCGCAACTTCCATGAAGGAAGCGGCGGCAAAGGACGAACGAGTCGGCCTAGGAAAATCCACCAAGGTGGGCAAAAACCCAGGCGCGCCAGAGCTACAGTAGACGAAGGACGGGCTGTTGACCTGCTGGTCAACAGTCGCTAGCTTCTGGTTGGTCCACGTGGACCAACCAGAAAAAGATAATAATAAAAAATGTTTTGTTAATTCGTTTAAAAATAGAAAAAGGCCGAATTAATTTTTGGGTAAAAAATAAAAAATGTTTATTTTTTTATGTAGTATTTTATTCCGATTTTTATTTATTTTTATGACTGATATTTTTACAAATTTACGTTTATACCCCTATATAGGTATATTATCTATGTATTTTAGTATTTTATTTTTATTTTGTGTATTTAATCTACTTATTTTGTTTATTATTTTCTAAAATTATAAAATACTTTTATATACACAAATGTATTTTTATTTTATTTTTATGAATTGTTTTGTATATACATATAGAAAGTATAGGTATAAGTACAGGTAATATACCTATGTATTCTTTATACAAGTGTTTTGATTTTGAGTTTTATTTACATTTTTATTCTGATTTTAATGTACATAATTATTATAAATAATATTTACAACATTATAAGAATATAAAATTGGATAAATAATGAATAAAGAATAAAGTGAATATTTTAATTTGTACACTTATACAATGAGGGTCCAGAACTCAACTTTCAGACCGTAGCTCCGCCAAATGCGAAACCACCACCACAAAATAGATTATTTTATTCTATATACAATTAAAGGTGAGTACGCTGCATTTGGAGTTTTTAATTGTGAGATACGGGTCTGGGAAGTTGGCATTCTGGATTTTTATTCAGACCATAACTTTTTATCTGTACATTATTTTTCTGTGAAATCAATTTTGTATTTTTCTTTATTAAATTATCTACAACTTTTGTGTACAAAGTTTCTTTATTTGATGTACAAAAAGTGGAACCAAAAATAGGTCCCAAAATGAAAAAGAATGAATAAAAAATATAGGTATTTTATCTGTGTATCTGACCTTATCTCCCCCTACTTTATTCCTTGTCGACCTATTCATCAAGCTGCCTAGGTCTCGGGGGTTTTGGATCATAAAATATTTACAATATTTTATTCTTTTTCTTTTCTTTATTTATTCTATAATTTTGGCCTTAATTACAGTAATTTACACACTGTTGAGATGCACATGCATGAATGCTGAGATGCTTGATTTAAGGCTATTTACAGGCATTTGCTAGGGTTTTAGGTGCCAAAATGATAGAATAAAGATGATGAAATGTGGATTCATCAGGAGGGCGAATTAAATCGGGGAAATCAAAGAAGAAAATAAGAAGAGATCAGAAGAGAAATGGAGGTGGCTACCTGGGGAATGGAGCTCAGATTTGAGCTCCAGGTCGTCGCTCGAAGGGTCGGTAGATGTCCTGAGCTCATGCAGCTTCGCGATGGAGGCTACAGCACGGCGGAGGCGGCCGTGGATCTCGCTGGAGAAGACACCTGTCTTCGCTCAAAGATACGATCAATTGCTGTCACCAATCGAATGCTCTGAGCTCTAGGGTTCCTCACGTAATGGCGGATGGGAGCAAATGTGGCCGGAGGGTGAGTATTTATAGGATGAAGGTGTTGGCCGGAGTCGCGGGAAGGTGGAGTTCGTGGAGGTTTTGGGGCGACTCTGGTGGGAGTTATGGTGAGTGAGGGAGGTGGCGAGGACGAGGGAGGAGTGGGCTCCATCGTGGCGGTGTTGGCGATCGGAGAGGGTGGCAGGAGTGGGTCCGTGAATAGAAAGGGGCAGCCCCCTCGCGGAAGGCTGAGATCGTGGGAGAGAGGTCGTCTGGAGGTAGGAGACGAAGTCCTGGCCGTTGGATCTTGTGATCCAACGGCCCAGATCGAAGCGCTAAGGAGCGGGTAGGATTAGATCCGAAGCGAGGCAATCAAGGGTGCTGAATGCGCCACGCGTCGCGTTAAAGACGAAGCGCGAGCGGGCGGCGTGGATTAAATCAAGGTAAAGCGATCTAAGGGGTGCAATTGCGCCACGTGGTGCGATATGGGAGCCGCGCTGGCGAACGGTGGAGATGAGCCCAGGGGTTTGATCGGATGGCTAAGGGTCTGGCGCTAAAGAACGGCAGGGATCAAGAGATGAGGGCGAGATCTGATGGCGTAAATGCCGCCACGTGGCGTGGGGGGATTGAGGCGGGAACGAGCGGCTATGATGAAAGGCTAGGAAGTGATCTGATGGTGGGGAAGAAGGGCGCTCGCGGAGGCGGTACAACTGTTGGATCTATGTGAAGATCCAACGGTTGTGGGCGCGGGCGGCTAGGGCAAAAGGGGAGCGGGCCGCGTGGCGCAATCAGAGGGCGCCACGTTGCCAGCTGTGAGTAGTTGTGAGATGAAGTGAGATTAGAGAGAGAAGGAGGCCGAATTTGGAAAATCTCAAAACATGAAAGTTGTAGATCTTGATGAGATCTACAAGTTTCATGTTGACCAAAGATGGAGATGAGGTCAACTATGATACAAAAATGCAGGAATACAAATATACACATATATAGTATACATAGAGGCCCAAAAACCCAACTTCTTCCTACGAGCTTCAAATTGGATGAAATTAGTCTCATTTTAAAGGTCTTTTAATGTGTATTATTTTGAAAGTGAGTAGACCTATTTTGGAGGTTGTATGAGGGAGTTATGGGCCTTCTAAGATCCAGAGGTTCTAGGTCTTTGTTGGATATTTTACAAAGGAGATTTCTACTTTCTTCCTTATATTATTAACTAAAGATATATTATAAGGGAGGTGTTATTTTATAGGTGAATATTTTACAAGTGATCTTGGCTTCTTATTTAATGCAAATGTGAGTGCTAAAATGCATGTATTATGAATGCATGTATGAATGCTAATTGTGCAAGACAAAGGGAAATATGCTGCTATTTACTCGGGAACAAGACTCTATTTTCAACTTTTAGAGTGATGAATCACAGATTCATCACCCCTCTCCACGCAAAATGATCAATGCCGGGCGCAAAGGCCTCTGGTGGAGATTAGTTAAATATTGTCCAAACTCATCATTTACTTGCTCCTAAGTGACATGGTAACCAATCTCTTACTACTTAAGAACCAAGCAAGCAGCTCACCTTCAAAAGCACCTAGGCCATCCATAATGGCCTGGTGTTCGATGCGAAATCTAGATTCAATACCAACGGTCTTCCCCTTAGTGCCTTATACATCCTAGAAATGGAGAAGTCGTCCAATGACTCCTCCCAAAGAGTCTTGTTAGTGACCCACTGACACCACATATCCGACAACATTATCAGTAATATAGAGATAGAAATCATCTAATCACATAGTCATGTGACGAACATAAACAACCAAGCTCCATCCCACCACCAAGCCATTCCATGTATGTCCTATGCAAGTGCCATCAACCTAGGGAAGATCTCCGCTAGCACACATTTCCTTGATTGTCCAACAAAAATTGGATCTCCTTCTAGGGTCTACCACACCTCCTCCCACTTAACAAGAGAAGTACCCCCTCCCACCTTCCTCGACTCCCTTCCAAAGGAACCTCCTACTAGCATCATCAATGTGCTTCTCCACTTTCATAAACTTCCTAAACACAAGCAAGTAGAACAAAGATAATTTCAAGAGTGCTAACCTCCGCAAGAGCATGCAGCCTCCCATAGACAAAAACTTCAACCATCGGTCCTTGAGTCTCCGTCTCATCCTATCTACTACCATTGATAAACTCCTTAGAGTCAAATTTCTCTTTTTTTCTTTTGAAAGAAAAAGGGTGGCATCCCGAGTTAGGATCGACCACAAAGTTTATAAAAAAAGTATATAAGATTACATCAGCCAGACCTAATAAATGACTCTACAATGTTTAAGTACATTTTCAGCATAAAAGGTTGACCACGAAAAATGGCTTCATTTCTAGCGTATCAAATGGCCCAAAGCATCGCAAACGGACCCAAAGCACTGCGAAAGGAAAAGAGTTGTCCTCATGCGAGTTGTCGCACGTCCCCCACACTAAAGCTCGAAAAGGAACACTGCTATCTACCTCAACCACGATATCCTTGCCCTCTCCCAAATTTGAGTTGAGAGATTGCATCTAAAGAATAAGTGGTCTACATCCGCATTCTCAAATCCACACCTATTGCAAACTTGATCACCCACCTGAAGTAGCATATTCTAACGCTCCTTCATAAATATGCGAACGTGTCTCAAAATCCATAAAATCCTTGATTCTTTGTGGTATCTTGCCCTTCTATTTAATCTTTTCATCAAGGAGAAATTCTTCAAACACATTCATCTGATCATCCACAAAGAGACGATATGTTTTCATCACCGAAAAATAGCCATCGGTCCATCTAAAGTGATCTCTTCCCCAAGATAGCCCTTCCACATCATCCAATTCAGTTTGTAAGCTCATGAACTCCTCAGATCGTTCCTCAAAAAATGTCGTTGAGAAGGAAGGGGATCAAGTGTTCCTCGACCAAATCTCGTGTAATAAAGCATTCTTGTTCTCCACAAGGTCCATAAGCCTTGGATAGAGAACCCCTACAGCACCATTACCAGTCCAACCATCCTGCCAAAAGCAAAACATCTCCACGTTACCAGTAGTTGGTCGTAACTTCTCTATCAGAACTGACATAATCATCTTGATGCCTCACCAAAGAGAGGATGTCACTCATATGTCATCAAGAAGCAATGATCCTACATAACAAGTGGCATACCATGTCATTAGAATCTCCCACAGATGAACGACCAATTTTGCAATCAGCGCCTTAATCATACAATCCACCCTTAAAACACCCACCCCCATCTTTTTTGCCATAATAACAGTCTTCCTATTAGCAACGTGCATCCCCACCTTAACTTGCTTTCCATTTGACCAGAAAAATATTCTCATCAAAGTCTCCACTCTTTTGCGTACTCCGAGGGGCATAACCCATGTCGAGAAGAAGAAAATGGAGATAGCATAGAGGACATGCTTATGCAACATCAGCTTTTCACCTATAGACAATGTCTCATCTTTCCATCATGCCAACTTACCTTCTAATCTAGCCATAACCAACCTCCAATCATTTAGTGAAAGCTTGCCTACCACAAGTAGAAGCCCAAGATAAGTGATGGGTAGCTCCCCAACCGGGCACCGTTATGCCTCGCCCACTTCTTGCACCTCAGAACAAGAAAGCCCAATGACACTACCATTGACTTACCCTGATTAATCCATAACCTCGAGATATCCCCAAAAAACCATGATCACAGCTCTCCTCGATACCTCCAATCTCCCATCAAGAAAAATATTTGTATTGTCCGCATATTGGAGAAGAAGGATAGAGATGTCTCAGTTACAATAACTCGAGCACCACCCGCCATTCGAAGTCAACCTCATCATTACTGCCAACGCATTAGCGAAAATCACAAAATGCAAATGTGCCAACGGACACCACTGACAAACACCTCTAAGAGGATGAAAATAGGCAGCCTCTAGACGCCAATTGACTAGTACAACATAAGAAGTTGTAGTAATACAATGCTTCATCCATGAAATCCAAGTCTGGAAAGCCTCGCTTCTCGAGAAATCTCTATAAGTGTTAGTAATATATATTCTGCGACTCTTATTTAGTTATCGTAACCCCACTAAGGGCAATTATGTATTATTTATTCTTTAGACTCTCTAGGGTTTCTATGGTTCTGTCAGATATAAGGACCTCTAAACCTATGGAATATAATATGTAATTTCAATCTTTTCTCATTCTTCACATGGTATCAGAGCCTAGAACCTGGCTCTAACCTAATCTCCCACCAACCTCAACCAGTGGTGCCACCCGAGGTCTCCAAGCTTCATCTCTACCCAGCGGCGCTGCACAACATTCCAGCCCGTCTCTTCTTCCCCGAGCCCCATTCCCATCGCCATCGTTGTCCCCATTGCCATCGTCATCGCCCGAACCCCATCCCCATCACCATCGCCCGAACCCCAAGTCTTGAGCCCCCCCAGCCCCGAGCCCTGGACGTGGACGTGACCTTGGATGCGGACGTAGACGTGATCTTACCCGCTTTCCACCATGCACACATTGTGGACGCCTGAACCATCTGTCATAACGATGCTGGGTGAAGTTTGGCATGCCTCATAATGCCAACGGTGCCTATGAAAAATCCACATTTGATAACTCCTATGATAATGCAGAAACCTCTCCATTTCCGACTCCCGGTGATAGTCAGACTTTATTGCATCTGAGTATGCTCGTCTTCGACAACTACTACAAAACTCTGCTAATGACACTACTTCTTCTGCTTCTATTGCTAGTCTAGACACTACATCAGGTATAGTTGCCACCTCTGCCACTATGTCTACTCTTGCATGGATTATTGACTCGGGTTCCTCAACTCATCTGATGGGAGAAGGTAGTCTTTTCACCTCTTCCCAACCGTCTTCCATTGTGAAGACTGTTCGTGTTGCCAATGGAGCTCATTCACCTATTATTATAGTAGGCACTATGGAGTTTTCCTCTAAACTCCAACTTATTGGGGTTCACTGCATTTCTAACTTTCCTCTTAGCCTATTATTTGCTCACAAGATGTGCGTTGAGCTTAACTGTCGAGTTATATTTGATGAGTTTTGCTGTTATTTTCAGGATATCCGGACGAGATAGATTTTTGGTGGGGGCATGAGAAGAATGACCTTTATTATCTTGACATCCCCTCAGACTCTGGTTTTGTTGGTGCTTCGTCCATCTCCATCGATCCTCTTATATGACATCTTCGTCTCGGTCATACGCCTTCCAAATCCCTCTCGTTAATGTTTCCGAAATCTCTATGCTCAAGCCTTGTGAGTGTGAGGCATGTTAGTTCAAGAAACATCAGTGAGTGTCGTTCCCTGCCTTTACTGATCCTCGTCGTGAAGTTGCTTTCTCATTAATCCATTGTTATATTTGGGGACCTTGTCCGGTCGTACTCTAAGTGACCATAGGTATTTTGTTGTTTTTGTTGATGATTATAGTAGGTCATCTTAGGTTTATCTTTGAAAAAAACGTTCAGAAATTAACAATATTGTTAAAATTTTCTTTCATTATGTTAAGAATATTTTCTCCTCTGGTATAAAAGTTTTTCGTTCTGATAATGCCTTGGAATTTACCCAACATGACCTAACAAACTTCTGTCTCTCAAGGTACCATACATCTAACCTCATGCCCATATACGTCCCAACAAAACGGTATAATAGAAAGAAAACTCTGACATCTCCTAAATATTGCTCGCTCACTTCTTACTCGGATGAAAGTTCCCAAAACCTACTGGGTGATGATGATCATTGTCCATCTTATCAACAGAATCCCATCTCCTACCCTAAATTGATCCACCCCTTCTCTCTACTTTACCCAACCGAGTCACCATTTACTCTTCCATTGTGAATTTTTAGTTGTGTCCTTTATTCATAATTTTCACACTATAGACAAACTTTCTCCTCATACAATAAAATGTGTATTACTTGGTTACTCTCGTACTCAGAAAGGTTACAGATGTTACAATCCAACTGGACATCACTATTATATCTCTGCCAATGTAACCTTTTTTAGCAGACTAGTTTCTTCCATCATTCAGATACAGATATTCCTCTGGATCTACCACCTCCACCCATTGCCTATAAATGCGGACATGTCACTTCACCATCAGATGTTCCTCTACATGTTTCTTTGTTGCAGGATAATTTGCCTTCTACAAGTGTCCCCTCCAATATCGTCCCCAATGATCCTCAAGAGCTTCCAATTGCTTTACGAAGATTTAAGCGGCAATGTACTTCTCATCCCATGTCTCACTTTACAATTACTGCTAGTTTATCTTGCACTGACAGACTATATACATACGCTCTCATGACTATTTCAGTTCTGAAAGACCATCATAGTGCTTTGCAGGATTTTGGATGGTGCAAGGCTATGAACGAGGAGATGGATGCTCTTATTTCCAGAGGGACATGGGTTCTAGTGCAGTGTCCCAAGGGGATTAGACCTATGGCATACACGTGGGTCTTTATGACCAAGCAATCACCTGATGGATCCATTGACAGATTGAAAACTCATCTTGTGGCCAATGGCTTTACGCAAACATATGGAGTGGATTACTTTGAGACATTTTCATCGGTTGTATGAATTGGATCAATAAGGACTATTCTCTCAGTGGCAGCTAATAAGGTATGGCCTACATTTCAGTTAGATGTGAAAAATGCCTTCTTATATAGTGACCTTGAAGAGGAGGTGTACATGATGCAACCTCCGGGTTATGAAGTGGAGGAGGAGTGTATATGTGGACTTCGTCAGACCATATATGGTCTGAAGCAGAGCCCAAGGGTGTGGTTTGATAGACTTACTGCAGAAATAAGAACTCTTGGCTTCCAAAGAACAACATCGAACTACTCTACGTTTGTCAGAAGACAGACAACTGATATTGTTATACTTGCAGTTTATGTGGATGATATGGTTGTCACAGGTGATGATGTTAATGGGATAGTAGAGAACAAAGCCTTCCTCCAGAAGGTATTTGTTACCAAAGACATTGGTCCTCTACGCTACTTCTTAGGCATAGAAATACTACACAATACATAGGGCCTTCATCTCCCGCAGAGGAAATACTACCTGGACATCCTTACTGAAGCGAGATTACTTGAATGCAAGCCTCCTGCAGATCCAAAGAAACATGTCACTTCCTCTGATCCTATCATTGAGGACGTTACTCAATATAAAAGCCTGGTTTGCAAACTTCTTTACCTTACTGTCACTAGATCATATATTTCTTATGCAGTGAGCAGAGCCAGCCAACACATGGAGAAACCTTGTTACAGTCACTGGTAGGATGTTCTTCAAATTCTATGTTACTTAAATGAATCACTAGGGTGTGGTCCCTTTTATAGGGCAAATGGGAACACTGATGTCATCGCATATTCTGATGCAGATTACGCAAGTTCGCCAGAGGATTGACGCTCTACCACAGGATATGCTATGATGGTTGGAGGAAATCTTGTTACTTGGAGAAGCAAGAAACGTAATGTTATCTCTAGATCCAGTGTAAAAGCAGAGTATAGGGCGATGGCACAAGCTACCTGTGAGATTACATGGTTAGCTCCGACCAGCTAGTCGGAGTCCCGTACCATTCATCTACCCGCTCCGATCAAATTCCATGTTTTCCTTCCATCTTCCAGCGCAACCTAATCCCCCTGGATCCTGCTCACCAGAGCAGGATTAGGATAGGTTTCCTCCTCAGCCTTTGCCGGAAACTAGAGCTTCATTCTCTTGTCTCTTCTCTTCACATTCACGTGCAATAATCTGATCGGAGCAAAGCCTCCGAGTCCTTTATCCTTTGCAGGTGTTGGTTCGTGCAAGGAGGTGCAATATGAGCTCCATTCGAGGTGGCAGAGCACCTCCAAGTGCACCACCCCCACTAGGACCATCTGACTATCCATCTTCTCATCGGAGCCATCCATTAGACGTGGAGTGGCCCTACGAAGGTGTTGGGCTTCATCGTGAGTTCATCGGACCCGTGGATCATTGTCCACAGCCAACGGAAACTCATCGGGCTTAAGTTCAACTAGCATCCGCCCTCATCATTGGATTACCCTCTCTTGCCAGATATGATCCAGACGGTTCTTCCATGCCTAACTGATAATGGTCCGATCAGATCCCCAGAACATCTAAGCCACATGTCAGCCCTAGCCTTTCCAGCCGTCAGATATGTACTAGCGTAGCAAATTTGAACCACACGTCCACGACATCCTCTGGCCGGTAGATCCTTTTGCAGAGCTCCATCAGAATTGTCAGACGTCTCACGCGCCCACCATGTGCCTCGAGGGTATATTTCTCTTTTTCCCATGCATGTCGTTTTATTTTGTTTTAATCCAATAAGTATAATTGTAGTCGAGAACTTTTGCAGTAGGACCCTTTTGTTTTTATATTTGCAGTTTAGTCCATTTGAATTGTAGTCATGTGTAGCTTCACGTGGTATTTCGTGTATTTGCATGATTCTCCCCGTATTTTGAGCATGTTATGTAATGAATGAAATGTTTTGAGAAATTGCATTTATATCTCTGTTTGTCTAGATTCACGTGATGTGTATGTGCTTGTTAGATTAATTGCGTAGAGGCCCCCAGACTTTTAATACTTGTTATATGCTAGGCCCTAGGACTTAAAATAATTGCAGATTGGTCCTTGTGCATTCTTTTAATTACAAGCCTTTTTTTAATTGCATTAGATATTTACTTAACTCCAAATATTGTCTACAAATTAACTATGGTTCCCGAGTGCATGTAGTATTTATGGTGATTTTTACTTGTTGATTTTCATGTATTTTCTATTATTAAAAATTCAAAAACACCGTAAAAATCTATGTATATCCTAAAAAATCCATAAAAATTCGAAAAACCATTAAAAAAATTCTATAGAAATTATTGTAGTTGCTTTTTGTCATATTTTAGATCTTGTACAAATGTTGTCAAAAAAATACCATATAAAAACCTAAAAATTTGTAAAACACTCAAAAACTTATAAAAATCATATAAAATCAACAACAAATCCAAAAATTGTGATTTCATTTCCTGCTTGCAGATATTGCTTTCACTTCCAGGAATTTTGAGCCTTTTACCTATTTTTAAATTGCAAAACATTACGGATTGTGCACAGTTTTCTTTTTTTTTCATTGTTGATTTTTAGAAAATCACAAAAACATCTGAAAAATATCCAAAAATTACTAAAAACACTACAAAATATATAAAACCAGAAATATTTTTAGTTTAAATTTCTGAGTATTTTCGACCTATTTGAAAAAGACAAAAAGATTATTTGTGTGTGTTTTTATCTTTCGTGCATATTTCTCTTATATTGAAAATTTTAAAAAATGAAAAATTAAAAACCACTAAAAAGCAATAAAATTCCTTCGATTTTTAAAATCAATTACTTAGTGTATAATTGTGTTCCTTGAGTTCGACCCTGGTCGCTATATCGGGTTAATAAAAGTAGCAAAACCGCTCGATTTGTTTGTTTGATCTATCAGTGGTTTATTTTCTTGTTAATTGATTTGGTCGATTCAGGACAACGATATTTGCTTAATTTAATCCACCTGAATCAGCTCAAAAATCGTTTATCATCCAACAACTCCCAAAGTTTACCCAGATATTCGAGAGGTCGGAATGGAAATAAGGAGAGAAATATGCTTCTTCCCACATATCCTCAATAATAACATCTATATGGATTTTCAGCCAAAGCCTTCAATCGGAGAAATCTCTCGCCCAAAACCCCTCATCCAACCAATGGTCACACCAAAAGAGAAAACCTCTCTCATCATCCAAGATAGGTCTCTGTAGATGACGAGGACAAGGGCAACCAACGAATTCAAACAACCCCCCCCCATCCCCAAGGTATCATTAAGGCAGCTCCACACGTGGTGATCTCAATTCTCACATGAGTAAATCTCTCGCTCGCTCTAAGACAAAGGTCACAAATTCAAATTCGGCTCTATAAGCATCGCAAACTGATCCAACACCATGGACATCACTACAAGAAAAATGAGTTGTGACCACGGAATGTGGCTACAGAAACTTGTGGCCACGATAATTCCGTGGCCACTAGTTTCTCGTAGTCACAATCCGTGGTCAAAGTCTTCATATAAAAGTTGTGGTTATATTCGTGGCTAGAGAACTCTCACGACGAGACTTGTAGTTGCGGCACGTCGTGGCCAGAGCTCAATTATGTGACCACAAATCCTATATCCGTGGCCATAGTTCTGTAGCCACAACTTGTTTTCCTTGTAGTGCATACACCTTCAACTCTTGGGCAAATGGAGCAAAGATAATGGTATCATCAGTGTACTAGAGGATGGGAAATGAACCACGAAGGAAGTGAATCTTGGACTTTCATACTAGTAAACTATTAGTATCGAGTTCAAATTGTTAGCTTCTAGTTATTATAGCACTTGGCATTGCTTCAAGGAGAGATGCTCTTCAATTTTTGATGGTACTGCCTTTTCCTTCGCTAGCAGTGTTTTTAAATTTTCACCCCCTCTGTGAAATATTTTGAGAGATCGATTTCTATTGGTTGTTAGGATGGAAATAATTGCGTCTCATGTCGAGCACCACGCACACAAATATCCACGACAATTGTGATATTTAACATGGAATTGCCTTCATCATTACAGAATAGATTTCTTATGGTTACGGAGTGTTCACTATTTGACAGAGGACATTCCATCGCCACACGCTGGACAAACAGTGTGGCAACTAAAACTTTTATGCTTAAAACAAGTTAAATATATAATCAATTAACTTAAAATACATTCTATAAGTGTGTTCATCTAAGATAGTATTGTTAACTGATAAATAAAGAAATAGTAAAAATACAAATATTTAAAAAATGGTATGGTATGACTTGTGTCCAGGGACAAAGGCAGGATTTTACGGTTGGAGCGACCAAATGTGTGTGTGTGTGTGTTTGTGTGTGTGTGTGTATTTTTCACTAAAGCTCGAGTTTACAAACATAGTTAAATTGTAATTTTCTTTGAAGACCTTCTTATAAAAATACGTAATAATATCAAATAAATAGCTCAAACCTATATTCATGTACACAATATAAGTAATTTCAATTGAATATGAGTAATAGATAGATAACTACACATAAAAACAAAATTAAAAAAAGCAAAAATGATAGCATAAAAAATAAATAATAATTATATATAAATTGCTCGCGAATAAGTGTCAGTGTACAAAACTACAAATTAGTTTACACATACATATTCAAATAACTTTGTTTCTCTATAACCTTTATGATAGTTTATACTATGAAAAGTTATATATATACAACATATTTGACTTAAGAAAAGGTAGAAATAAAAAAATTTATAGTTGCATGTAGTATATAATCTTGTCTGCACCATATAACGACACACTAATAGTTTAATAAAATACAGTTATAATAATTGCAACTAATGTTAGGCATTTTTAAACGATTATATGTTGTCATATTACTAGCAACAATTCATATAATAACGATTATATGTTGCATTTTTTGTCAGAATTTTTAATGACTTATAAAATTGATGATAGTGGCAAAAGATTATCATTGTTATAAGGACCTTGCTAGGAGAATACCAAAGAAGTTATCTTCTGTCACTAATTTCAACTACACATCATGATTTTACAATGGATAATATTACACATTATATATTTTACAACGACCACTACAACAAAATGGATTTATAGTGACACTTTTGAGAGAAAACATATCACAATATCATCTGTTTTTAAATATATAACAATTATAATATTCATTGCAAAAATACTTTTTATACTTGAAATTAGAAACGAATTTTATATTTGTTATTATGTCATTAGTGTTATTATGTCATTATTAATGATGTATATAACAAATTT
The DNA here is from genome assembly GCA_037367405.1 of Ottelia alismoides. NCBI lineage: Eukaryota > Viridiplantae > Streptophyta > Magnoliopsida > Alismatales > Hydrocharitaceae > Ottelia > Ottelia alismoides. The sequence continues at coordinate 32,181 of JAZKJV010003290.1, read as the reverse complement.
TTTCCATTGCTATTTCTTAAAGTTTAAGATAATTGACGCTAATTTTTAGTTTAAATTGATGAGGATTAGTCAGAATTTTGAAAAATAGCAACAGACAAGCATTGATGATATAGTACTAGACGTGACATTCGTCGATAATTTCAAGTATAAAAAATAATTAGCAATGAATAATATCATCGTTACATATTTAACAACAGACAATATAGTGATGTTTTTTTTAAAAGCATAACTATAAACCCAACTTGTTGTAGTCGGATGATGTAGTTGCAAATTTAAAAATAGGTATCACAATTGACACACTTTTTTGTAATGGATCTATTTTGCTTCCTTTGATTGATAAGAAGAGAGATCAGCGTCTTTATGGGACTAACAAGATACTCTTCATATTTAATAAGTTCGTTAGATCATAATATCTCATTCTAATTTTAGTTAATGTCAAAATTTAAGAGGGGCCGATAATATATAATATATTCAATGGAGGTAGAAAAATATGTAAGTAGAATAACTTAAATGAAAAATATTTCAATGGTTGGGGAGCCCGCCCCCCCTCTATCTCCTCGCTGCTTGTGTCATCAGATTTTTATATTTGTAGTAAAAAACGTTGACATGCATTCTCGTCTCGTCAAAAGTAAGGTAACCAATGAATTGTATTTATTTGTTGCACGTTGTTTAATGACGGAAATTTTATTGAACATAATGCATAAGGAATCTATAGCTAAATCATCTTTTATTTCGCATCAATCACAAGTTCGTGAAAAACAATATGCAATTGGACTTTCTGTACAATGATAATTTTTTATAGTGGTATAAATGTAAAAATGATATTCATATCTGTATCAATTTTGAAAGGACCAGCTTGTTAAGCCCCTCAAGGGAGTCGACAAAACTTGCACATCACGGAACCGTGAAGATCGTATCGCACATGATCCAGATCGACTAATCATACTAGCCGATGGTACAACGGAAATTTAAAAAGAAAATTCGATGAAACCACAGAAACGATTCCCTTATTATTTCATCATGATCACACAAGTATAACGATTGCCTCTTGAAGTGTGACAGCGATCTCAAAGTCTCTAAAGGAAGAGGTCTCCTAGCCTCAGTCTAAACCGACGAGAGAGTACTTGTGGGCACGTGGATGAAACATGTGCGTCCCCCAATCCAAGGCGGTGATCCAAGTGGGGAACCTCTTGATTTTGTCGTACGAAATCTGCCACCTTCTTCAAAAGCACAAGACGTCGAAGAAGCACTACAAGAAAAAGCAGATTTTGCTACTACGAAAGTGGTAGCAATGCAGTGGTAACGTAGTAGCAAGGTGGACGCAAGTCGTCTTTGCGACTACTTCCAGTCGCAAAGTGTGTGGTCGTCTCTAGCTGGTCGTAAATTTTTTGCGACTACGACATAGTCGTTGGGCGGTCGCTAATGTAGTCGCATGTAATCGTGATATAGTCGCCCCTTAAGTCAGTTTATGTTGGAGTCTTTGCGACCACACGTACACTACATTGCGACCATATTTATACTATCGAGAAGTACAATCAACGATCACATGGAGACTGTGTTGCTACCATTTTGCGACCACAATACTGGTTTTGTCGTAGTAATGTAGTAGCATTGTAGTCGCAACTCTGCTGCCATATTCAAAAAAAATACAAGAGCATGTTCGTATTTTCATATAGACCTGCATAGACATGTATAGACCTGCATGGAAAATTGTATAATACAAACATGCTGCAATGTTTTGAGATCTCTCAACCAACATTTAATATCTTAAAATCTCCAATCAACCTGTTGAGAATATATAATACAATCCACACATAAGAATGGAGAATTCATCTTCAACAAAATCAAATAATTCGAATCATTCATGCAAAGGAGTATGCAACCAAATTTTAACATGCATATTAATATATAATTCTAGATGAAAACAGTGCAAATGTTTTTGAAAAAAATACAACTTGAAGACAATAAAAAGTTAACTACCATCGAAACTCTAATGTTCTTAACATTATAAAGTTTTGGATAATAAACTGACACTAGAGAGTACATTGTTTACACTAAAATTTCCTTCTCCTCCATCCAGAAAAAGCATCTTTTGTCGCCTTCGCATTGCCCTTGTCCTTTCTCCCATTGTTAGTTTTCGTGTTTTTCTTTTGATTATCCCCACATTCCGAGATGACAACCCCTTTGCGATGTGATATTGTATATGCTGTAACGTCCTCCTCGTTTTCCTCCTCCTCTTCCTCCTCCTCCTCTGCATCCTCGTCATCTTCCATCATATGAACTTGTGGCTTCGTGCTTGCACTCCTAAAGAACAAAACAAGACATCATACCAATTAGAACAATGAATCAATGGCTATACTACAATATAACATTACCTAATAATTAAATATAAGTTATACCTCAAAAATGTAACATCCGCGTTCAAATTGTCCATTCTAGAAGACAAAGTTTCCATTCCAGAAGACAAATGTTCTATTCCAGAGGACATGGTACCAATCTGATTTACCAATGAACTCACTGCCTGCGAGAGCTGTCTAAACTCAGACTCAGGCAGACCTGGCTGAGATGTGGGCGTGTTGTACATTGAGGTGGTCCCAAAAAAACCAGAGGTTCCAGTAGAATCAGAAGAGGAGGAGAACTTTGGTGGCAAACCACCCAAAGTCTGCCTTCTATTAGGCCCCACTTCGCGCTCTGCAATGACTTCTTTCCATAAGGTAGCGTCAAAGTCCATTTGTTCCTCCTCTTCTGAAGCACCAAACTTTTCCTTAAACAACTCCATGTAACGATCCTATGAAACATAATTTTTTTAGTTTACTGTCAAACAATTATAAGTTTATAATACTATTAGTATGTTTACCATCACTGCTTTGGCTTCAGGCGTAGACCAGTCTCCCCCACTTGTATGCGTTTTTGTCCACCATTTTTCCAATGACGGAGGACGTTTGTCAGTAGAACACTGTTATTGACCACATGTTAGTCTTCACTAAAAAAAGGAGCTTGAAAAAAGTATACATATTTACACATACCATTTCATTTCTCACAGTTCCAAAACTTTTGGATCCACTAGTAGATCTAATTGATTGCTTCCCCCTATTCACTTTCCCTGCTTGGGAACGTTTTTGAAAATTCTCCTGAATAAAGAGATCACAGTAACGTCTCCACCTCTCAGGAGTGCTCCACGTAGGACCGCATGCCTTTGCCCTCTCCCAATCTTCTACATCATCAAGTTTTTTCATTGCAGCTTTTCTAGCCCTGTATACATTGTCTTTCACTCTATCTGTTGCTAATTTTTCTAGGGCATGTCAATACATTTCTTTCGTGTGACCCATGGGTAAAGCAAATTGATTCTGCATTTGACAATTTGGTTAGAAATAATATATTTAAAATTTAACAAACATTAAATTTTGTGTAATGAGTCTTACATAGACACCATTCAAAATTCTGTCTTGCTCATCTGGAGTCATGCAACTCCATCTGTAATCAGAGCAATCTTGCATAGAGCGAAAGGCCTTACTAAGCGCTTGAGCGACAGCATGCTGATTATCAAAAGTGTACCTAAGTATTTAAAATTATGAAATAGATTTATATATGAAGCTCGACCGTGAATAAGTTTTTTCCCCAAAAAATGATGAGTCATGTGTGTCGGAAATACCCATCACGAAGAAATTGCAAGACTCTGCGTGGATCTTGAGATGGAGGAGGGACTTGAGGTTGTGGAGCCTCATGTGTACCGATGATATCATGAGTAGGTGTGAGAGGCCGAGAGGGTCGAGTAGGTTGAGCAGGGCCCTGAGACTCACGTGGGCTATGATGTTGGCTTGAGGATTGCGGGGTCGGCTGGCGATTACGTGTCACACTGGCCGGCGATTACGTGTCACACGGTACTCAGCTTTAATTGTTAGTAGCTCCGTAATGGCAGATAGGAGAGAAAATGATGTACAACCAGGCCATAATGCCTCCTCCGCCTTTTTTAACAATTCAAGAAACTCTGTGGACTCCCCATTGAATTCAGCCTCAAACCCCTCTGCAAAGGGATCAAAGTTCGGACCTGCCGCATCCATAACCATCTCAACAAAAGGGTTGTCTGGAGTCTGCGATCTCTCTTGGTAAGATGTTCGACTTTCTCCATGTGCATACCAACATGTGTAATCATCAAGAAAACCCTTCTTGCACAAGTGTTCTGCCACAACATCCCTAAATTGCTTCTTCATCAATCCACATTGAATGCACGGGCAAATTATCTTGCCGCCTAAATCAACTATTCGGTCTCCTTGGGCATAAGCAAAATTAAGAAAGCCCTCCACACCTAGTAGGAAGGGCATGCAAACGGATCCATTAACTAAGCGATTATACATCCAATCTCTTGTTGCACGCATTGCTCTACCTACAACGAAACCAAAACATGTAATAAGTCACATAGTTTGATATAATGGAAACCTAGTCACAAGAAAAACGCATCGTGGGATGACCTCACGAAGACATACTAGGTCGCCATCAATAACCACTAAAAAAATTCAATTTGGAGATGATCCATGGGTCATGTTGTGAACCTTACTCTAGAAGCCATCTTGCTACCTCAGGTTGCACATGGATCGGATCTTTAAATCCAATCCAATCCATTGTATATATTTATATCCATTCCAATCTAATCTATTGATTTACGGATTGGATCTGCATTTATCAAATTTTTGATACTTAAGTATTCTTACCTAGTAGTCTATTCTCAAGTTTGTAGCGCATTAGGTCTCATGACTCTCATCTTAATAATAGTTGAATTAGATAATGGGGATAGAGAATGACTGGGAAAAGCAGGTCCTATCCTGCATCATTAGACAGTGGGCATGGATCATATAATCAATTCAGTGAATTCTTAACAGCACATGTACTATCATACATGGTGTATTTGGTTTGCAAATAAGCAGAAATACGGGTGAGGAATAAGGCAGTATTCTTGATCAGTTGGAAGAATATCAATAAGGTGTAATGGGATAGGTAAAGTGGAATAAAGATGAGAATAAGGGTGGGATAAGGGAGAGGGGAGGGGAATAGTCTTAAGGGGAAGGAGAGGGAACCATAGAGATCCTACCACTACAAAATGCATTCATATTAAATAAGATTCAGTGTTAAATAAGAATGGGTCTTATTATGTACAATTTCCCCTTTCCACTTATGTACAATAAGATGGGAGAAGGGTGAATTGTTCCAGTCAAGTTGTTGGGTCCCCTATAAAACAGAGCCTTTATTTTAAAAAAGTTGTGATTCGAAATGTTTAATATCATTCTCCAGAGAATTTGTCTGCACTAAATTTAATAAGGGTGGGTGGATAGCCTGATTACATGGCATGCAGAATCGATAACGAATTCAAGATTTTAAAAACGATTTTTCCCCACAAAAACTAAAATGTAATGATCTTCCACTTTCAAGCAATGTAATGATCTCCAGTCGGATCCAATTACTTTCCAATTGGCAATGAATGTTCTTTTCCCCTAAAAAAGCACAAACATTGGTGAGATTGCTCTCAACAGACACGAAAACAATCCAAAAGCTGATGCCCTGCTCTCTGGTCTTCCTGTTATGAGCAGACCTCTCATTTGATCTTTTCCATTGACCAACGACCGTCAAGTCATATGGACAGCACAACCTTCTGCTCTCTGCTCTTCTCCTATTGCCACTGCACTCTCCCCTCCCCCACATATTATAATATACTATTGACATATAGGTTGCAGAAGAAGATAACAATAACAATGCAACTCAATAACAATGCAACGAATAAGAGATAACCATCCATCAGAGCATCTCAACTCCTAGTACAAAAAAACAAGAAAGAACAGCAAGTTGAACAAAATATAGAGACACGCATCATTGAAGAACTGGGGTCACCTGTGTGAAGAAGAAGACGACGAGGCACAACTATGAGGCCGTGGAGAGCGGCGGAGGGCCTACCGTAGGGAGGGCTTGCCGTAGGGAGGCCTTCGCGTTGGTCGCACGAAGGCTAGAGGGACGGGTGCACGGGAGAAGGGCACCGTGCGAGAGGGAGGGGTACGGTTGAGGGTTCGATTTGGGCGGAGGGAGGGGTTGAGGGTGTAGGGTTCGATTTGGGCACCGTGCGAGAGGGAGGGGTTGAGGGTGTAGGGTTTGCGAGGGGCGTTTGGGTGGAAAGGGTTTGCGGGAGGGAGGGTATTTCGTTTTGGGGGGAGGGGGCGGCAAGGAAATTTTTGGCAAAAAAGTTCAACCAAAATTTGCTACTATGTTAAGACAACAATGTGGTAGCAACGTGGTCGCAGCCATACAACAACTACAATGTGGTAGTATTGTAGTCGCAAAATAGTAGCAATATAGTGTGCGACCACATTACCACTGACCGTAGTAGCAAACTTTTGGTCGCAAAAACAACATTTTCTTGTAGTGAAGATGGAGTTCCATGAACAGTCAGTCCGACAACATGACGGCAACGTGATGACAACGGAGCTCTCAACAAAATCCTAGGTGGACGACCACCAAGAATTGAGAGTGAGAGAGAGAGATACATATGAAGTTGTTGCAACTTTTGCTTCGGCTTAATTGTGTGTGTTGAGAAAAGGGATAGGATTAGCCCTTCTTTTATACAAAATTGGATGGCTAGGATGCACTCCTAATGCAATCCTAATTGAATCGATGGCCAATATTTTGTTGTGATAATTTGCAACAATAATAGTTAATTTTAAAAGAAAATAAGTCGAAGACATTCTTCAACAAATTTAATTATCAAAATCAATATCATTCTCATAAATAAAGAGAAAGAAAAGAGACCTTCCAAGGATGAGGAAAGGTAGCATCCTTCCTCGTTAAGGAGTGTAGATGCCCCCTTGATTGAAGAGAGATTTTCTTTCTCCATTCTCCTTTTAATGTAATTTTATTACATGAGATCTTTATTCATAGAATTATTTATCAACAAAATATCATCAAATAATTTACAAATTACAAAAAACCTATTGATTAATTATGAATTATATTCACCCATCCAATATTAAATGTAAATCACATTTATATTTAATTGTATAATGTGAATCCAATTCACATTAATTTATAAATTGTGAATCCTATTCACAATTAAATATATCTACAATATTATGGATCGGATCCACAATATAAGATTCACAATTAAATATGTCTACGATATTATGGATCGCATTCACTATATCCATGATTATTATGAATAGTGATATCCATATTAATCATATCTATGATAACTAAATCCAATTTAATCATCTTGGATGTGAATCATATCTACATTTTAAATGATAATGAAATCTAATTTAATCATCAAATTTTTAATGCTCGGATATTATTAGTAATGAAATTATTCTTCAACTCTTTCAAGAACAATGTACCTTCTCTGTGGATATGTGGAGATAAGGGCAGGACAATTGTATATTCCATGTGTTGTGACTTGGATATTGAGATCTGATCTCATGTCCATATCTATAAGACCTCTCAGTGATGTCCGATCAAGTCAAAAAGTATATCTAATGATCTCATTGCATCTAAATCACATTCAGATCATTGTCCAACATTTAGACTAAGATTAGATAAGTAGTTGATTGAGTTGAGTCACTAAAATCCAAACATGTTTTATCACTCCCTCGGGATGTAAGTGTCATGGATATACAATTGATTAAGATCACAACATCCTTGAGTATTCCTAATACGTGCATATCCTTCATACTGGAAGACTATGATTAAACCTGAAATTCTAATCTTATTTGAATGGCCTCCTTTAGGAATTTATCATTAAATTTCTCATTTGATCATTTGGAGTTGGTATCAATCATATGCTTTTCAAAAGTATGTGTCATACTTTCAAATCCCATCTTGTTTCCAAAACAAGATGACCAACATTGGAATTTAGTTTATTGCAATATTATATTGAGTGAGCTCATGCCTTCCAGTTCAGTAGTGACCTATATGATCCCTTTGAGAGATCGTATTACTCATAAGCCCTCGTATGCACACCATATTACTGGCGTATAGACCTTGGTTACATCATTAACCTGATGATCTATCTAATATACACTTAGACATTTAGTAATACATTATTTTCGGTCAAAGGATACACATACGTGACAACATACAACATAGATCTTAGTTATCTCAATCTTGTTAAGTCAACTCTTTGACTTAACTCATCCAACACCTCCAAATCTCTATTCTTATGTAGAGGATCTACATCAAAAGGTTGATCAAATGTCAACCTTTGGAGTAAGGATTGGCATATCCTTCTCAGGATGGAGATACCTCCTTGATAATCACTTGACGGTGTGGTTGAGTCCTCAATCTAGCTCTTGAGACATTCAACCCTACACGAACCTCTATGATCCAACCTTTGGATCAACAGTTGTATGATACCAAGATGGTCATGGTACACAATCCTAATTGTAGTAAGGAACCTATTATGAAAATATGTTATTCTTCATTTTAGATTAAGGAATAGACTGCAATGACTTTTATTACGTAATGGCTTGTTGTGGGCTCACATGTCCAATACCTTCACGGGAGACTGATTTGATTATAGCATTTGATTTTGAGTTGAGATCAATCCTTGATTCTTCCCCTCACATCGAGAGTTCCCTACACTTAAAACTCTCCATTCATATGTGATTGATTTTCTGTTGTTGGAATTTATGCATGTGATCATAATTGAGATATCTTGCAAGGTCTGCTTATCAAATTAGGGTTTCTTCACCCCCCCTCCCCCCGAGGGACGGAACCTTATATCCATTTTCATATATCAATGACATGTAACCAATGAAGGAAGTAAGTAAAAAATTATTTACTACACATCACGAAAAATGTGGAATATTTAGCAAACAATTTGCCAAAACAATGTTAGTTCATCGTATGAACTAGAAAATGTAGTAAGAGTACATAAAAGTTCACGAAGCGATCAGATTTTTTTAATGTTCTTATGGTAACCGTAGGAATAGACAATATTGTCATTGAGTGAGAAAACGAGCCAAGAGGTCAATAGTACATGATTCATACTAAAACCATAATCAATAGTACACCACCATAGGATACCACTTCATATGTTGCTTGTTTGTATTGAGGTCGAGTGTGTTCACATCGTAAAAAACCAGAGCCCCAATGCAAGTTGCAGAGCCCCAATGCAAGTTGCAGCTTTACGAATGCAAATGGACGGATATTGATATGGATATAGGTGTTACCATATCTTTATCTGTTTTAAAATCTTGTTACGATTTGTGCATCTAAAAATCAAAGATATACATAAGGAAATGATTTCCTTTATGATTTCTAATATTCATGATGAATAAGAGAGGTAAATCAGGATTACCTTTCATGTGTGAGTTTCTTCGAAAGAAACCTCCTAAATTGAAGTCCGGTCTGCAGTCTTCTCTCTCGTGGGTACGAAGATGAGTCGTGTTGCTTTCCACGATTTCCATGAACCTGGACATTGACTAGGACAACAAGAAGAGAGTCGTAAGAGTTGAAGACTCTTGAGACTCTTTCTCTCTCAAGGGGGCATGAATTTAGAAGATGATTTAGTTCTTGGATTGCTGCAAAAAGAAAGAGAGCATAGCCATCCTTTTATACTTATTTTACATGTCCAACATGTACCATGGTAGCCCTTGAATTTTAAAGATAAGAGCAAGTCCTAATTCAATAAGGATCATCTCTTATTATCTCCAGTCAATATTAATTAATTAAAATAAAAAAACAACTTTAGAGTCCTAATTTAATAAGAACTCAACTACATGGTGGACAATGTATACTTAGTATACATGTCCACCACTTCCATAAATGGAAGTTTTTATTGTTGCAAATTTAACTAATTTAATTAATTAATTCACTTGATAATCATATTATCAACATTGAAGAAATTATTAATCATCAAAGCTTATGAATCATATTTATGAGCTCAAAATTAAATGTAAATTCAATTTACGTCTACAAAATTAATGTGAATCAAATTCATACAATAGCATGCCTTAAAAAATTATACAAATCATATTACATAAATATTTATATGAATTACATACATATAAATAATAATTATTGTGAATCACTATTCATATTAATCAATGAGGTATACTTGTATGTTCACAAAATTACCCTTATCAATAATATGTAATAATCATAATTATTACAATCTTGCCATTAACAAGTATGAGTCTCAATCCAATTAGGACTCATGAGATAAATATGCAGATACTTGGAGATGATGTCAGGAAATCATACTATCCGTGTATAATGACTTCAAATCTGGATAACTGTCTAATTTTAGAATTTATATCATTTTAAAAAAATCTGTCACCTGCAATTGTTGAGCTTGAGTTGTAACACTTTATACTCTCAGTGAGTTCAACGAAACACATCACACACAATGAGCTAGACAAAGTGCCAATGAGCTGACCCGGCTTCCTTGATCATTTCTAATCATAGTCCAAACCATTGGAAGTGAGAAATGAACTCAAGGAGCTTGTATATTTTCATTTCCATGACCATTTCTGTTTCCAACACTTGGACATTGAAATTAGAAATTGGATTCAAATGAATTGTCATTTAATCCAATTAAATCACAATCATCTAGCTAAATGGTGCCACTAAAATCCATCATGTTTCATCACTTCTTCGGTATGGAAGTCTCATGGTAGATGATTCATTATAACAACAAAGTAATCCTGAGTATTCCAATTACCCATCCATCGTTCACACTAGAAGACTTTGATAAATTTGAAGTTCAAACCCTGGTTTGATTGTCTTCTTCGAAATGCATCAACAAATTTCTCATTTGATAATTGGATGGCAATATTAATCATATACTTTGGAAAAGCATATATTAATATCTTGAATTCGTGTCTTATTTCATAAACAAGACGACCATGCATAGAATTCATTTTGACCCAAAAATATGTCATGAGCGAGCTCTGTCTCCCGATTTATCAATTATGAACCTGTATGATTCGTTAGAGAGATCATACATCTCATACGACTTCATATGCACATCAATGCGTCGGTTTATGGACCTTGGCTAGGTCACCAACATATTGGTCTGTCAAATGTGCATACTTAGACATATAAATACATATCTGTCTCAGGTCAAAGGATGTGTGCCTAATCGTGACAATTATGATTCAGGTCTTATTTTATCTCAACCCCACCAAGTCAGCTCTTGACTTGATTATTCCAATACTTCCGAATCTACATTCTTATGCAAAGAACCTACATCAAGAAGTCGGTTGGAAATCAGTCTTTAGAGAAAGATTTCCATATCTTTCTCAGACTGGAGATCTTTATTGACTATCACATGTTTGAATTCAGATGTCCCCTCCCAGTTGCATGGTATTCAATATGGTCATGGTACATAACCCTTTGTACAAAGGGACTTTAATAATAAAGTGCATTCATTCAATTTATTCATTTTATTTCAATTTAATAATAAAAACAATTACTTTTATTGCATTTAATGGGTCATTGAGGACTTACAAGTCCAACAATCAACCCTAAAATAAAATGAGATGGCTTATGATTGGATATCTCATAGAGTCATACTTCAATAATCTTCAAATAATGGTCAATTTAAACATATCTATACATATTCCCAATCTCCAGTAATAAGTGAATCTAGAATTGTGAATACTAGAATACTTATATCAACAATAATATTTTTACATTAATACTAATTTCTAACGATGCACAATGTTTGATCTTGATTTAGATAAGGTAAATACGTAAAATATATAGTTCTTATCAAAATATTAGGACATTTGTGTAACATGTAAATTCTAAATATGTGATAAATAATTGTACCAACGAATGTATGGTCGATGCAGATGTAGTCACGTGAATGGTGAAGTGGACTTTGGACTATTGGTGGTTTCGACTCGTCGATGTGCCGACGATGAAGATGTGATGGGTTGCTAATGTGCCGGACTGCTTGCACAATGAAATCGCATCAAGTCTGACATGATAGACTGCCGGGAAGGTGGCAGAGTCCGAGGGGCGAGCATTGCCTGGAGAACACGTGCTTGATATCATGCTAACATTGCTAGACTAATGATTTTCCATGTGAATGGAGAACAAGTTTTCGTGAACTATAGGGATAAGATTGGATTGATTTCAATATGGATTGGTTTCGTGAACTGTAGGGCAAAGGGAAGTGAAAGGTTGGAAGTTTAATTGTTTCATGCAAATTTAGAAAAATGAGGGATAGAAACTAGGGATGCAAACGGATATAGATATTTCTATCTGATCCGGCACCGTATCTATTTTATGCATATTTTGATATATGTCTATGTTTTAAAACGAATACGTATATGGATAACACTTTGATATCCGCAAATGTTTGTATCCATATATATACCTATATATATTTGTTTTCATGTATAAATATAATTGTAGACTTAGTTAACTATATATAACATAATTGTATACATTTTCTCACCATATTTGGAATAATTACTATGGTATAAAGAGATTTAATATATTTGTATAATGTGCATCTATCCAATACATGTATGTTTAAGCTAATATGTGTAGTATTTCTAATACTATTCATATGCGATAATATATCTATTTTACATCCGTATCCGTTTTTAAGGATATAGTAATATAATTTTCATATCTGTCAATATCAGTATCCGTATCTGTATTAGTATTTAAAAATAGACAATGATATGGTAACATATATATCTGTATCCGTACCTATTTCTTTGCATCTTTAATAGAAATAGGGGACTTTTACGAAAATTTGGAAAATGAGGAAAAGAACGGTGGTTGTACTTTATGGAACATTCAAAATGGGGGAAAGGGATTGTGACCTTTTATGGAAATTTCAAAAATAAGGGAAATGTTAGCTGAAATTGGAAAATGGCATGGCTCTTTTATAATTTTCTAATTTGGAAAGGGGGACATGGCTCCTTCCTCTCCACACACACACACGAGTGATTAAACTGGAACTTTCTATGATAAAAATAAAAATATTGCGTTTACTAACGCAAAAACGTGTGAATTGGGGATCTCCTGTTATTCCTCTAGGTCGTCTCCCTTCCCTTCAGTCAACACAACCGATATTTTTGTACAAATAATAGTCCAATCCTGTTATTAATTCACGCGTATAGGAAAGAGACATACCGTGGCCTTGGAGGACTTGGTATTTTTTTTGTACAAATATCACAACTACTTCGTCTACGAGTTCATTGTCTCTCGAATATATACGCAAGTCTACGTGCGAGTTCATAATCACCTTGGACTTAGTATATGATTTCCTACGTTGTACTTGTATAAATACCCCCGGACTACTTAACCTATGAGTTCATCATCTCTGCACATCATCCACACCGGTGTTGTTTGAGGTTCGAGCTGCCTCGGAGATTCACACGCTCGCTCGCGAAGAGATCCATCTCTTAACTAGGTAAATTCTACATACAAGACACATCTCTGCTTAATTCTTCTTCGAAGAACTTCTGACTTGCTATATTTTAGCTCTTGATTGTGTGCAATATATTTGTCAAAGTCCCCAGCCTTTGATGGCTTTGTGTAAGCTGTGGTTGCCTGCTAAAAATGATAATTTGCAAAAAAAAAAAGATCTAGTTGCCCACAGGAGTGGCTTTTGTTTGGTCTCTGTTCGTTAAGAATTAAAGATCTCACGTTCCGCTCTTGTCACCCGCTCTCAAACTTCATGAATTTTAGATGTGAGACTATGTTGAGTTGTTGCAGAAGTACAATGAACATGTTGATGCCACATTTAATCTCATTTGCAAGAATGAAGTGCTAGATTTTTATTCAAACGAAGAAATTTCTAAAAATTGATTGAGGTTTTGTTAGGTTTAGGCAACCAAATATTTGGTTACTGAGCTCACGAATTGTGGAATTACAGTACTGATATGAACCAACAGTTAAGAGGGTGATGATTAGTTCCCAATATGAACCAACAGTCAATTTAATGATCTCTCTCTTTTTTTTAATGTGGTAAAATGACCAATATGGGTTTCCCATCATATGTAATTAATAGGTCATTTATTTCAACCGTGTGATATAAAATAGATAGCTGAGATTGATGGTTCATCACGTCGGTGGTGAGCCGCAATCTCATTTAAAGTTATTCATGTATGTGCGTGTGTGTATTTATATGTGTGTGCGTGTGTGTTGAGAGAGAGGAGAAACTTCAAATGAGGCGGGATCTCACCGTATATATAGTGAGCCACTATCATTTTAGACATCTTTTCAATGTATTTTACAATTTCTTATTCCATAGATTTAATAATAAATTTTAACATAAAATGCACAGTGAAATATAATTATGAAAATATTATTATATTAGAATAAATGTTAATTTAAATATGAATGCTATATTTTACAAAAGTATTTTTAAAAAAATGTGCAATTTACACTTCTACAAAATTATTATAGCGTTTTTACTACTTTACAATCTCAGAAAAAAGCCACATCATTTGAAAGGTTACATATAATGTATACATACATACATACACACACATACATAATACACACATATGTATATATACATATATTTTTGTATGTATATACACACATACTTGCATGCATACACACATATCGACACACACTCACACACGAAATACCTCGCTCTCGATCAAAATCATTTCTCCTTTCTCGCAACCTTGATGTTTCTCATCACCTGTAATCGAACTTTTATAACATGCATAAGCAAAATATTAATTACCGTTGGTGATAGCCCTTGAATCATAACCATATGTTTTGTCGATTCAGTTATAGAACCATTTTCTGCACTTTTCGTAAGAAAGATTTGCTCTTCGTATGGCGGTTTTGCTACCAGCTAACGAGCTTGTGGAGGGATCTAAATGGAACAGGTGCGCCCCCCTCCCTCGAAGGCTGGGGGCACCACTCTTGACACAAAATCATATAAACACAATCTTTTCTACTTTGATAATTGGATCTGTTTGTCTTTGTGGTCCTTTGTGCTAGAAAACCTATATAAACTCACTATGTTTGGGATTTTCAGATCCTATGTAATTTTTCTTCTTCACATATAGCAAAACCGATCATCGCCTCCTAAGGACGTAACCAATTAAGGATGAACCTCATAAATCCGTGTGCACGTTTGTTTGCTTAATTGTTTTGTGCTTGTTTAAATTTGCTCTAACAATGTTCAGTCATTTACATCGCGAAGACTAAGGATCAATTCCGGCAATTAGCAAATTTAAATTATTCAAACAAATAAGGAGAATATATCCCATTATATGTGCTTGAAATCTTAATACACTACAATAAAATGAGTTTACAGTAATACTTTTTTTTAATCTATATCGTCCATTGTTAAATATATAATGACGATATTATTCATTGAAAATTTGATTTTTACATGAAATTAGCAATGTATGTCATATCTGTTATTATATTATTAACGACAGTGCATACAACACTTATTTGTTGAAGTTTAAGTTTATCAAAATTTTTGCTAATTATTGTTTTTTATTGTAAAATTTAGTGATGTTTAGTAAAAGAATAGCGATGAATATAATATTTGACGATCATTTCAAGTTTAGATTATAATTTCACAATAAATAATATCGTTGTTAATATTTAACAACAGAACATCTTTATAAAAGCCCACGCTGTAACCCCATTTTGTTATAATGATATAACTAAAATGATTATGGATTAAAGTTACTTACTTAGATAGCTACCACATAGATAGCTTAAACGATTCCATGTAATAATATTTTAGATCGATATTCTCCACCAATAAATTTGACTACTCTGCAAACTTCGTCGTTTCTTTTTCTTTATTAAAAAAATTGTATTTTGAACTAGTCTCCAATCATTCCTTTTTCATACCTCGGTAGCATTATAATGATTTTTTATACTAGAAATTTTCTAATAAAGTAATATCCATTGCTAAATCGTTAGCAATGTTGTACATAACAGTGCTTATATGTTGTTATTCAAAATTTGAGATAATCGTCACTAAATTTTAAACTAAAAAATTAGCTTCTGATCATGA
Source organism: Ottelia alismoides (assembly GCA_037367405.1). Lineage (NCBI taxonomy): Eukaryota > Viridiplantae > Streptophyta > Magnoliopsida > Alismatales > Hydrocharitaceae > Ottelia > Ottelia alismoides. Next base: position 16,181 of record JAZKJV010003290.1, on the reverse strand, counting down.
TCGAGCGGCTAGAGTGGATCTTCTGTTGTACAACAGAGTCTGTTGTATGAGCACAGCCGTTCGATCATGATCGAGCGATTCACACAAAATTCGGGTTTTTGTGACCCTTTGTTTGTGAGGCGTTCGATCTTGAACGAGTTGTTCTACTTGGTATCTTCCGATGTAGGTTGCATGGAACTTACTCGATGATTAATTGCAACAAACTGTAAACATTACTCGACGATTAACACTACAAGAAAAATGAGTTGTGGTCACGAAATATGCCTACGGAATCTTGTGGCCATGATAATTCCGTGGCCACTAGTTTCTCGTCGGTACAATCTGTGACCAAAGTCTTCATACAAGAGTTGTGACCACGACAAGTTCTGTGGTCACTTGTGGTCACGACATATTTGTGGTTATATAACTCTCACGACGAGACTTGTAGGCACGGCCACTGAACACGACTTGTTATGACCAGAGTTCAATTCTGTTGCCACAAACCCCAATTCTGTGGGTATAATACTATATCCACAGCTTGTTCTTTCTTTTACGCAAACCGCATTAGTGTTAAATGTTTGCATCTCTAAGAAATCTTCTGCTGCATCAGAAACCTTTGCATCTGTGGCAATGTTTGGTATCGCGTCTATCCCTGTGGATAAAACGCCAGAGCCATTGCAAGACTTGCCCGTTCCAAATCCAGCAGATGGTAATATATCAAATGCACCATCTGGAGCTCTACCAAAGCAGTGGATGATCGGGGTTAAGGAGAGGGTGGAAGAACCGCCAATCATCCCCAACACGACTTTCCAACCCACCATCTTCGTCGTCCCGGACAACATCCGAAGCTTCGACCCTCCGGCCTACACCCCGCAAGTCGTATCCATCGGCCCCTACCACCAGCAGTACTACTCCATCCCCTCGAACGAAATCACCGACTCCCTCCGATACTATAAGCGCCAATGCGCACGCATCCTGCTGTGCCCGGATGGAACCCAGGACTACTCTCTCATGTACAAGTGCCTCGATACCATGGAGGAGAAGCTCGTCCCCTTTATACGCAGCTGCTACTCCACCGGCGTTCCGAATATCACAGATGAGGAGCTCGTAGAGATGATGTTGTATGATGGCTGCTTCGTTATCAGATGCCTTCTCAAGGGACATGCCGATGACGACACACACCAAGGGCCACTCCTAGGCATGCCGTGGATCTGGAACCTGGTCGAGTACGACATGCTTAAATTTGAGAATCAGATGCCGTTCTTTGTTCTGGAAGAGTTGTTCGAATTTATCAAGAGCCACAATATCAACAACGTTCTTGACGACAAAGATCTCATCGATCTTGCACTGAAGTTCTTTAGCGATATCCGACCATCGAAGTCCAAGTCATTCGAGGTAAAAGGAGATGTCAGATACCACCACCTCCTCCACTTGTTCTACTCAATTTTGCTCCCAGGTGATCCAGATGACAGTGCGAACAATAGCGTTCAACCTGAAGATCTCGAGAATCCTGCATTGCATGAGTGGATACCCAGTGCAACCGAGCTCCGACGAGCAGGAGTCGACTTCAAGGAGAACAAGAGCGAGGGTAGCTTCTTAGACATCACGTTCAAGAATGGAGTCATGGAGATACCGAGACAGCGCATCGCAGATTACAGCAACGTCATCTTCCGCAACCTCATCGCCTTCGAACAGTGTGTTCCCTGTACAAAAGCCCAGATCACCGCATACGCGGTGTTCATGGATTGCCTCGTAGATACCGCGCGAGATGTCAACCTTCTTGACTTGAAGGGGATACTCGTGAACAGATTGAGCACAGATGAAGCAGTTGCCGACCTCTTCAACAATCTCACCAACCAAGTTCATTATGCATTCGATAGAAATTACCTGCATGATCTCTTCGTTGCGGTGAATAAGTACCACCAGTCGAGATGGCATAAAGAACGAGCCATTTTGATACGAGACTACTTCGGCAATCCATGGTCCGTAATCTCCGTGATCGCTGCCACTATTCTGATCATCTTCACTGCCCTGCAGACTTTCTATACTGTTTATTCCTATTATCGTCCTACGTAGAGTTTAGCCATATATCGTTCCAATGCTCCACTCTGCTGCTCTTATATCTTGTTTCGGTGTCACCTGTTACAAGTAATTATATGTTGTGTTTTTATTTGCATTTGTATCATGGAAGATTGTACTTTTTTTGGTAAGCTTACGTCAGTAATAAGTGATTAATTACTCAAGAATCTATGTGGTAAGCTCCAACGATGTCATGTACACTGCCATATATCATGTACACTGCCATATGTATTATACTTTTTATTTGCATATGTATTATGAAAGATTGTACTTTATATGGTAAGCTCCAACGATGTCATGTACACTGCCATAAATTTCTTTCCCAAGAGAGTATGCTGCATATTTCGAAAAAAATCATAAATAAAATTTCGTTGATCATCTGGAATTGTTGAGTCATTCTGTGTTACGTGGGTTAGTGGGTCGTTGACGAAGTTTCAAAGTTTCCCTCGTGAACTTTAGAAACTTTGCAAATTCTTTGTCGATCTTGTAACTATTGTTATTATATCCTCGACCCGACAAACTTATTAACTCTTACCTCACAAACCCTCCAGCTAACTTTCATCCACTTGGTTGTTAAAACTAACTGGATTCCATTAATTTCTTTTACATAATGCCCATTTTGTTTATCAAATTCTAATGAGTGCCCTCCTTCCTTTCCCCCCTCAACCTCCTCGTCTGCTAATTGAACTGAACATGTTCATATTCGATTAGAGTTCGTTCGATAATAGTTCGAAAAATATTTGTTCGTTTCTAAACGTACTGAACATGAACTTCAAATTTTATTTCGATAGCTTAACGAACCAAACATGAACATAACATATGTTTGTTCGATAGAAGTTTGAGTTTGATATGTGTGTGTATTTGTATGTGTAATTTCGTATTTATACACTTGATAAATTTTGATGTTAAAGAAATTGTAATATTTATTAGGCTTTGTACGGCTTCAATTTATATAATTTCTTATGTTTACTGCTTATCAAACCTTTTTATCGAACCCCGATTTCAAACTTATTCATATAAACCCGTTTTAGTTTAGTTAAGTTGTTAACGAATTGTTATCGAATCGAATTCGAACGTTCGTTTTCTAAACGAACTCGAACATATCCTATCGAACCGAACTCGAAATCGAACTTCCTTATTGAACTGAACTCGAAATAGGTCTGTTCGTTACAGTTCAGTTCGATTAACAGCCCTACTCATCACCTCTATTTCCCAATGCAGCACCATCTCCACTAGACCTGGCCATGGACCGGGCCGACCGGGCCGAGGTTTTAAAACCCCTTGTCCAAGGCCCGGCCCGGTCCACGGGCCATACTTCAAGGCCCAAGCCCGGCCCAGGTCTGGGCCGGGTCGGGCCGGCCCATGGGCCGAATGTAAGTATTTTTTATTAAATTTTTTAATCAAATTTATGGAGATAATTAAGTTTTTTTAGCATCATCTAATCTTCCTAAATCCAAGTAACCATAATATGTGTTACTTTGCATGTAAAGTATAAAATAAGATGTAATATTGATAGTGTAAAATAAAAGCTTGAAGTATATTATATTAAATCTATTTAAAATATAGTTTTTAAACATATATTTTTATATGTGTGGGTCGGGCCGGGTTTTATGGCACTTGCCCACGGACCTCCCAATTAACGGGCGGGCCAAAGAGCGGGCCGGGCCGGACTGGCCCATTCCCAAAATCTCTTGCCCAAGCCTGACCCATGGACGGGCTGGGCGGGCCCCCGGCCCAATGGCCAGGTCTAATCTCCACCCACCTCCCATGCGTTGCCTGAAGCTCTGCCCCCTCCCCTTGTGTCGCTATGAGCCTCCACCACTCTCCCCCGCACCGCCCAAAGCTTCAGCACCATCCCCCACACCTCCTGGCCTCCACCCTGCCTCCCTAGCGCCCCCCGAAGCTCCAACCCCCTAAATTGATGATGCCCTGAGTCTCTGCCACACCTTCCCCCCCCCCCCCCCCCACCACCCAAAGCTCTCTCGGCCTCCCCCACACCTCCCCTCATCGCCTAAAGCTCCAACCCCCTCTCTCCACGTCGTCCCGGGCTCTAGCCCCATCCCCGCACCTTCATAGCATATCTAGTTATATTAACTCAATACTAACCCAAGTTATTACCTTGAGTAAAAGTGAAATTGACGACAATGTTTGTGGTGTAAGGCGGGGCAAGTTTAGAAGGTCGAGGGGATAATAACAATGTTTACAAGATCAAGAAGGTATTTTACAATGTTTTAAGGGTTCATGGGTAAAAATCTCAAATTATAAATAGCAACTAAAATTTTTCAGAAATTAGGAAGAAAGTAGATATCAACAGTGCCAGTTTTAGGATAAGAACACCCAATTCCCAATTCCAAAAATTATGAGACCTCTACATCATATATATATAACCACCAATGTACCTATCAATAGCCTAACTTAAAAGAACATGCGTATGTTGCGAATTTGATCTCAACACAAACTTTAAAAGAATAAATAAACTATCATTAGCCTGATTGTTGCTAAGGGCTTGTTTGGTTAGTGGGATGGAGTGGGTTGGGATATCCACTTATTAATAATAGGTGTTTGGATGGTTATGAGGGTTGAGAGATGGTTGGAATAAGAAGTGTGATGTGATATGACATTGATTTGTGATACATTTCCAACTTAGAGTTAGAGGGGGATACACCGGAGTAAATCGGGATACCCCAGTAACCAAACAGGCCCTAAAAGATACCTATATCTACATTGATATGCATGTCTCCGTATTCGCATGTACATAAATTTCTACGGGTGAGTTGAATACGAAAGAGAACACTTCAACTTGTGCTTTAAGCTCAGGATCCGATACCGAGCGTGGTGAGTGACAATCCCAAAGACGAAGAGAGAAATTATTTCTGATACGACAACGACCTGAACAAATAGAAGATCGGGTGAAGCATTAATCTAATCCAAGTCGGAGTATTATTTTTCGCACAAAAATCTCGATTCTGCCCTTGCGGACCTTGACATCATTCCAAGACTGCCCTCCCCAATGTTAACATTGTCCGATATGTCCATACGCTTCTGCCCTGGACCCCCCCCCCCCCCCTCAACAGCAAAGTGACTGCGACCCCAATATAATAACCACTAACTACCAACAGAGGACAGCGACCTCCCTCGCTTCGCCCACCACCACAAGCGAGAAGCAATGGCGGCGGCACAGGAGGAGGCGAGGAGGGATGTCCGCCGCCCTCCCCCTCCGCCCTACATGAAGGCCATCTCGGGCTCGCTCGGGGGCATCGTGGAGGCGTGCTGCCTGCAGCCTATCGACGTCATCAAGACGCGGCTGCAGCTCGACCGGACGGGGTCGTACCGGGGCATCGTGCACTGCGGCTCGACCATTGCACGGACGGAGGGGGTCCGGGCCATGTGCAAGGGGCTGACCTCGTTCGCGACGCACCTGACCCTCAAGTACTCCCTCCGCATGGGATCTAACGCCCTCTTCCAATCCGCCTTTAAAGACTCCTGCACCGGCTCCATCTCCACCCACGGACGCCTCTTCTCCGGCTTCGGCGCCAGCGTCCTCGAGGCCCTCCTCATCGTCACCCCTTTTGAGGCAATCTCTCTTCCGTCTCCTGTAAATTCTACTGTTTTATAATCGAATTGCCCTTCTGTTCCTTGGATTTTTGACGCGAGGGTTGGCATCTGGCCGTAGCCTTATCTGCGTGCTTAGATATTATGATAGGCATTCGATATTCAGTTGGAAATATTAGTAAATAAGGAATAATCGTTATATTATTATTAAATATTTAAAGTATGAAAGTTATGTTTAATACATATACTCCTTTTATAAACATATATATTATCATTAATTAACAAGATAAAGTACCCATTGGATTTCAATCAAACATTAGGTATCTCACTCTTACTTTACGTTAAAACAATTAGTGAAGATTATTTTTTTTCATAGCAGGTCCGCTAATTGGATCGACTACTCTTACTTTACGTTAAAACAATTCTGAAGATTATTTTTTTTCATAGCAGGTCCGCTAATTGGATCGACTATTTGATCAGATTGAATACAAACCGAATATATTCAGTTACCCCATCGAATAGCATATTTCGATATGTTAGTTGTGGAGTTCGAATCTAGAAAAAGGTCCCGCACTAGACATGATGTAACTAGCATCTAAATTATGAAGCCAATACGTCATCTTTACTTCTACATCTTCCCCTTCGGATTATTAGCAAAGATACTTGCAACTTGTATATATGAAAGAGCGTCGTCCCATTAATTTCCCTCCATTCAATTCCAACTTTACCCTCCCAATCTCTCGTCCCCTCTTATTCCCGCCATTGAATCCCAACTTTACCCTCCCGATCTCTCGTCCCCTCTTATCATTCCAAAAATACCCTCAACAATTCGAGGATTCCAGAAATCACCTCGAGCTCACCTGCGAGAAGCTCGAGCGCTCTCATCCCTCTCCTCGACCCCTCTCTCTCATCACCAACACCAAATCTCTCTCCTCATCTTTCTCCACCACCTTTCTCGTCCTCCTCCCTTCTCTCATCTCTGCTCGCAGCAACCTTCCCCACGCCCCACTCCCCTCTTCCATTTCTCCCTTTTTAGGGTTAGGGTTTCCGGCCATGGACCTCGCTGCCAAGAAGCGCAAGGCCGACGAGAACGGCTCCTTCGAACAATTTACTGTGCTATCGAGGAATCATATTTCTTTTTTGTTTGGGAAAGGGATTGCATCATGTTAAGTATTTGCCAAGAATATGCATCTTTAACACTTTGAATGAGCTTGAAAAAAAATATGGAGGTTGCCTGGATTAGCATTAAAGTTTTAGACAAACCATTATTCTTAGATAATGTTGGCATTTGAAAAGAAAACGATTTCGCAAGACAAGCTCACTTTTGGTTTATATGTAAGATGATCTAAGCAAGTTTTGCCATGTTTTTATCATCAATAATGGCGTTTCCAGGAAATAAACTTGCAGGTTGTTGTCAACTTTATTAAAAATTAGGTGACAGTCCTATGATCGTCATGGGACATGGAGGATGAGTGTTTTCTTGGCTATTGCGAGTTCGAGGAGGATGACGATATTTCGGTCAGTAGCGGTGGTGAAGGAGAAAAGTCGATTAGACTAATCGGGAGATGTAGACATAGATAAAGAGATGAGTACGGTTGTATACTTTTTTACAAATAAATATATGATTATAGTAATTAATCTAAAATTTTATTAGGAAATATTAAAATAAAAAATAATACGATCATTATAGACGTTACTAGCAGATAGCAGAACATTTCTCTTGCCCGTGCATCGCACGGGCTATGCACTAGTGCCTAATATACATCGTCGAACAATAAAAGACTATCTTTTGTCATCAATAATTGGCTCCTGTTGTCCCTTCTTTTTTCTGCCAGAAGCAGATGGCATCTGAATACTGCTTGTTTCTTATGTTTTGCGTTGCTGTGCACCAGTCATGCTTCTCCATCTCCTCCCTTGCAGCCCTTCCTATGGCCTCTCTCAATTCTTGATCGGCTAGTAGAATGCTGATCTTACTTACGCAGTCATCGACATCCTTGGGCGTGAACATGAAACCCGTCTTTCCCTCATGATCCTCTGGAATTATGTCACAGACACCACCTGCTCTAGCTGCAACTACTGCTAGTCCAGAGGACATCGCCTCCATGACGACCTGCCCGAGGGTCTCCGATTCGGAGGGCATCACGAAGACGTCCCCACTTGCGTATGCTTGGGAGAGCTCCTCGCCGTGGAGCATGCCAGTGAATACAACTGGCATGCCTTTGAACATATTCTCCAGTTCTTCCCTGTGCAAGCAACACTTGTTGTTGTGATTATTAGAGCAGATAGCTACTATCAACAATAGGCAGGTATGGTGTCAGTTACCGATAAGGTCCATCTCCGACGAATGCAATTCGAACTCCTGGAATCCTATCCATAACCCTGCGCAAAATTTGAACTTATTTCTTCAGGATAGAGGTTTACATGCCCAACTTTTTGAGATCATTGGAATGAAAATAGTCGAGGAAATGATGATATTAGTCCAAGACATGAAGATGGTGATTTTATTTTCAGTTGCCAGTTATGCAAACAATTATGGGATAAGTAACAAAATGAGCATGTGGATGCTTACCCTTTAAGGATATCCAAGCTCTTCTCCGCCCCGAGGCGGCCGACATGAACAACTAACGGTTTTTCAGTCTCCCCGTCACTGACGAGTTTCCGTGAAACAATGTCATTTCAGTCACTATTTAGCAGCATATAAATAGATATCCATAGTCGGAAGATCACCTTAATCTTGATCGCATCTCGTAGCTGCGGTATTGTGGGTGGAATCTCACAGAATCCACTCCCTTGGGCCAGAGTCGTATCTTGTCAGCTAAAAAAAGAAGTAACTTCTTGAGTACTCAGGATTTCTTAATTAGACTCCGATAAAAAAGATCAAGATGATAGTTACTCGAAAACCTGATGTTACTTGGGCTTCATGGAAGTCCCTGGCTATAGCAACTGAAGGCACTAGAGTAAGATCAGCTGCTCTGTGGAGGAACTCTGAACAGCAGGAGACAAACCGTTTAGATGATTATGTGAGCATGATATGAGGTCAATGGGAAGATTTCGAGGAGGCATACTTATGATAAGCCACATGGGTTGCACCAACCAACTGTAAGTGTATCTGGGTATGTATCTGTCAATTAAAACCCCATTGAGAGTTGAGTGATGAGACAGGCGAGAAAGTCGAGATTAGAATAAGGTGAAGTTTGATAGAGCTCACATTGGAACATGTGTGTGGTAGGACAACACCAATGGAACAGACAAGATCTTGGCAATGAAAAGGGCACCAAACACCTGTAAAAATAGCAGGAATTGGGACATGGTTAGATCACTACAAAATGCTTTAGTGATGTTTAGTGTTTTCTTTTGGAAATGATCCAAATACCATGATTCCTGGGGATGATGCATGTATGATATCTGGCTTGAACTGTGCTACTGCTGAAATGATACGAGGGCTGAGGGCTAGTGAAAGTGGCACTTTTGGGTACCATGGACAGGGGAAGCTGAAAAGCAGCCAACAGTTTCTGAGGATATGTGTTTAGGCTGTTGAAATACCCAAATTGTCGTTGAAGAGTTGGGTTCCAGATGAAAATAATCAAGAGATTTGAAATAAGTGTTACCTCCATGAACCTAGCACTTTTGCACCATAAAATTCTTCAGGAGCCCCTTCATGTGTCGTAACAACAATAACCTTGATAAACAAAACAAGTATATGTAACAAAGAAGTATTCCATGTGGCTCAATATCATAAATAGAAAATACTCTGATTTTTTGTTGCCAGTAGCGGAAATAAATATAGATCAAACACGTAAGCATGAAACAATGTGTGTAAATATATTCGTGCAAATAAGTGTATATATAAATATATTCACATATTGTGTGCACAGAATTATGTTATACGTTTGTATGTGTGTGTATATATGTATGTGGTATATGAACTTATTTGTATTCTTGAGACGGTTATGTCATTAGCACATATAAATGTGCATGTTTTGTGTGTATGCACGTATCTTCATTTACTTTGTTTATACATATAGCATTTACATCAGTACACCTTTGTTTATACACATGCCTTGGGGAATGTATATATTGGTGCCATTTGTCTGCGCAAAATATGAATTATTAAAATGAAGGAATAATTATACCTGTGCCCTTCTGAACAATTTTGCAATTACACTTGCAATCCTATATTATTACTGTTGAAATATACCTCGAAGTACAGTATGATTGCATTCCATAAATGGATCTTAGCCGACATGTGGAGTGGATCCTCCGAAGTATGGATTTTTGGATCCGATTAGGATGCGTTTACTGATTATCCCTATATATGTGTATTCTAGGGTTAAGGTTTGAGATATATGAGAGTGACATTCCTCGATATCAAATGCCTCCTAGGGGTTTATACATGTACTCCAACTTTCCATCATAGTGGACCCTCTCTTTGCCAGTAGTTTGTTCACCGCTACACCAGTGATATTTTGTAACGTCCGAGCTTAGGTCCTCGGTCCGTTATCGAGGAAAACTAGCCCCTACAACTTGTTGGGTCCGACCTAAATGGACCCTTTGACAATTACCCAAAATGCTTAAGCTCAAGTTGTCAAATAATCCCCACTACTTATAAAGTGCACCCACACTTCGTGATTTTTAGATGTGGTACTATGTTTGGGATTGGGGTGTTACAATTGTTGTAACACCCCAACCCCAAACATATTACCACATATAAAACTCACGAAATGTGGGTGTGATTTATAAGTGGTGGAGACTATTACTTGACAACTTGGGCTTAAGCATTTTGGGTGGTTGTCAACGTGTCCAATTGGGCCCGATCTCAACACGTTGTCATGGTCAGTTTTCCTCGATAACGAACGGGGATCTAAGCTCAGGACATTACACATTTTCCCATGTAAATCAGGTGTTCCTCGTGGTTGCTTGATTGTTTGGATCATCTTCGACCACTAACAAATCTCATAGTACTGTTCTTCCATCGTGAATTTTCTAAAAAATATAAGGGTATAAATGTTTGCTCCTATATTACATTAACGCAAGGCCCTAATGTGAATTTCGTAATAATATAAGGATATAAATGTAGATGCGAAAAATGGAGCATATTGTTATTAGGAAACCTCTAGAAGGCACAAGTGAGAAATCTTTTATGTTTTTTACTTGTATGTATAATAGGGTCTTTTCTAACGAGCATAAGACTCGTTAGAATAGTAAGAACACATTCATTTTTACAAGTATTTACAGTCATTTTGAGAAAAATATATATTATTTTACAAATATTACATCATATTCTGGCTAGAAATTATCATTTAACCAAAAGTAAATCTTAAATTAATACAAAATGATCTTACTTTTATAGTTGTATTACAAACTTCTTCTCTATTTTTACAAACGATTGTTTCCTATTAATTCAAAGTTTACTTTTTGTGAAACTACGATCAATTTTTACTAAAAATAGGATAAAATATTTGTAAAATTATATATATAAGAGAAACTTCAAATGAGACATGGACTCACCAGTATTGTGGTAAGCCCTCAATCCCGTCCTTCTATCTTTGATCTCACGACTGGATTTATTGATGCATTAATTAAATTAATTTAATGAATAGAAATCTATTTTGGTCATTTCATCACATTCTAAATATAGAATATGACAACTATTTCACCTAATCCGACGCCTCCCTCCCTCTCTCTCTCTCCCGATTTCTTCTCTTCCTCTCTCTTGAGTGCCGCTCCTTCCTCCTTTCCTTGATCGGGGATGGCAGCGGCATTCGTCCAGGTAGCGGCGTTCCTCACATAAATTTTACAAAAAGAATATATACATTTAAAAAAAAGATCGGAGTTTACAAAGAGGATAATTACTCTTACAAAAAGTCACTGGAGTTTACAAAATGAATGTACCCATTTACAAAACAGAATTACCAATTTACAAACGAAAATATGAAAAACGAAATCATTAACGAAATTTCAAAGAAAAAACTCGCGGGTTTTCAAAGATATGGTTTAACCCAATTCATTCGGCGCAAAATAGGAAAAAGACCAATAAAAGTATGATTCAAAAATACCGAATCCAGAAAATATTAAAAGGTAATTCAAATCCATTAAATGAAATTCGAATTTACAAAAAAATAAGATGATGGAAATACTCTTTTGGATAATATTTTTGATGCCACCGTCAGATTGTGATATGATGAATCCGATTGATGGCTCACCACAATATTAGTGAGACCCCACCTCTGCCCCTTGGGGGCAGCCAACATAGCTGCCTCGCCCCATTTTTGAGCAAATTTTTTTATTTTTTTTTTAAAATATCGTCATGTATATTCATCCCTATATCCCTCCTATATGTCATTCGAATTTCGGCAGAAACAGAGACTCATACGGCCTCCATCCAGTCAGGGTCGATTTAAAAAATCCTGCGACCGTTTAAAAAATGACGTCTGGAATGGCAGCCCCATTCTACCCTATATTATATATATATATATATATATATATAGATATATAATATATATATAGGATGGGGAGCTTGCACCAAGGTGCATGTAATTTTACATGCATCGGGGCTTATATCTCCCACATTTTTTTTACTTTTTTGAAAAATACCACCATGTATATTCATCTATATATCCCTCTAATATGCCATTCGATTTTCGTCAGAAATAGAGACTCCTATGCCCTCCACATAGAACAGGTCGATTACAACAATTCTAAGACCGTTAAAATTACATGTTCTAGATGGAGGTCATAGGAGTCTCTGTTTCTGACGAAATTCGAATGTCATATTAAAGGGATATATAGATGAATATATATGGTGTTATTTTTCAAAAAAGTAAAAAATGTGGGAGATATAAACTCCGGTGCAGGTAAAATTACATGCACCTTGGTGCAAGCTCCCCATCCTCATATATATATATATATATATAGGATATATTTCCAATGAGGTGCACCTTTCCTGGATGCATGGAAAGCCACATCAATTTAAGCATTTATTCTATTTATTTTACACATTCTAACTCCATAAATTTATTGCTAAATATTAACATAATATAGATATCATGAAAGATTTATGAAAATATTAATATATTTGACATTAAATGTTTGTTACAATATGGATGATATATTTTACATAACTGTATGATCATCATTATTTTACAATATGCAGTTTAAATTTACAATATTGTTACGTAATTTACAAATTTGGTAGTGGCTTTCTGAATTTCAGGAAAGACCCACCTCATTAGAAGGGCTCCCTATATATATATATATATATATATATATATATATATATATATACACACTAGGGGTAGCCAATATGGCTGCCCCCACCCTATTTTTCGTAAACTTTTTTTATTTTTATGGGAAAATATCACCATGTATATTCAGCCCTATATCCCTCATATATATCATTCGAATTTCGTCAGAAACAGAGACTCCTACGGCTTTCATCTAGACGTCATTTTTTAATGGTCGCGGGATTTTTTAAATCGACCATGTCTGGATGGAGGCCATAGGAGTCTTTGTTTCTGACAAAATTCGAATGGCATATAGGAGGGATATAGGGATGAATATACATGACGATATTTTTCAAAAAAGATAAAAAAAATTTGCCAAAAAAATGAGACGAGGCGCTCCATCAACCCCTATATATATTGCTCAAAATGATGGTAAATACTTAGGTATTCATTAGTATCCCCATGTAAACAGACACCCTAAACTATCCCAAAACTAATAATTCCCGCTATTGAACCCTTAATTTGGTACCGTACATTAGGGATCGCTAACAGGTACGAGAGCATAAACGGGTGAAGCATATGCCTTAATTTGGTACCTCATCGCCCATCTCGCGTAGATATTTGATGAAATTCTGGAACCGATTCTTGTAACCTGACACATACCTGTCGAATTGTGAGTGCGGTACTATCAGCAAATAGAAAAAATGCTGCAGAGGAAAACATGAACTAAGTTGCTACGCATGGAAAAAGTTCACTGGTACAGAATTAAATGGCTAATACATAAATGTTGTGGTCAAAGTGCAGAACAAGATCACTAGATAGTTAACAAAATGTGCATATCCGATGCATCAAGATATGAACACGAGGTGATCGACGAGGCGAGGTAACGCTGGGGTTATCGAGCGGTGATGCATAGCTGCCACGAGGGATGATTCGACGAGGCGACGCCGCGCCGCGTGGAGGTGGAAGTTTGTGGTAGCAGTGGAGAGGAAGGAGGTTGCGGATAGAGATGAAGGGGGAAAATTAGGAAAAGGGCGTAATAGTCCACCACCAAAATCGCATACCCAAAGATGCCAAAACTGTAAATGAAACCATTTGATTTCAATGCGATCTAAAACAAAACTAGATTTATAAGGTGAAGTTTATTTCCAAGTTAAATCTAGATTTTGGAGTCAGCTATTAAACTCTGTCCTGAACTCCCCACATCTGTAGAAGCCTATACTCATGCTCCACGTCGTCAGTGCTCTGTTCGAGATTCTTAACTAAGTTGGAGCTTCATGTCGAGCTTTGAATCAAAAGAAAAAGTTGGAATTCGAATTTATTTACAGATATACAAGGAAACCCAGTTTCATTTGGACATATTAAGTGAATCGAGCTTCGTATCCAATTTCACATGGATATGTAGCAGAGGTGAAGGACATTTGTTTAAGTAGCAAGAAGAGAGATCCACGTCTTACGCGAAGGGTGTAGGCTCCACGAACAGAGCAATCCTCCTGGGTTTCGAGCACGCGACACTCTCCTCCGGCAACAGCGGCGCCTTGCCGTTCATTTGGCTCTCCCTGCTGGCGTTTCAGAAGAGTGCAGAGCTTGTGGCCGACGCTGTAGATAAGGTAGAGTTGGAGAGATTTTGATATTACAGAGGAAACGTGCGTTTCTGCACGGAATTGGACAGGGGAATCTATCTCATTTATGCTCTGCTGGACGTAACGTTTGGCTTGGGAATATATCTCTTCCAAGGGCATATTAGGATATTCCTGTTGATGCACCGAATAGCTTAGGAAGTATATGCTGGGATACGGGATATTCCTCCTCTCTGTTTTTTTTATCAATAACATGGACACGTCTCTCCTCCGTTCTATGACGAAAGGCAGCATCCATCAAAGTCAAATGAGGTACATGGGTGCAGTGTTGTATTAAAATTGTATCTTGGTTTTAATTGAAAAACCTATTAATTACAATTGGCATTCAATTTGGTTTCAATTGAGAAACCATTTTGGAGAAAAGTTGGGAATTCCCAAATTTGAAATATTGAAAGTTTGGGTGGAAGTTTAATACCACACCGTGGAGAACTAAACTTTTGGTGGACTTATATATGAGTCCGCACCCCAAGCTCTTGTAGCAATAGTAAAGAGGAGGAATAGAGGACCACACACGCGCGCGCTCCGCTCCGCTCCGGCTTCGGCTCGGCTCCGGCTCGAGAGAGTCAATTCGGATCTCGGATCTCGATACGTTTGCTGCGGTTTTCATTTGATAAGTCGATTAAATTAATCACACGATTAATTTGGTAAGTCGACTTAAATGGGAATTCAACTCGCCATTATGGGCGCGCTAGGGCACGCGAACCACCCTCTTTTTATACCCCCACCCGACGCGGTTTTCTTCACTCACAAGAAAAACCTCTCTCACGTCGTCTCTCTCTGGTTCTTCCGCTCACGAACGAACGTTTTCTTCTTCCTCTCTCGGCTACAGTTCTCTGAGGTACAATCGAGGACGATCCCGTTGGTGTACGCCGACGACGATCGTGAACCGTCGTATCCTGTGAGCGGATCGCCACTACCCTACGCACCGGTATTGTGGGGGCGATATCTTCTCTAAGGACAGTCCATTTCATGGACGCTTCGGTGACTTCTAAACTGATCTTTATTTTATTTTGGTTGCTGCAATATGTTTATTTCTTTACCTTTTCTGGATCATGTCCATGTTTATGTTTCTGTTCTTTTAATCGATTCCTGTTTGCATTGTATAATCGGATAATGATTGGGAAACATACGTTTAACGTAATCTTATTCGGTATTGTTTCTCTGTTAATTCATTTGGATCCGATGTGTTACTGTTTAATAAATGCACTGGTAATACTACTATTAACAACAATCTTAGAGAAGATATCCCGAACCGATTCTAGAATGTCGGAAACAATGTTTAAATCGAGGGTAGATATGACGGGTATGCCTAAAAAATTCGGTGGACATAATTTTAAGCGTTGGTAACAACGCATGAAGATCTGGTTAACCACCATAGGGTTAATCTCGATGCTTGAAACTAACTGTCCTACGGTGGAACGGAAAACCCCTCACCCGATAGCCATAAGGCGCAATTTGTGTGGAAGGAACGCGACCGTATATGTCATGAGTGCATCTTGTTGGCTCTGTCCAACACTTTGTTTTACGTATATTGTTCGTCCACGCAAATTGCGAAGGGGTTATGAGAAGACTTGGATCGGAAGTATAACACCGAAGACCTCGGTATTGAGAAATACTCCGTAGCTAAGTTTTTGAAGTTTTCCATGGCCGAGGGAAAGTCAGTTTCTAAACAGGAATATTAGTTTTTACTCCTACTCCATGGTTTAGA